>CM064532.1:28548528-28642106 GCA_032716605.1 Paralithodes platypus | reverse complement strand
TAAGAATGTAAACAGAGAAACCGATCTGGGAGTAACAATATCGAGTAACCTAAAACCGAGTCAACAATATTCAGAAGTTGTTAAGAAGGCAAACACAATAATTGGCTTTATAGGCAGGTCATTTGAGCATAAATCCAAAGAAGTTATCCTAACCCTTTACAATTCCTTAGTCCGCCATTCTTCTGGAATACTGCGTTCAATCCTGGTGCCCTTATTACCAAAAAGATATAAACAAGCTAGAACGAGTTCAACGTAGAATTACCAAAATGATACCTAGCCTAAAGAACAAACCATACGAAGAGCGTCTTAGAGAATTAAATCTATTTCCTTTAACCCAGCACAGATTAAGAGGTGACAGAAAATGATTTAAAAATGTGCAGTACATTAAATAGTCAGTTTCTATCCGTTTTCACTAATGAAAATTTGGCACAGATTCCAGAAGTCCGTAAGGTATATAGCGATAGTATAGAAAATAGGTTAAGTACGGTTACTATAAGTAGAAATGATGTGCTTAAGGAAATTGACAGACTGAAACCTCAGAAATCGCCTGGTCCCGATGAGGTATATGCCAGAGTATTAAAAGAATGCAGAGATGAGTTAAGTTACCCATTAACATTTATTTTTAACAATTCATTAGAAACAGGTATAGTTCCAGAAGCTTGGAAGCTTGCAAATGTAGTTCCGATTTTCAAAAAAGGTGATAAATCAATAGCATCCAATTACCGTCCCATTAGTCTCACTTCAATCATAGGAAAGCTACTAGAGTCAATTATTGCTAGGAAAATGAGAAACCACTTAGAAACATTTAACTTAATCAATTCTTCTCAGCATGGATTCACTCAGGGACGTTCTTGCCTTACTAATTTGCTTAGTTTTTTCTCAGAGGTATATGAAGCAGTAGATAATGACAAGGCATACGATATTATATATTTAGATTTCAGTAAAGCTTTCGACAGAGTCCCTCATGAGAGATTGATGAGAAAGGTTGAGGCACATGGAATAGGTGGGGCGTTGTTGGGATGGATTAGGTCATGGCTAATTGGTAGGAAACAGAGAGTCAGCATAAATGGTACCAAGTCAGAGTGGGGAGCAGTCAAAAGTGGTGTCCCCCAGGGATCGGTATTAGGTCCCCTGTTGTTTCTTATATACATAAATGACCTAGATTTAGGTATAACTAGTAGGATAAGTAAATTCGCAGACGATACTAAAATGGGGAGATCAATTGATTCAGATAGCGATATAGAGTGCCTCCAAAGGGATCTAGATACCTTACATGAATGGTCAGTAAATTGGCAGATGAAGTTTAACATTGACAAATGCAAGGTATTAAAGATAGGGAAGATGCAAACAAATGTTAAATATAAACTAGCTAATTTAGAATTAGAAAATTCAGACTGCGAGAAAGATCTAGGTGTGTTTGTTAGCAATGATTTGAAGCCTAGAAAACAGTGTATAGGCGTTCGTAATAAGGCAAACAGGATTCTCGGGTTCATCTCTAGGAGTGTGAGTAACAGAACTGCTGATGTTATCTTAAAACTTTACTTGTCATTAGTGAGACCCCATATGGATTATGCTGTCCAATTTTGGTGTCCTTATTACAGAATGGACATAGATTCATTGGAGAGAGTACAGCGTAGAATGACAAAAATGATCCATAATATTAGAAATCTTCCGTATGAAGAAAGGTTGAAGAAATTAGGTTTACATTCGTTAGAGAGACGCAGAGTTAGGGGATATGATAGAGGTGTTCAAGTGGGTTAGTGGGATTAACAAAGGGGACATGACAAATGTACTAAAGCTCAGTGATAGCGAAAGAACTCGTACCAATGGTTTCAAATTAGGTAAATTTCGTTTCAGAAAAGATATAGGCATATATTGGTTTGGTAACAGAGTTGTAGATGGGTGGAATGGACTACCAAGTGCTATAGTGGGATCTAAAACTGTAGGGAGCTTTAAGATAAAATTGGATAAGCATATGGACGAGAAGGGTTGGGTGTGAAGGGGGATCAGCCGGGTTGGGCCAATCAGCGCTCTGCAGACCCCCATAATCCTGCGTTAATCTCTAACCGTTTTGGTAAGATGATCCTCAGGGTATTAGAGTGTTGAGCCTATAATTGGGCTTTGTAATTGATTTGGGGTTGTGTGGGACAGGGATCTGCCTTGCTTAGGCCAATCGGCTTTCTGCAGACTCCCATTTTCTTATGTTCTTATGTTCTTATGACTTAATTCAAGTGTTCAAAATCATCAAAGGCATCCACAATATGAACTGTAGTAAGTACTTCACTATCGACCAATCTAATTACACGCGGGGAAACGGTTGCAAAATTATTGGTAAATCTTTTAACTCACACGAATCTAAGAATTTCTTCTTCAATCGAGTTGTCAACTTGTGGAATGGGCTTCCCCGAGATGTTATAGACTGCATCACCGTTGATTCATTTAAACTCCGCCTAGACAAATATCTTGCATTAAACCCGCGACTGAATGCGTTTGTAAATGAATAACTTTATTTTATCCCCCCCTCAGTTACTAACCCCTCTGTCCCCTACTAAGTTCCTAATCCTGCCACGGACATTAGTTCCAGGGCAGTAATTCCCTTTCCAATGTTCCCTTACCCACTCTAAACCACTGTTTGGACACTTGATCCTCAGTGTTTTGGAGGACAAGCAGCCTTGAAGGGTCACTAAATCTGTTGTTACTTGATTTCCTTTGTACTCCTTTGTACCTACCACCATCACCTACACATTACACCACCACTCAGTACCTACCACCATCACCTTCACATTACACCACTACTCAGTACCTGCCACCATCACCTACACATGACATCACCACTCAGTACCTGCCACCATCACCTTCTCATTACACCACCACTCAGTACCTGCCACCATCACCATCATCTTACACCACCACTCAGTACCTGCCACCATCACCTACACATTACACCACCACTCAGTACCTACCACCATCACCTACACATTACACCACCACTCAGTACCTACCACCATCACCACCACTCAGTACCTGCCACCATCACCTACACATTACACACCACCACGCAGTACCTGCCACTATCACCATACACCACAACTCAGTACCTGACACCACCACCTCCACATTACACCACCACTAAGTACCTGCTAACATCACCTCCACATTACACCACCACTAAGTACCTGCCAACATCACATCCACATTATACCACCACTCAGTACCTACCACCATCACCTTCACATTACACCACCACTCAGTACATACCACCATCACCACCACTCAGTACCTACCACAACCACCTTCACATTACACTACCACTCAGTACCTGCCACCATCACCTCCACATTATACCACCATCAAAGGACAGAACTTACACGTAACAAACATTTGTGCAAAAAACGTGTCCTTTGATTACGTCTAGTCTAATGTTACCAACAGGTGACGTTTATTTTACGTGTTAATTGTATGTAGTATGTTAGTAAATACACAACGTCACTATTAAATATTACCTTACGTTTTTTGCACAAATGTTTGTTATGTGTAAGTTTTGTCCTTTGATTACGTCTGATATTACCAACAATTGACGATCTCCTTACGTGGTAATTGTATTTAGCATGTTAGTATATACATAACGTCAATATTAAATATTACCTTACGTTTTTTACACAAATGTTTGTTACGGGCAAGTTTTGTCATTTGATTACGTCTAATGTTACACACAATTGATGTTTCCTTACGTGTTAATTGTATGTAATAGTTAGTATATATATTACGTCACTATTAGATTTTGCATTACGACTTTTGCACAAATATTTGTTACATGTAATATGTACTTTAATTACGTCTGATGTTACCAACAATTGACATTTTCCTTACGTGTTAATTGTATGTAATTTGTTAGTACACACATAACATAACTTTTAAATTTTGCTTTACGTTTTTCGCACAAATGTTTGTTACGTGTGCGTTGTGTCCTTTAATTACGTCTGATATTACCAACAACTGACGTTTTCATTATGTAATAATTGTATGTAGTAGTTGGAATATATATTACGTCACTATTAAATTTTGCCTCATTTTTTTGCACAAATGTGATGTGTATGTTTTGTCCTTTGATTACGTCTGATGTTACCAACAGTTGACGTTTTCCTTACGTGTTAATTGTATGGTGTATGTTAGTATATACATAATGTCAATATTAAATTTTGCCTTACGTTTTGTACACAAATGTTTGTTGCGTGCAAGTTTTGTCATTTAATTACGTCAAATGTTACACACAATTGAATTTTTTTCTACGTGTTAATTGTATGTAATTGTTAGTATATATATTACGTCACAATTAAATTTGCCTTACGTTTTGTGCACAAATGTTGTTACGTGTGCGTTTTGTTCTTTGATTACGTCTAATGTTACACATAATTGACGTTCTCCTTACGTTTAATTGTATGTAGTAGTTAGTATATATATTACATCACTATTACATTTTGCATTAAGTTTTGGCACAAATGTTTGTTACGTGTAAGTTTTGTCCTTTGATTACGTCTGATGTTTCCAACAGGTGACGTTTTCCTTACGTGTTAATTGTATGTGGTATGTTAGTATATACATGACGACAATATTAAATTTTGCCTTACGTTTGTACACAAATGTTTGTTACGGGCAAGTTCTGTCATTTGATACGTCGAATGGTACACATATTGACTTTTTTTCTACGTGTTAATTGTATGTAACAGTTAGTATATATTACATCACAATTAAACTCTGCCTTACGTTTTGTGCACAAATGTTTTTACGTGTGCGTTTTGTTCATTGATTCTCGTCTACTTCCACATAATTGACGTTCTCCTAACGTGTTAATTGTATGTAGTAGTTAGCTTACAGTATATATTAAAGTCACTATTACATGTTGCATGGTACGCGTTTTGCACAAATATGTTTGTTACTGTAAGTTTTGTCCTTTTACCAACAGTAGTCGGTCTCCTTACGTGTTAATTGTAGGTATTATGCTTAGTATATACATAACGTCAATATTTAAATCTTTGCCTTCACGTTTTGTACAGCCCGATATTTGTTACGTGCAAGTTCTGTCATTTGATTACGTTTGAATGTTCAACACAATTGACGTTTTTCTTACGTGTTTAATTGTATGTAAATAGTTAGTATAGAGAATTACGTCATTATTTGCATTTTGCAATACGTTTTTTTTTGCACAAATGGTTTGTTAAGTGTAAGTTTTGTATCTTTGATTCCGTCTGATGTTACCAACAAGTGACGTGTTCCTTACGTGTTAAGTGTATGTGGTATGTTAGTAGTATACATAACGTCTCTTAAATTTTGCCCTTACGTTTTTTGTACACAAATGTTTTGTTTAAAAAAACGGTTGCAAGTTGTTGTCATTTAATTACGTCGAATGTTACCACACAATTGACGTTTTTGCTACTCGTTAATTTGATGTAATAGTTAGTATATATATTACGTCGCAATTAAACTTAGCCTTATACGTTTTGTGCACAAATATTTAGTACGTGTGCAATTTTGTTCTTTGATTACGATCTAATGTTAAACATAATTGACGTTCTCCTTACATGGGTACTTGTAATGGAGTAGTTAGTATATATTTTACGTCAGTATTACATGTTGCATTACGTTTTTGTGCAACTAGGTTTGTTACGTGTAAGCTTTGTCCTTTGCTTACTTCTGATGTTACCAACAGTTAACGTTTTTCTTACGTGTTTAATTGTATGTTTTATGACTGTTAGTATAGACATACCGTCAAGATTAAATTTGTGCCTTACCTTTTGTACACAAATGTTTGCTACGTGTCATGTCCGTTCCTTTTCTTACGTCTAATGTTACACACAATTGAAGTTGTTTCTTACGTGTTAAATGTATGTAATTTTAATATGACTATCTTTACGTCCCTATTGAATTTTGCATTACGATTGTTTGGCACAAATGTGTGTTACGTCTAAGTCTCTATCCCTTAGTTTAGGTTCGGATATTCTACAACAGATTGACGTTTTACTTACGTTTTAAATTGTATGTAATATGTTTAGTATAATACATAACGTCAATATTAAATTTTACCTTACGTTTATTACACAAATGGTTTTTGTTACGTGCAATATCTGTCTTTTGAATTAACGTCGTATTGTTACCAACATTTGACATTTCCTTAACGTGTTAAATTGTATGTTAATAGTGTTTAGTATATATACTTACGTCACTCTTTTAATTTTGCATTGCCTTTTGTTTGCACAAATGTTCTGTTACGTCTAAGTGTTTTGTCCTTTGGTTACCTCTGATGTTTACCAACCATTGACGTTTTCCCTTACGTAATAATTGTAGTAATAGGTGTTGGTATATATTATTACAGTCACTATTAAATTTTGCCTTACGTTTTCCTGTCACAAATGATTGTTTACGTTTTAAGTTTTTTGTCCTTTTAATTAAGTCCTAATGTTACACACAATTGACGTTTCTTCCTGACGTGGTAAGTGTATGTAATAGTTAGTATGTATATTTAATGTCAATATTAAATTTTGCCTTACGTGTTGTGTGCACAACTGTTTGAAACTGTAAACAGTTTTTGCTTCTTAAATGATTACGTCTAATGTTACACATAATTTACGTTTTACTTACGTGTTAATTGTACTTTGTATGTTATTGTATATTACATAACGTCATTATTATATTTTTAAACTCTTACCACTTTTTTGCAACAAATGTTTGTTACGTATAAATTCTGTCCCTTTAATTTTTTGAATTCACGTCTTAATGTTTACAACACAATTGAACGGTGTTTTCATTACGTATTAATTGTAATGTTAGTAGTTAGGAATATATAATACGTCACTATTAAATTTTTGCCCTTAGACGTTTTTTGTTTGCACAAATGTTTGTTACGTGTAAGCCGCTGGTCCTTTGATTTACGTCCAAGTTACCAACAAATATGACGTTGTAATCTTACGTGTTTTCATTTAAAGTAATGATATTAGTGATCATTGTTTACGTTCTCACAACATGCAGATTGACGTGATAAATTTATGTTGATTACAAGACAAAGATAATGGTTTCCACTATTTTTAACCAACAACGTCAAATTGTACGTCGTTGCCATTTGTGTTCAATACAGGTTGCAATATTACATTATGTAATTACTAATTTGTGCACGTCGTAAAGGACGTTAAACAACCGGAGGTATTGCGCATACTTTTCATTGTATCTGTATTTACTTACCCAACCTACGTAGTAACAACGTAGTAAATTATATTGCAAAATAGTGGTCCATAATATACGTTTTACATTACAACAATTTTTTAAAACATTTTTCCTACATTATAAATGAATAACGTTGTTTTACATAACCTTCCAGGCAACCTATTTGCGCTTAACGTTGTAATTACTAACCTGTTTATTGGTTTACCATTTATCTGCATCTGACAACTCATTTGCCAAAATTTGGGCCCAACATGACAATTTGTATCTAGATTGTGTTATTGCATATCGTCAACTTGTTCTTTTTGAGAGTTACGCTATTTGCAAATTTTTTGTAGTATCGTCAGCAAATTTGGATATTGTTAAGGTGAGACCCCCTCATCTATGTCGTTGAATTGTAAATTAGAAAGAGAATTGGTCCTAGTACCGATCCCTGGGGTACCCTGCTACTTAACATTGGTCCATTTAGAAGCCTTCAACCGTTATGACTAACTCTTTGCTTTCTGTCGCTGAGCCATTCTTTCTATCCATTTTCAACACAACCGTCACCTTGTATTTCCATGCCCGCTTGTTAGTTTTTAGCAGTAAACGTTTGGTGGGAACTTTGTCAATAGGCCTTTTGAAAATCAAGGTATATATATCTACAGGATCCTACTCCTCATCGTAGAGGATTGATGATATCGTGGAAGAAAGTCTAAGAGGTTGTTAAACAGGAACGTTTTTTTACGAAAGCCGTTGTTTGAGTATCTTTAAGTATGGTTATGTTTCCTCTGAAGTGATTTCACGAGTCCCTGTCTCGTATGAACCGTTTCCGAGCATTTTACATACAACGTGAGGTTTAAGCTAATTGGAACGATAGTTACTAGGTAGGGATTTGCTGTCCTTTTTGAATATCCGGTGTTACGTTGGCTAGCCTTCCACTGATCTGCATAGTTCCAGACTGCAAGGATTTATTGAATAGTAATGTCAGTGGTTTTGGAGAGCTCATCCTTTAGCTTCCTTTAGAACTCTAGGCGAGATTGTAATCAGGTGCCAGGCGTTTTTATTTTACCTTGAATTGTATCTAAACAATTCAATACTTCTCTGCTCTGTAACGGTGATATTGCTTAGAAACATTCCTGAATTATCAATCAGAATCTGCGAACTGGTGTAGGGATATCACTGAGGTCTTCCTGTTGTAAAAAACACTTGATGCAGGTACGCCAATCGGATTGACAAAAAGGTATTGAGGGCATTACTCATTTGTACTTTCTGTCTTTGGTGTATTTCTCCATTTTCCATCGACTAAACGGTCCAACAGGAGAGGCTTGAAGTAACTACTTTTTTCCTTGTCTGCTATAGAACATATAGAAAATTTCTTTTTCGGGTTTTGTTTTTACTTTGATTCGCAATATGTTAAACATCTAATGTCTTTCTTACTTTTTCTTAATTAACTTTTTGGCTTTGCGTCGTAGCTCTACAAATTTCCCGTCCGTTCTTCGTCATTTTGTGGAGGATTTTAATCTATCATTAGCAAATTTGTTTAGCAACCAGGCAGTTTGAACATATCTTTATTCCACCATTTGGGCTATTATTATGGCCCTGGACCGCCCGTATTTTCGATGGTAATGGCAGTCCCCTTGCACTGCTTTTAGGTAAGTGGCTTGCAATAACTTCCAAGATGTATTATTATGTTGTTATTCATGAATTAAAAAGCTCCAGTCAGTTTTCTTTAAACATAGCTTCCGAAGTTTATGGAAGTTTGCTTTTCTTGAAATTAGGGACTTTTTCGATGCTACTCTTTTGGTTCCGTTACGAGTATACCTTTAAAAGTGAAAGTTAACGTACGATGGTCGCTGTTACTGAATTCATCACCAACATTTCAAATTCTCTATTAATTTCTTCTTTGGGTTGCAAGTTACAATGTCAAGAACGTATTTACCACGGGTCCGGCGTTCGAAGACAAATTGATTAAGCGAACTCTCGTTGGAAAAAAACAAGTTTCGTATACAAGTCCATGTCCGGAGTGTGAAGTAATAGTAATCGCCCCACATAGTCACAGGTAAATTAAAGTCGCCAAAATTACGGTATCTTGTGAGTTACTTACATCTGCAATTTGTTCGTAAATTTGTCTCGGGTCAGTTTGCACTGGATTGAGCTGGAAGGTCTGTATATATAATGCAAGTATTATTTTTTGTACCTTTATTATTCACTTTATTAGCACAAAAGATGCGTCGACGTTCACACTTTGAGGGTTTTTGACAAGAGGGTAGGGGTTAAGACTTTTCTTTGATATAAACGTAAACTCCACCTCCATTTTGATTTATTTCTGTCGGCTTTTATCAAACATTACATCACCGGGAAGTTGAATACTCTGCTAAAAAGTCTTCTAATCTTACTGTATTGAGCCAAGAATTCTGTTATGCCAATCACATCATAATTTTCTGTAAACACTAGCTCATCTAAACTCTGAAAATGTAACTTGCGTATGGCTAGCTACGAGCGTTTGCATAGAAAAACCTCTAAATTTTGTTATTTTAGATCTCACGGAAAACGCTCTTTCATAAATTTGTTTTGTGGTTCCTTGTCGGATCTAACATTTATGTTCAATCGTCGGTCCTCAGTCCTGCGCTGTCTTCGTTCCCTTATCGCTGGTGGTCCTCCTCGTTGCCTCTGTTGTTTTTCTTGGCGTTGGATCGATTTTTATGTCAACTGCTTGCTTAGCTTCTCGGATGGCGTTTTTTTTATCCATGGCTGCGGACTGCTTTCGTGTAGGAGACGACCCATGCGTGCTGAACCCACCAGGGTTTTAGATGAGTGGCCATCCTTGTGGAACATAGTAGGGCTGGTTGTAGAAAGTTTGTCCCAGAGGGTTGATGAATTCAACCTTCGTTCCTTCAGACAACACGAATAATTTATTTTAGTACGGCTATTTGTGCTGAAGGCCTTGTCCCGTAGAATTTGTTCAGGTGTGTCCCGATCTTGGGGAGAATGCCATGAGACTGATGATATTCCTTGACTTGTTTTTGTAGTGCTGGATCATCATGTGCGGATATTTTCTCCATCAACCTCTTCGGATACTGGGTGCGCATGACGTCATTTGAACCAGCATGGATGACAAAAAGGGTATTTTCATTTGCATCCTTTTGTGGTATCTTCAAAGGCCCTTTTCCACAATGTCCGTCCACGTCCAGCTCCTGGGATGCAAAATCTTTTTTCGTTTGATTTTGGGGACTCTGTCGCAAGAACTCTTCGACCTGTCCTCCGTAGGATGGAATCCCCAACGAGCCTGGTCTCCTTTCTGCATTCGTCTTCCCACCCCCTCTCTTACCAATATCATCAAATCTGTTTGACATTGTGACTGGTAAGATGAGACCTTTTTCTGCGTTTGCTGTGCACCCGTTTCCTCACTGATGTAAATCCGGAAACCTGTGGTGGCGGGACTCTACATCCCGGTCGGGGAGAGGGGTGTTTAGAACGGGGGCGAGGGGGTTGGGACATACTAGTTCGTGCTATGCAGCCTTCTTGCACGAGGAGGTGGGGGACAGAGGACTAAAGGTGAACAGGGTGCCTGTCCCTGGTCCGGGTTTTTGATGTCGGCTCAAGGTGTTCGTCCAGAAGCATCTGCTAGCAGTGTCTACTGCAGGTGTTTGATTGTTGGCAGATTGACGTTGGGAGCGGTGGTGGATGCTGGAATTGAAACAATTGGAGTCGTGATACTCCAATGTTGAGGTTGTTAACAAACCTCTTGGAGTGATTCCAGCTTTCCTGGTGAGGGCTTTGATCCTTGGTTGTGGGCTTCATCCAATTTTGCTGTCAAATCCGCTCGTCGTGCTGCAGAGAGTCGCCAGACCTTTGTGGATCGCAGGAGCAAACCATGGGAATCCACCAAACCTAACCCGGTGCAGTTTCGTACAGGCACAAGGCATGGTGACGATCACGTTCTTCAGATCACCTTCACTCACGTGTAAAACACTTAACTCACTTTAAAAACACTAAACCATCACTTTAACCCCATTATTTAGTCGCGAGCGAACATAAGTCGAGTTTAATACAGCTGGACTATGGGGCGGCGCTCGACATAACTCGAGTGGCAAATTCAGCAACGTAAATGTTCTGAGAGAGGAGAGACAGGTGGTGGCGTATGAGACTAGCCGAGGCGTATGACTGCTCCAGACCACCGCGGCGACACCTTACTGACACAGAATCTCAAGCTCCCTCCTCCGCCTCTCTCACATCGCGTACCATTACTCAACTATGTAACTTGAAGAGTACCGAATTACCCTACCTGCTTTTTTTGCACATCGAGTTGCACGGTTAATTGCAAGAAAACTATCCAGCACTACAGGGATCGTTATGGTGTCATTCGAAATGCTCTGTTTATGCCCTTTTCAGGATAGGTCACTTGTTTAAATACGTTTCTGGGTCTTATTAGTGCATGAAAATGATCACGTAAACAGCCCTATTTTTGGCTAAAAACACACCCCGCTGGTGCGGTACACATAAATAAACCGCATAGGCCCGCTCGTAAGGTGGTTAATAACACTTTGCACTCTCCTATCAGGTCGCTAGCTTCACTTACTTACTAGGCCTAACCGAAAACAAAAATTATTGTGAACATACACACCAATAGGTTATCAGCGGTGACTTAAGCCTAACCAAAAATTAAAACAAAACAAAATTAAATTTGAATACGCAGTGATAGCCGAACCGAAAACATTTTTATGTTTATTTAAACAGAAATAGGACACCATCCACCTTACAGCACAACCTCAGTACCTGCGCACCATTACCATCCACGTTAACTCCACCAACTCAGTTACATGACACCATCCATCTACACAGTTACACCCCCACTCAGTACCTGCCCACCATCAACCTTCAACAATACACCACCACTCAGTCACATTTACCACCATCACCCTTCAAATTTGATACACCACCACCTCAGTACCGCTGCCACCATCAACCTTCACACCTTACACCACCACTCAGTCCCTACCAACACCACCCTTCACATTACTACCACCACTCAGTTCACCTACCACCATCAACCTTCACATTACACAACCACTCAGTTTCCTGCCACCATCACCTTCAGCATTAACACCCACCCACCTCCTAGTACCCTTCCACCATCACCTTGCCACATTATACCACCACTCAGTACCTACCACCATCACCTACACATTACACCACACACTACAGTACCTGCCACCCATCACGCATCACCTTACACCCACCACTCATTTACCTGCCACCATCACCTACACCATTACACCACCACTCACTACCTAACAGCAGGGGTCCCACTAACCTGCCACCCGGATCACCTACTCACATTTACACCACCCATCCAGGACCTGCCACCATCGACCTTCACATTACACTACCACTCAGGACCTGCCCCCACCAGCCCCTAACACCATTACGCCACCACTCAGTACCTGCCACCATCACCTACACATTTTACACCACCCACTCAGTAGCGCCACCATCACCTTCATCTTGCCCACACCACTCAGTACCTGCCACCTTCCACCTACACATTACTTCCACCACCACTCCAGTCCCTACCACCATCAACTACAGCCTTACACCACCACTCCACCACCACTGCGTACCTACCACCATCACCTACACCTTACACCACCCCTCAGTACCTACTATACCATCACCTTCACATTACATTACCCCACCACTCAGTAACCTGCCACCATCACCTACACATGACACCCACCACTCCGTACCTGCCACCATCACCTTTCCACATTACACCACCACTCAGTACCTGCAACCATCACTATCATCCATACACCACCACTCAGTACCTACCTCCCCTCACCTACACATTACACCCACCACTCAGTACCTACCACCATCACCTACCACCATTATAACCACAACCTCAGTATCTACCACCATCACCATCAGATTACACCACCACCTTCATGGACCTGCCACCATCACCTACACATTACCACCACCACTCCGTACCTGCCACTATCCACCATCACCTTACAACCACAACTAAGTTACCTGCCACCACACCCCACCTCCACATTACACCATCCAACCTAAGTACCTGCCAACATCACCTCCATAGTACACCAACGACTAAGTAACCGTGCCAAACAGCACCTATCCACATTATACCACCCACTCAGTACCTATCACCATCACCTTCACATTTTACACCACCACTCAGACGACCTATCAACCATCCACCACCACGGGGTCAGTACCTACCACCACCACCTTCACAGTTACACCAACCAATCAGTACCTGCCACCATCACCTCCACATTATACCACCACTTCATTTTCGACCACCATTACCTTCCATTACACCACCACTTCAGTACCGCTACCACCAACCACCACCACTCAGTACCTACCAACAAGACACACCTCCACATTATAACAACCACTCCAGTATCCTGCCACCATCACCTCCACATTACACCACAACTCAGTACCTGGCACAATCACCTCCACATTACACCACCAGTCGGTACCTGCCACCATCACCTCCACATTACACTACAACTCAGTACCTGCCACCATCACCTTCACATTATACCACCACTCAGTACCTGCCACCATCAATCTCCACATTATACCACTACTCAGTACCTCCCACCATCACCTACACATTACACCACCACTCATTACCTACCACCATCCCCTTCACATTACACCACCACATAGTACCTGCCACCATCACCTACACATTACACCACCACTCAGAACCTGCCGCCAGCACCTTCACATTACACCACCACTCAGTACCTACCACCGTCACCTACACATTACACCACCACTCAGTACCAGCCATTCATCACCATCACCTTATACCTGCACTCAGTACCTGCCACCATCACCTTAACATTATACCACCACTCAGGTAACCTACCACCATCAATTCCACATTACACCACCACTCAGTACCTACCACCATCACCTTCACATTACACCACCACTCAGTACCAGCCACCATCACCTTCACATTACACCACCACTCATTACCTACCACCATCACCTTCACATTACACCCCCCACTCAGTACCTGCCACCATCACCATCACCATCACATTATACCACCATTTAGTATCTACCACCATCACCTTCACATTACACCCCCACTCAGTACCAGCCATCATCACCTTCACATTACACCACCACTCAGTACCTACCACCATCACCTTCACATTATACCAACACTCAGTACCTGCCACCATCACAATCACTTTCACATTATACCACCATTTAGTACCTACCACCATTACCTTCACATTACACCCACATTCAGTACCTGCCACCATCACCATAACCTTCACATTATACCACCACTCAGTACCTACCACCATCACCTTCACATTACACCACCACTCAGTACCTACCACCATCACCTTCACATTACACCACCACTCAGTACCTGCCACCATCACCTACACATTACACCACCACTCAGTACCTGCCACCATCACCATCACCTTACACCACAATTCTGTACCTGCCCCCATCACCTCCACATTACTCCACCACTCAGTACCTGCCACCATCACCTACACATTACACCACCACTCAGTACCTGCCACCATCACCTTCACATTATACCACCACTCAGTACCTACCACCATCACCTTCACATTATACCACCACTCAGTACCTACCACCATCACCTTCACATTACACCACCACTCAATACCTACCACCATCACCTTCACATTACACCACCACTCAGTACCTACCAACACCACCTCCACATTATACCACCACTCAGTACCTATCATCATCACCACCACTCAGTACCTACCACCACCACCTTCACATTACACTACCACTCAGTACCTACCACCATCACCTCCACATTATGCCACCACTCAGTTCCTACCACCATTACCTTCACATTACACCACCACTCAGTACCTACCACCATCATCACCACTCAGTACCTACCAACACCACCTCCACATTATACCACCACTCAGTTCCTGCCACCATCACCTCCACATTACACCACCACTCAGTACCTGCCACCATCACCTCCACACTACACCACCACTCAGTACCTGCCACCATCACCTCCACATTACACTACAACTCAGTACCTGCCACCATCACCGTCCATTATACCACCACTCAGTACCTGCCACCATCATCTCCACATTAACCACTACTCAGTAGCTGCCACCATCAACTACACATTACACCCACCACTCAGTACCTACCACCATCACCTTCACATTACACCACCACATAGTACAAGCCACCATCACCTACACATTACATCACCACTCAGTACCTGCCATCATAACCTTCACATTACACCACCACTCAGTACCTACCACCGTCACCTACACATTACACCACCACTCAGTACCAGCCATCATCACCATCACCTTACACCTGCACTCAGTACCTGCCACCATCACCTTCACATTATACCACCACTCAGTACCTACCACCATCACTTCCACATTATACCACCACTCAGTACCTACCACCATCACCTTCACATTACACCACCACTCCGTACAAGCCACCATCACCGTCACATTACACCACCACTCAGGACCTACCACCATGACCTTCACAGTACACCGCCACTCACTACCTGCCAGCAACACCATCACCTTCACATTATACCACCATTTAGTACCTACCACCATCACCTTCACATTACACTCCCACTCAGTACCAGCCATCATCACCTTCACATTACACCACCACTTAGTACCTACCACCATAATCTTCACATTATACCACCACTCAGTACCTGCCACCATCACCATCACCTTCACATTATACCACCATTTAGTACCTACCACCATCACCTTCAGATTACACCACCACTCAGTACCTACCACCATCACCTTCACATTACACCACCACTCAGTACCTGCCATCATCAGCTACACATTACACCACCACTGAGTACCTGCCACCAGGTACTCGGGTTGGGCGGGTGCCCAACCCCGAATGGAGTTGAAGTTTAGGAGCTATCCCCCCGCCAAAGGCGGCTTTCTAGGGCCATTCTGCCATACCCATAGCTTACTCTGACTGTTCCGTTTACTTATATATCTTCTAGATCTCAAGTGACGGCGTCTTTTCCGTGGATTGACCTCCCTACTGCCAACCTAAAAGTTGGCAGATTGGGAGCCAAAGCGTCACATTTTTCCCTTGCCCCTCAACATTCCCGTCATAATTGCTGAGGGGCACAGGGCCTTGGGTGGGGCTTTGGTTTCCCCCGGGCGTTTCCGAGCCCTCCTCAGCTCCCTGCCTTAGAGTGGCTTCCTGTCACCTGGGTTTTGTTAGTGGTAAGCAACGAGGGTTTTTGTGGGGGCGCTCTATGACCTTGGCCTTGCTCGGGACCTTGGGGCTGTTCGGCCAGGCAGCCTGGGGAACAACAACAACAACCTGCCACCATCACCATCACCTTACACCACAACTCAGTACCTGCCACCATCACCTCCACATTACTCCACCACTCAGTAACTCACACCATCACCTACCCATTACACCACCACTCAGTACCTGCCCCCATCACCTTCACAATACACCACCACTCAGTACCTACCACCATCACCTTAACATTATACCACCACTCAGTACCTACCACCACCACCTGCACATTACACCACTACACAGTTCCTACCACCATCACCTTCACATTACACCACCACCCAGTACCGACCAAAACCACCTCCACATTATACCACCACTCAGTACCTAACCCCACCATCACCTTCACATTACACAACCACCCAGTTCCTGCCACCATCACCTTCACATTACACCACCACTCAGTACCTTCCACCATCACCTTCACATTATACCACCACTCAGTACCTACCACCATCACCTACACATTACACCACCACTCAGTACCTGCCACCATCACCATCACCTTACACCACCACTCAGTACCTACCACCATCACCTTAACATTATACCACCACTCAGTACCTACCACCATCACCTTCACATTACACCCCTACACAGTTCCTACAACCATCACCTTCACATTACCCCACCACTCAGTACCGACCAAAACCCCCTCCACATTATACCACCACTCAGTACCTACCACCATCACCTTCACATTACACAACCACTCAGTTCCTGCCACCATCACCTTCACATTACACCACCATCAGTACCTTCCACCATCACCTCAACATTATACCACCACTCAGTACCTCCCACCATCACCTACACATTACACTACAACTCAGTACCTGCCAACACCACCTCCACATTATACCACCACTCAGTTCCTGCCACCATCACCTCCACAATACACCACCACTCAGTACCTGCCACCATCACCTCCACACTACACCACCACTCAGTAACCTGCCACCATCACCTCCACATTACACTACAACTCAGTACCTGCCACCATCACCTTCACATTATACCACCACTCAGTACCTGCCACCATCATCTCCACATTATACCACTACGCAGTACCTGCCACCATCACCTACACATTACACCACCACTCAGTACCTACCACCATCACCTTCCCATTACACCACCACATAGTACCTGCCACCATCACCTACACATTACATCACCACTCAGTACCTGCCATCATCACCTTCACATTACACCACCACTCAGTACCTACCACCGTCACCTACACATTACACCACCACTCAGTACCAGCCATCATCACCATCACCTTACACCTGCACTCAGTACCTACCACCATCACCTTCACATTATACCACCACTCAGTACCTTCCACCATCACCTTCACATTATACCACCACTCAGTACCTACCACCATCACCTACACATTACACCACCACTCAGTACCTGCCACCATCACCATCACCTTACACACCACCACTCAGTACCTGCCACATCACCTACTCATTATACCACCACTCAGTACCAACCACCATCACCTACACATTACACCACCACTCAGGACCTGCCACCATAACCTTCACATTACACTACCGCTCAGGACCTGCCACCATCACCTACACATTACGGCACCACTCAGTACCTGTCACCATCCACCTACACATTCCACCACCACTCAGTACCTACCACCATCACCATCATCTTTCACCACCACTCAGTACCTGCCACCATCACCTACACATTACACCACCACTCAGTACCTACCACCATCACCTACACATTACACCACCCCTCAGTACCTACCACCATCACCTTCACATTACACCACCACTCAGTAACTCACACCACCACTCAACACACATCACCACTCAGTACCGTGCCACCATCACCTTCACATTACACCACCACTCAGTACCTGCCACCATCACCATCATCTTACACCACCACTCAGTACCTGCCACCATCACCTACACATTACACCACCACTCATTACCTACCACCATCACCTACACATTACACCACCACTCAGTACCTACCACCATCACCATCACATTACACCACCACTCAGTACCTGCCACCATCACCTACACATTACACCACCACTCAGTACCTGCGACTATCACCATCACCTTATACCACAACTCACTACCTGCCACCAGCACGACCACATTACACCACCACTAAGTACCTGCCAACATCACCTCCACATTACACCACCACTAAGTACCTGCCAACATCACCTCCACATTATACCACCACTCAGTACCTACCACCATCACCTTCACATTACACCCCCACTCAGTACCTACCACCACCACCACTCAGTACCTACCACCACCACCTTCACATTACACTACCACTCAGTACATGCCACCGTCACCTCCACATTATACCACCACTCAGTTCCTACCACCATTACCTTCACATTACACCACCACTCAGTTCCTACCACCACCACCACCACTCAGTACCTACCAACACCACCTCCACATTATACCACCACTCAGTACCTGCCACCACCACCTCCCACATTACACCACGACTAAAGTACCTGCCACCATCCCCTCCACATTACACCCCCACTCAGTACCTGCCACCATCACCTCCACATTACACTACCACTCAGTACCTGCCTCCACCACCTACACATTATCCCACCGCTCAGTACCTGCCACCTCATCTCCACATTATACCACTACTCAGTACCTGCCACGATCACCTACACATTAACACCACCACTCAGTACCTACCACCATCACCTTCACATTTCACCACCACATAGTACCTGCCACCATCACCTACACATTACACCAGCACTCAGTACCTGCCACCATCACCTTCACATTACACCACCACTCAGTACCTACCACCGTCACCTACACATTACACCACCACTCAGTACCAGCCATCATCACCATCACCTTACACCTGCACTCAGTACCTGCCACCATCACCTTCACATTATACCACCACACAGTACCTACCACCATCACTTTCCACATTATACCACCACTCAGTACCTTCACCATCACCATCACATTACACCACCACTCAGTACCAGCCACCATCACCTTCACATTACACCACCACTCACTACCTAACCACCATCACCTTCACATTACACCCCCACTCAGTACCTGCCACCACCACCATCACCCTTCACATTATACCACAATTTAGTACCTACCACCATCACCTTCACATTACATCCCCACTCAGTACCAGCCATCATCACCTTCACATTACACCACCACTCAATACCTACCACCATCATCCTTACATTATAACACCACTCAGTAACTGGCACCATCACCTTCACATTATACCACCATTTAGTACCTACCACCATCACCTTCAGATTACACCACCACTCAGTACCTACCACCATCACCTTCACATTACACCACCACTCAGTACCTGCCACTATCACCTACACATTACACCACCACTGAGTACCTGCCACCAGGTACTCGGGTTGGGCGGGTGCCCAACTCCGAAAGGAGTTGAAGTAGGGGAGTTATCCCCCCGCCAAAGGCGGCTTTCTAGGGCCTTTCTGCCATACCCATAGCTTACTCTGACTGTTCCTTTTACTTACATATCTTCTAGATCTCAAGTGACGGCGTCTTTTCCGTGGATCGACCTCCCTACTGCCAACCTAAAAGTTGGCAGATTGGGAGCCAAAGCGTCACATTTTCCCATTGCCTCTCAACTTTCCCTTCATAATTGCTGAGGGGCACAGGGCCTTGGGTGGGGCTTTGGTTTCCCGGGCGTTTCCGCGCCCTCCTCAGCTCCCTGCCTTAGAGTGGCTTCGTTCACCTGGGTTTTGTTAGTGGTAAGCAAGGAGGGTTTTGTGGGGGCGCTCTAATGGCCTTTGGCCTTCCTCGGGACCTTGGGACTGTTCGGCCAGGCAGCCTGGGGAACACAACAACAACAACAACCTGCCACCATCACCATCACCATCACCTTACCACCACAATTCAGTACCTGCCACCATCACCTCCACATTACTCCACCACTCAGTACCTGACACCATCACCTACACATTACACCACACTCAGTACCTGCCACCATCACCTTCACAATACATCACCACTCAGTACCTACCACCATCACCTTAACATTATACCACCACACAGTACCTACCACCATCACCTTCACATTACACCACCACACAGTACCTACCACCATCACCTTCACATTACACCACCACTCAGTACCGACCAACACCAACTCCACATTATACCACCACTCAGTACCTACCACCATCACCTTCACATTACACAACCACTCAGTTCCTGCCACCATCACCTTCACATTACACCACCACTCAGTATCTTCCACCATCACCTTCACATTATACCACCACTCAGTACCTACCACCATCACCTACACATTACACCACCACTCAGTACCTGCCACCATCACCTTACACCACCACTCAGTACCTGCCACCATCACCTACACATTACACCACCACTCAGTACCTGCCACCATCACCTACACATTACACCACCACTCAGGACCTGCCACCATCACCTTCACATTACACCACCACTCAGGACCTGCCACCATCACCTACACATTACACCACCACTCAGTACCAGCCACCATCACCTACACATTACACGACCACTCAGTACCTACCACCATCACCATCATCTTGCACCTCCACTCAGTACCTGCAACCTTCACCTACACATTACACCACCACTCAGTACCTGCCATCATCACCTACACATTACACCACCACTCAGGACCTGCCACCATCACCTTCACATTACACCACCACTCAGTACCTGCCACCATCACCTACATAACACCACCACTCAGTACCTGCCACCATCACCTTCACATTACACCACCACTCAGTACCTGCCACCATCACCATCATCTTACACCACCACTCAGTACCTGCCACCATCACCTACACATTACACCACCACTCAGTACCTATCACCATCACCTACACATTACACCACCACTCAGTACCTACCACCATCACATTACACCACCAATCAGTACCTGCCATCACCTACACATTACACCAACACTCAGTACCTGCCACTATCACCATCACCTTACACCACAACTCAGTACCTGCCACCACCACCTCCACATTACACCACCACTAAGTACCTGCCAACATCTCCTCCACATTACACCACCACTAAGTACCTGCCAACATCACCTCCACATTACACCACCACTCAGTACCTATCACCATCACCACCACTCAGTACCTACCACCACCACCTTCACATTACACTACCACTCAGTACCTGCCACCATCACCTCCACATTATACCACCACTCAGTTCCTACCACCATTACCTTCACATTACACCACCACTCAGTACCTACCACCACCACCACCACTCAGTACCTACCAACACCACCTCCACATTATACCACCACTCAGTACCTGCCACCATCACCTCCACATTACACCACGACTCAGTACCTGCCACCATCACCTCAACATTACACCACCACTCCGTACCTGCCACCATCACCTCCACATTACACTACCACTCAGTACCTACCACCATCACCTTCACATTACACAACCACTCAGTACCTGCCACCATCATCTCCACATTATACCACCACTCAGTACCTGCCACCATCACCTACACATTACACCACCACTCAGTACCTGCCACCATCACCTTCACATTACACCACCACTCAGTATCTACCACCTTCACCTACACATTACACCACCACTCAGTACCAGCCATCATCACCATCACCTTACACCAGCACTCAGTACCTGCCACCATCACCTCCACATTACACCACCACTCAGTACCCACCACCACCATCAATTCCACATTACACCACCATTCAGTACCTACCACCATCACCTTCACATTACAGCACCACTCAGTACCAGCCACCATTCACCTTCACATTACACCACCATTCATTTCCTACCACCATCACCTTCACATTACACCCCCACTCAGTACCTGCCACCATCACCATCACCTTCACATTATACCACCATTTAGTACCTACCACCATCTATCTATCTATCTATTGCCTGACGCCGTGATCCCCGAAGGGGTGGCCACGAACGAACCGCCCCATGCACCTCTGTCCCCAGTCAGTCGATGCCCCTCCCCCCAACCAGCACCACCTTCGTTCATGTACTTCCTCACTCCATCCTTCCACCTCATATTCGGTCTACCTCTCCCCCTCTGTCCCTCCACCTCGCTCTCATACACCCTCTTAGTCATTCTCTCCGCTTTCCATACGTTCCATATGGCCGGAACCATCAAGTTGTTCCTTTTCACACTTTCCAGCCACATCTACCTCCACACCACACCTCCTTCTTACTTCCTCATTAGTCCTGTCTATCCCTCCATGTAACTCCGCACGCACTCCTTAAGTAATTCATTTCCACTGCTCTCACTCTTGGTCTGAGTCTCTCACCCAACGTCCATGCTTCGCTTCCGTAAGTCAGTGTCGGGATTACCACACTGTCATGCAAGGACTCTCACTTCCATACTGACCACCCTATTTCTTGTACTGCTTTTAGCGTTCCTACAAACCCTCTTCCCTGTTGTACCCTCTCCCGCACCTCTTCATCCATAGTCCCATCTTTACTCAACACACTGCCCAGATACTTAAAAGAGTTGACGATCTCCATAGCTGACCGTTCAGCTTCACCTCACCTCTGTGACTTCACCCTTTCGAAGACCATAACCTTGCTCTTCCCCGTATTTACCTTCAAATTCCGTTTTTCGCACACTGTTCCAAACTCATTTACCAGACCCTGCAACTCCCATTCATTATCACTCATCGGAACTGTATCATCCGCAAACAGCAGTATAGGAGCTTCCACTCAATTCCCTCCCTTTTCAGCGATACACCAACATCCACTGCTCTTGATAGTATTTATTTCATAACTCCATCCATATATACAGTAAACAACCACGGGGACATCACACACCCCTGTTTCAAACCACATTCAGGTCAAAGAACTCGCTCTGCTCACTCTCCACACTTACAGCCGCCTTTGCACCCTCATACATGCTCTTCACTGCTTTCAGCAACTTGCCTCTACTCCGTATATTCTAAGTACTTTCACAAACTTCTCTATCCACTCTGTCATAGGCCTTCCAAGTCCATAAAGGCAACATACACCTTTGTTTCTTCCAGATACTCTCCACAACACAATTCAGGGTAAAAATCTGATCTACACATCCTCTTCCCTTCCTAAAACCTCCCTGCTCGTCGCCTATCCATTTCTCGTTCTCACTCTCACTCTCTCAATCACTACCTACTGTATACCTTCCCTACTACGCTTAGAAGACATATTCCGGTTACCACACACTCCTCTTTTCCCTTTGCCATTATATAGGGGGATATATATGCCAGTCTTCCAGTCATCGGGTGCACTCCCCTTCTCCATGCTAGTTTGCACATTTTCCATACCCATTCTATCACTCTCTCACCACCATACCTCAACATTTCCCCACCACTTCCATCTGTTCCTGGTGCTTTCCCCAACTTCACTCTTTTCATGGTTCCCACACTTCTGACCTCCTGATCCCCACCTCCTCCTCCACTACTTCTCTTCTTCTCCCTCCCATACCATATCCAGCTATGTTTGCTGGCTCTTCATTCCTTTCATTTAGCAACTCACTGAAGTACTCCCTCCATCTTTCCACTCTCTCTTGCTTCTCGGCTAGCATTCTCCCATTCTTATCTTTCACACCCACTGTTTCCTTGCTACCTTCCCTAACTTTCTGACTTTCCAGATCAGTTTCTTACTCTCCCTCCATTTTACACTCAGATTCCTTCCAAATTCCTCATCTACTCTTCCTTACTTTCCTTCACTACTCTTCACCACCCTCTTACTCTCCACGTACCTCGCTCGTTTCTGTCTCTCGGAATCTCATCCCTCTGCTACCCAACCACTCTCTATATGTTTTGTTCTTTTCTTACACAGCTATTCGTACCTCTTCTGTCCACCATGCTGTACCTTTCACTCCCCTCCCTATTCTCCTCACTCCACACACCTCCTCACATGCTGCACAGATCTCATCCTTAACCCTTAAAAAGCGGCTCACCACTTAAGTCGAGTTAAATAAAGATGGACTATGTGGCGGCGCTCGACATAGGTCGAGTGGCAATTTCAGCACGTATGTGGCTGAGAGAGAGAGACAAGTGGTGGCAGGAGACTAGCGAGCGTATGACTGCTCCAGACCACCGCGGCGAACCTACTGACACAAATCTCAGCTCCCTCCTCCGTCTCTCACTCGCTACATACTCAATTATGTACCGAAAGTACCGAATTACCTGCTTTTTGCACTCGCGTTGCACGGTTATTGCAAGAAAACTATCCATCACAAGGATCGTTATGGTGTCATTCGAAAGCTCTGTTTATGCCCTTTCAGGGATAGATACTTGTTTTACGTTCTGGGTCTTATTTAGGCATGAAAATGATCACGTAAACAGCCCTATTTTGGCTAAAAACACCCCGCTGGGCGGTACACATAAATAAACCGCATAGGCCGCTCGTAAGGTGTTAAAACACCTTGCTCATCTCCTCCACTTCCTCCATAACTTCCAGGTCGAACCCACCTAGTCGTCTTTCCACTGCTCTCCTGTACTCCTCCCTGATTTCCTCCTCCTGCAACCTCCCCACCTCACCATTCCACCCTCCTCTCGCCTCCCTCCCGCTCTCCTCAGCCGGTGCTTTGTATCCTAACCTTAGCTACCACTACATAATGATCAGACAGACCCCCTCCAATACCCCTATACACCCTAGCATCCATCACAGATTTCTTCATTCGTTCATCCACACATACATAATCAATCAATGACTTTCGTTCCACCACTGTCTTATCCTTCATCGTCAACATCCGTTTCCACGTGTACCTGTGGATCATTCTGTGTCGGAAGAAGGTGTTGGCTATCCACAGCCTCCTCCCCACACATACGTCCACAAGTGCACTACCATTCCCATTCACCTCTGATGGTACCCCCCACCCTCCCACCAATCAGTGCAAACTGACCGAGAAATTTACGAACAAATTGCAGATGTAAGTACTCACAAGATACCGTAATTTTTGGCGACTTTAATTTACCTGTGACCAAGTGGGGCGATACTCTTACTTCACACTCGGCATGACTTGTATACGAACTTGCAAGAGAGTTCGCTTTATCAATTTGTTCGAATGCCGACCCGTGGTAATAACGTTCTTGACATTGTACTTGCAACAAAGAAGAATTGATAGAGAATTTGAATGTTGGTGATGAATTCAGTAACAGCGACCATCGTACGATAACTTTCACTTTAAAGTTTACTAGTAACGAACCAAATAGTAGCATCGAAAAAGTCCCTAATCTCAAGAAAGCAAACTTCCATAAACTTAGAGCTATGTTTAAAGAAACTGACTGGAGCTTTTTAATTAACAATAACGACGTAAATACATCTTGGAAGTTATTCGAAACCACTTACCTAAAAGCAGTGCAAGACTGCATACCATCGAAAATACGGCGTCCAGGCCATAATAATAAGCCCAAATGGTGGAATAAAGATATTTCAAACTGCCTGCTTGCTAAAAAATGTGCTAATGATAGATTAAAATCCTCACAAAATGACGAAGAACGGCTGAAATTTGTAGAGCTACGACGCAAAGCCAAAAAGTTAAAAAGCCCTTAGAGTTACATATTGTGAATCAAAGTAAAACAAACCCGAAAGAATTCTATAGTTATATCAGAAAGAAAAAAGTAGTTACTTCAACTGTTGGACCGTTAGTCGATGAAAAAGGAGAATACACCAAAGACGAAGTAGTACAAATGAGTAAAGCCCTCAATACCTTCTTTGCATCAGTTTTTACAACAGAAGACCTCAGTGATATCCCTACACCATCGCCGATTCAGATTGATAATTCAGATGTTCTAAGCAATATCACCGTTACAGAGAGAGAAGTATTGAATTGTTTAGATAAACTCAAGATAAATAAAACGCCAGGACCTGATACAATCTCGCCTAGAGTTCTAAAGGAAGCTAAGAATGAGCTCTCCAAACCACTGACATTACTATTCAATAAATCCTTGCAGTCTGGAACTATGCCTGATCAATGGAAGCTAGCCAACGTAACACCGATATTCAAAAAAGGCAGCAAATCCCTACCCAGTAACTATCGTCCAATTAGCTTAACCTCAGTTGTATGTAAAATGCTATAAACGGTCATACGAGACAGACTCGTAAATCACTTAGAGGAAAATAACATACTTAAAGATACTCAACACGGCTTTCGTAAAAAACGTTCCTGTTTAACAAACCTCTTAGACTTCTTCCACGATATCCTCAACCTCTACGATGAGAGTAAAGCTGTAGATATTATATACCTTGATTTTCAAAAGGCCTTTGACAAAGTTCCCCACAAACGTTTACTGCTAAAACTAAAAGCGCATGGAATACAAGACGGTGTGTTGAAATGGATAGAAAATTGGCTCAGCAACAGAAACCAAAGGGTAGTCATAAACAGTAAGGCATCTAAATGGACCAATGTAAGTAGCGGGGTACCCCAGGGATCGGTACTAGGACCAATTCTCTTTCTAATTTACATCAACGACATAGATGAGGGTCTCACCTGCACAATCTCAAAATTTGCTGACGATACAAAAATTGCAAATAGCGTACTCTCAAAAGAACAAGTTGACGATATGCAACACAATCTAGATAAATTGTCATGTTGGGCCCAAATTTGGCAAATGAGTTTCAATGCGGATAAATGTAAAGTACTACATGTCGGATACCTAAATGAGAAAGCAAACTATTCGATGAATGGCACTCAGCTTAAGAATGTAAACAGAGAAACTGATCTGGGTGTAACAATATCGAGTAACCTAAAACCGAGTCAACAATGTTCAGAAGTTGTTAAGAAGGCAAACAAAATAATTGTCTTTATAGGCAGGTCATTTGAGCATAAATCCAAAGAAGTTATCCTAACCCTTTACAATTCCTTAGTCCGCCCTCTTCTGGAATACTGCGTTCAATTCTGGTGCCCTTATTACCAAAAGATATAAACAAGCTAGAACGAGTTCAACGTAGAGTTACCAAATGATACCTAGCCTAAAGAACAAACCATACGAAGAGCGTCTTAGAGAATTAAATATATTTCCTTTAACCCAGCGCAGATTAAGAGGCGACTTAATTCAAGTGTTCAAAATCATCAAAGGCATCGACAATATGAACTGTAGTAAGTACTTCACTATCGACCAATCTAATTACATGCGGGGAAACGGTTGCAAAATTATTGGTAAATCTTTTAACTCGCACGAATCTAAGAATTTTCTTCTTCAATCGAGTTGTCAACTTGTGGAATGGGCTTCCCCGAGACGTTATAGACTGCAGCACCGTTGATTCATTTAAATTCCGCCTAGACAAATATCTCGCATCAAACCGCGACTGACTGCGTTTGTAAATGAATAACTTTATCCTCCCCTCAGTTACTAACCCATATGTCCCCTACTAACTTCCTAGTCCTGCCACGTTAGTGGCAGTGCAGTAGTTCCCTTTCCAATGTTCCCTTACCCACTCTAAACCACTGTTTGGACACTTGATCCTCAGTGTTTTGGAGGACAAGCAGCCTAGAAGGGTCACTAGATCTGTTGCTTGATTTCCTTTGTACTTTGTACACTCCCTCAACTTTCCTATCACCCACCTTACCATTCATATCCCCAATCAGAAATATTCTTTCGTTCTTGTCAAACTTCTCCAGGCACGCCTCCACATTCATCCAGAACTCCTCTTTCTTTCTTTCAAGTATATCCTCTGTCGGGGCATACACGCATACAATCACCCACGTTTGTATTCCTACTTTCATTCTCACCCACACAATCCTTGAACCCACAGACCCATACTCTCTTACACATTCCTTCCATTTGCTACTTACAAACAAACATGCACCTTCTCTCGCTGTTCCTTCACTCACTCCAGCACACACACCCATTCCACACTCCCACTCTCTCACATCTGAACCTTTCCATTTGGTCTCTGTCATTCCACATACATCCAGCCTGGCATTCACTAACACTTCCAGAACCTCTCTCTCTTTTGGACCATCATTCATGCCACTAACATTCCACGTAGCCATTCTCAGAATGTCCGAAGGCATGTCCTTAGTCGGTCGTGGTTCGTCAACGTTGGTTCCGTCCGCATCCGAGGCTGTTCGTTCGTTTTTCCTTGCTTCGATATTTTTTCCGGGTGGGGGTCACAAGCCCACCGACCCAACCTCTTTAGTCGCCTCTTACGACACGCAGAAGGCACGTGGGGCATATTCTATTCCCTAACCCCCAGGGGGCCTACCACCATCACCTTCACATTACACCCCCACTCAGTTCCAGCCATCATCAACTTCACATTACTCCACCACTCAGTACCTACCACCATCACCTTCACATTATACCACCACTCAGTACCTGCCACCATCACCTTCACATTATACCACCATTTAGTACCTACCACCATTACCTTCACATTATACCACCACTCAGTACCTACCACCTTCAATTCCACATTACACCACCACTCAGTACCTACCACCATCACCTTCATATTACACCACCACTCAGTACCAGCCACCATCACCTTCACATTACACCACCATTCATTTCCTACCACCATCACCTTGACATTACACCCCCACTCAGTACCTGCCACCATCACCATCACCTACACATTATACCACCACTCAGTACCTGCCACCATCACCATCACCTTCACATTATACCACCATTTAGTACCTACCACCATCACCTTCACATTACACCCCCACTCAGTTCCAGCCATCATCACCTTCACATTACACCACCACTCAGTACCTACCACCATCACCTTCACATTATACCACCACTCAGTACCTGCCACCATCACCTTCACATTATACCACCATTTAGTACCTACCACCATTACCTTCACATTACACCCCCACTCAGTACCTGCCACCATCACCATAACCTTCACATTATACCACCACTCAGTACCTACCACCATCACCTTCACATTACACCACCACTCAGTACCTACCACCATCACCTTCACATTACACCACACTCAGTACCTGCCACCATCACCTACACATTACACCACCACTCAGTACCTGCCTCCATCACCATCACCTTACACCACAACTCAGTACCTGCCACCATCACCTCCACATTACTCCACCACTCAGTACCTGCCACCATCACCTACACATTACACCACCACTCAGTACCTGCCACCATCACCTTCATATTACACCACCACTCAGTACCTACCACCATCACCTTCACATTACACCACCACTCAGTACCTACCACCATCACCTTCACATTACACCACCACTCAGTACCTACCAACACCACCTCCACATTATACCACCACTCAGTACCTATCACCATCACCACCACTCAGTACCTACCACCACCACCTTCACATTACACTACCACTCAGTACCTGCCACCATCACCTCCACATTATACCACCACTCAGTTCCTACCACCATTACCTTCACATTACACCACCTCTCAGTACCTACCACCACCACCACCACTCAGTACCTACCAACACCACCTCCACATTATACCACCACTCAGTACCTGCCATCATCACCTCCACATTACACGACTACTCAGTACCTGCCACTATCACCTCCACATTACACCACCACTCAGTACCTGCCACCATCACCTCCACATTACACTACAACTCAGTACCTGCCACCATCACCTTCACATTATACCACCACTCAGTACCTGCCACCATCATCTCCACATTATACCACTACTCAGTACCTGCCACCATCACCTACACATTACACCACCACTCAGTACCTACCACCATCACCTTCACATTACACCACCACATAGTACTTGCCACCATCACCTACACATTACACCACCACTCAGTACCTGCCACCATCACCTTCACATTACACCACCACTCAGTACCTACCACCGTCACCTACACATTACACCACCACTCAGTGCCAGCCATCATCACCATCACCTTACACCTGCACTCAGTACCTGCCACCATCACCTTCACATTATACCACCACTCAGTACCTACCACCATCAATTCCACATTACACCACCACTCAGTACCTACCACCATCACCTTCACATTACACCACCACTCAGTACCAGCCACCATCACCTTCACATTACACCACCACTCATTACCTATCACCATAACCTTCACATTACACACCCACTCAGTAACTGCCACCATCACCATCACCTTCACATTATACCAGCATTTAGTACCTTCCACCATCACCTTCACATTACACCCCCACTCAGTACAAGCCATCATCACCTTCACATTACACCACCACTCAGTACCTACCACCATCATCTTCACATTATACCACCACTCAGTACCTGCCACCATCACCATCACCTTCACCTTATACCACCATTTAGTACCTACCACCATCACCTTCACATTACACCCCCACTCAGTACCTGCCACCATCACCATAACCTTCACATTATACCACCACTCAGTACCTACCACCATCACCTTTACATTACACCACCACTCAGTACCTACCACCATCACCTTCACATTACTCCAGCACTCAGTACCTGCCACCATCACCTACACATTACACCACCACTCAGTACCTGCCACCATCACCATCACCTTACACCACAACTCAGTACCTGCCACCATCACCTACACATTACACCACCACTCATTACCTGCCACCATCACCTTCACATTACACCACCACTCAGTACCTACCACCATCACCTTTACATTATACCACCACTCAGTACCTACCACCATCACCTTCACATTACACCACCACTCAGTACCTACCACCATCACCTTCACATTACACCATCACTCAGTACCGGCCAACACTACCTCCACATTATACCACCACTCAGTACCCATCACCATCACCACCACTCAGTACCTACCACCACCACCATCACATTACACTACCACTCAGTACCTACCACCATCACCTCCACATTATACCACCACTCAGTTCCTACCACCATTACCTTCACATTACACCACCACTCAGTACCTACCACCACCACCACCACTCAGTACCTACCAACACCACCTCCACATTATACCACCACTCAGTACCTGCCACCATCACCTCCACATTACACCACCACTCAGTACCTGCCACCATCACCTCCACATTCCACCACCACTCAGTACCTGCCACCATCACCTCCACATTACACTACAACTCAGTACCTGCCACCATCACCTTCACATTATACCACCACTCAGTACCTGCCACCATCATCTCCACAATATACCACTACTCAGTACCTGCCACCATCACCTACACATTACACCACCACTCAGTACCTACCACCATCACCTTCACATTACACCACCACATAGTACCTGCCACCATCACCTACACATTACACCAGCACTCAGTACCTGCCACCATCACCTTCACATTACACCACCACTCAGTACCTACCACCGTCACCTACACATTACACCATCACTCAGTACCAGCCATCATCACCATCACCTTACACCTGCACTCAGTACCTGACACCATCACCTTAACATTATAACACCACTCAGTACCTACCACCATCACTTCCACATTACACCACCACTCAGTACCTACCACCATCACCTTCACATTACACCACCACTCAGTAGCAGCTACCATCACCTTCACATTACACCACCACTCATTACCTACCACCATCACCTTCACATTACACCCCCACTCAGTACCTGCCACCATCACCATCACCTTCACATTATACCACCATTTAGTACCTACCACCATCACCTTCACATTACACCCCCACTCAGTACCAGCCATCATCACCTTCACATTACATCACCACTCAGTACCTACCACCATCATCTTCACATTATACCACCACTCAGTACCTGCCACCATCACCATCACCTTCACATTATACCACCATTTAGTACCTACCACCATCACCTTCACATTACACCCCCACTCAGTACCTGCCACCATCACCATAACCTTCACATTATACCACCACTCAGTACCTACCACCATCACCTTCACATTACACCACCACTCAGTACCTACCACCATCACCTTCACATTACTCCACCACTCAGTACCTGCCACCATCACCTACAGATTACACCACCACTCAGTACCTGCCACCATCACCATCACCTTACACCACAACTCAGTACCTACCACCATCACCTCCACATTACTCCACCACTCAGTTCCTGCCACCATCACCTACACATTACACCACCACTCAGTACCTGCCACCATCACCTTCACATTATACCACCACTCAGTACCTACCACCATCACCTTCACATTATACCACCACTCAGTTCCTGCCACCATCACCTTGACATTACACCACCACTCAGTACCTTCCACCATCACTTTCACATTATACCACCACTCAGTACCTTCCACCATCATCTACACATTACACCACCACTCAGTACCTGGCACCATCACCTTACACCACCACTCAGTACCTGCCACCATCACCTACACATTACACCACCACCCCGTACCTGCCACCATTACCTACACATTACACCACCACTCAGTACCTGCCACCATCACCTTACACCACCACTCAGTCCTTACCACCATCACCTACACATTACACCACCACTCAGTACCTGTCACCATCACCTTCACATTACACCACCATTCAGTACCTGCCACCATCACCTACACATTACATCACCACTCAGTACCTTCCACCATCACCTACACATTACACAACCACTCAGTACTCACCACCATCACCTACACAATACACCACCACTCAGTACCTACCACCATCACCTTCACATTACACCACCACTCAGTACCTGCCACCATCACCTTCACATTACACCCCCACTCAGTACCAGCCACCACCACCTTCACATTACACCACCACTCAGTACCTACCACCCTCACCTTCACATTACACTACCACTCACTACCTGCCACCATCACCATCACATTGCACCACCACTCAGTACCTACCACCATCACCTTCACATTACATTACCACTCAGTATCTGCCACCACCACCTTCACATTACACCACCACTCAGTACCTACCACCATCACCTTCACATTACACTACCACTCAGTACCTGCCACCATCACATTACACCACCACTCAGTACCTACCACCATCACCTTCACATTACACTACCACTCAGTACCTGCCACCACAACCTTCACATTGCACCACCACTCAGTACCTACCACCATCACCTTCACATTACACCACCACTCAGTACCTACCATCACCACCTTCACATTACACCACCACTCAGTACATACCACCAACATTTTTACATTACACCACCACTCAGTACCTACCACCATCACCTTCACATTACACCACCAATTAGTACCTGCCACCATCACCTCCAAATTACACCACCACTCAGTACCTACCACCATCACCTTCACATTACACCACCACTCAGTACCTGCCACCATTACCTCCACATTACACCACCACTCAGTACCTGCCATCATCACCATCACATTACACCACCACTCAGTACCATCCACCATCACCTTCACATTACACCACCACTCAGTACCTGCCACCGTCACATTACAAAACCACTCAGTACCTGCCACCATCACATTACAATACCACTCAGTAACTGCAGGCTTTATCCGTTCACGCTGCACACACAGTGACTAAAATGTTTGTCTGCATAATTATGTCAATGTCATGAAAAGTATCTTGTGTTAGCAAGTTTTAGAAGTGCATAATTATGTAGATCAATGATGTTTATAGATACCACATATATATTTAAGTTGTATGTGTCGCTATGTGATTATCTGGTTCAATACCTGTCTTTGTATATCTCCACTAATGGGGATAACGTTTGCATTACTACTATATCAAAGATGGTATAAATGCGTCATATGGCATATATCCCTGGATTATAGGAAAATACTAAAAATAAGTACAGCAAAACATTATTTCACCATCGAATATATTGTAACTACAGTAGTCTAGTTAAATCCTCCCACATACAGTATTAACCCTTTATTGGCAGCGCGCAACTTATGTCGTGTGAAAGAAATTTGGACTAAGTGGCGGTTCACAACTTACGTCGTGTGCCATTTTCAGCACGTAATGTTGCAGAGAGAGAGAGCTGAGCGGTGTGAGGAGCGAAGTTAGGCTATGACCGTCGCACACCACCGCGGTGGGCCAACTGACATGAATCCCACCCTCCCCCACCCTCACGCACTCGCTACACAGGGATTTATGTAGGGAAAGTACCTAATTACATGGTTTTTGAACTCGTGTTGCGCGATCGTTGCAAGAAAACTAGCGGTCGTACAAGGATGGTTGGAGTGTCATTGGAAAGCTCTGTTTATGCCCTTTCAGGGATAGATACTTGTTTTACGCTCTGGGTCTTATTTAGGCATGAAAATGATCACATAAACAACCCTATTTAGGGTAAAAACACACCGCTGGGCGGTACATATAAATTACCACCTAGGCCGCTCATTAGGTGTTAATCTCACTATCTTCATGGAAACCTCTTTCATGATTTTCTCTGGACGGTTTGAGTATATTTCTTGATCACAATCTTATATATTTTTCAATATGAACTATTATTATCTATTCATATTGTATACCTTCACTTTCATGTTTTCCTGTACTTTGTTTCCTTCCTGTCAAGCCATTTTATAATCCTATATAAAGGATTTTTTTTTTTAGCTAGTGGTGGCCGACTCGAGAAAGAGCCCGAACAAGGAAATAAAAAATATATAGTGATCACACAAAAACAAAACACAAATTCACACACATCTAGGTCGCTCAGGAGAAGACCCAGAGACCAGGGATCACCAAGGTCACTCCAACACTCCCCCGGCCCCCGACCTCCCAGAGAAGTTCCGGTTTCAGCAGGCAGACACGCAGCGAAGCCTAACCACCACAAGCCCGCCAAACACACATCCAGGCGCACCCTTCATATATACCGGCTCCCCGGGCCAGGCACCTGACGGACTATTATCTAGTCCAACTGGCGCCCGACCCCCTCTCCCAAATGACCGCGTTTTCACTAATCAATTCACAAGCATTCTCTATTCATTCCTGTTTAATACCACTTACCTTGCCTGATCTATATTCATTCCTTTATCTTCCAACACTTGTCCTACACAGTCTCTCCATCTCAATGGGGGTCTTCCTACCCTTCTATCTCCCCTTGTATCTGACTCACATATTCTCTTTGTAAGCCTTTCATCTTCCATTCGTTCAACATGACCATACCAGCTCAGCACCCTTCTGTCCACTCTGGCCGACAAATGTTCCTGCTGCCCCACTCTCCTACCTATCTGTGCCTGAGTAGATAGATAGATAGATATCAAGGATCATGTGGCCTTAGTGGTAATTTCTAGGGAGGATTACATTCACAATGCTCTTAGATTTCGTACATTTCTTAAAATTTCACCATAGTGCAATACATTTTGTTTATTTTAAGAATAACCATGCCTCCTCTTCCTATAAATTTATTTGAATGATATTACGATTTCAATATTTGCCATTACTCTTTTCCGGCCGTGTATCTCGTCTGATGTATTAACCATGTAAACATGATGACAACTTTGCAAAACTTATTCTAGCTATTATTATAATTGATGACATTTTCAGTTTAGGAAAGAACTGAAAAAGCCAAAGGATATTGTTTTGCTTTACTATCATTAGGCTGTGCTTTAAGTGAATACAAATTACATGGATCTGAAATTATTTATTAACAAATATGAAATAGATCTAATTATAATATTTGCCATTACAGTTACCTGGTCGTTTGTTTCGTTTAGAATGTGTTAACGCTTGATAGTGCCTGGTACAAATCTCTAATTTCGAAACTACCCTCCTTCAGTTTCTATCCCTCTATATTTGCCTTTGTTTCTAATTTCCTTTCTGAACATTCCATAGCTGCAGTTGGAGATGGCCATGCTCACTTTCTTAACCTATCAACTCCAGTATTCCTCAGGGTTCTGTCTTGTCTCAAGTTCTCTTTCTAAATTAATTAATGATCTCCTCAACCGTACCTCTAGTCTTATCCACTCATATGCTGATGACTCTACCTTACACTATTCAACGAGTTTTCCACGACGACCCAACATGCAATCTATCAATCTATCTATTGCCGGACACCTTACTCCCCTTACGAGGGTGGCCATACACAGAATGCCCCCAAGCGGACCTATTCCCTGTGAGAGGGACAACCCGAGCCAGTTTAGTTAAGGACTTACAGGATTGACCACTCAATTTAGGATCCGTCCGACTCCGAGGCCCTCTGTGTATCTTGTTAGCACTATTTTTCTACAGTGGTGTTCGGCTAATCCATCCACTAACCTTCCTTACCCTTAGGTAAGCAGTACGGATTTGTATCAGGTTTACTCCCCTAGACAGGTTGCCAACCAAGGCTGACGAGTCCCATCCACCTGGATTTGTATAAGGTTGTCTCTCCTAGATGCAATCACTTCAATCAATTACTCTCCAACAATACACAAATCGACCCTTCATCTTCTCTCAATATTTGTGGTGTATCTTTTTCATCTGACCTTTCTAGAAAAGATCATCTTACCACTCTTGCTAAAATGGCTTCAAAGAAGTTAGGTGCTTAATTAAATTAATAAGGGGAGGCTGAAGCTTTGACCCCCAAGTCAGCCTGTATAAGAGATTGTGTTTCTGGCATTATACCATCTTATTACCAATGGAAATACTAAGACTCGCTGAAAAAATCAGCTCTCTATGTGCGTGCGCGCGAGCAGAATTTCATTGCACTATTTGTAAAATCATCTAGTCACTCAAAATTGTTCAAATTTACCGCAATTTTTGCATGGCATATCCTACAAGCATCCCCTACAATGTACCGTTTAAATTAACCCCTATTGAATAATAGAAGGTGCTGAAAAAAATATATTATATAATTATTTTTGGGTTACAGCTGATTTTTACTCCAAAATGGTCAAAACTCGGATATGTTCGGCAAAACGACAATTATTTAAACGGACAGGCGTTCCTATATACGCCTATGTATTGTATTTAGAGGGGGAATGCATTTGAGCAATACATAAAAATATAGATGCACTCGTAAGTGCCCAAAAATGATCGCAATCCACTGAAATTCATAGATTTTGATCAGTCAAAAAACATTTTGGGGCAGATAAAATAGTTAGTCCTCCTTAGCTTCCGTTTTCTACCATAGCGCGCACATACAGTAGAAGATCGAGTTATATGACCAACTAAACAAAATTTTCATCAGGGGAAAGTTAGCCAGAATTTATAAGACAATTTCTTACCAAAATCCATGATATTGGGGCCCCCCCAAGGGGGCCCTAGGGATGTCATATGGGTGTTTATGCCCTCATATGATCATTTCTATTGCTTACAGAAGCCCTTTAGACTACAGACACAACAAAACAAAATTGGGTGGCTGAAAGATATTGTTTTAGTTTTTCAGGGGTCGAGGTTGAACCCCCGGCCCGGGGGGGTTATGGATGCGATATGTTTTTTTTTTCCCTCCTATGCTATTCTCCTATGTTGAAAGAAGCATTATAGAACAAGAACAAAACAAAAAATCTAAATTTTGATTTCTGGGCTCAGCGGAGGGTTCAGCCTCCCCTTACTAACCGTCTCTGTGAGATCATCACCCCCATCGCAGCTTCTTGATCTGTAGGCTATAGGAGTACAGTACGGCAATGTATCAAGTATTGTTCGCATGTGTGGAGAAGTTCCACCCATACTGCACTTCTCGAAGAATCACAATCATTTTGCCTCATCAACTCACTTCCTCTTACTAGTTCCCTACAATCTCTTTCTACACGCTGCAGTGTTGCATATATTTCACTCTTCTATATCATTTACAACAATCAGTGTTCTTCAAAGCTCTCTCTGTGCGAGGCACCCACCTTTCAACACAGTCTCACTCCTATTCTGTCCAGTTTTCCAACTCAAGAATAACAAAATTGTCTCAGTCTTTCTTCTACTCAACAAGTGAACTCTGGCACTCTATCCGTCAATCAATCTTTCCTCCATCCTTCAACTTATACTGCTCTAAAATTCATCCTTTAAATGTGTCTCTCTGTCACTCTTTTGACTTTGAGGAGACACTCGTTACAGACAGCTTGCCTTTGGTATGGTAGTTCAGGTTAAAACAGGAGCTGGTTTGGCCACCAGACCGGTGGTTAAGCCATAGCCACAAATGATAAATAGAAGTAGTGGATGTCAACAGCATACCAAACTATGACCATATCCTTCCTGCAACTGGAGCGAACCCCAAGGTGATACCCCTCAAAGGCCGTCACGTTGGGGTGATTTGGTTTCCTTCCAGTTGTGGGGATCCAGGATCGGGAGGGGCAATTGTAAATACTTTGCATACAACTGGGGGCGGAGTATGGCGTGAATCATGGCAGTTTGAATTATCCGGGTCACGACAGCTAGTTGGTTCTGTCTTGTTTTTACTCCATCACTTTATATATCCTTGTGGGTAAATATTTCTGTGGTTGCACCAATTATCGTGTGCATATTTTATCTTATTATTAAGCCTAGGAGGACATAATAAGCTCTTGTTATTTCTCTTTATTGGTAAGACAAAGGGGTATTAGGAGCACTCTTCACACGAAATCCCTACTGTCAATAAACCACCTGTTGCACGACTCTCTCGCCAACCTACTCCAACTTCATATCCTGCCCTTTATGCCCAACAACATCTAGACACAAACCTGCCCAACAGCTAAGTCCCTACAATACTAGAAGGCCTTTATAGTTATTCCAGGGACTGTTATTATGCTTCCACTGCATCTATCCAACATGTAAGTTTGCTGGTTTACCTTATTTATGGTGTCTCACATATAATTCCATATTTCATATTTTATTACAGGTATTTTTCCTATATCTGCTTAATCCTCTACCTCCTAGGATCTATGAGCAAGATATTTGTGTATACCTGTATGAAATAAAACCCTTTCAATTATAATGATAATGCTGAACAGGTTGGAAGAGAGGTATCCTGACCAGGATTCGAACCAACTCACTCAGGTATGTTTGTGAGTGAGTGCGAATCCTGGTCAGGATACATCTCTCCCACCCTTCCAATTCATGAACTTCCTTCCACTGACCATTTACTTTGAACGGTTTGAAAGGTTCATTAACTCGAGCGACCCCAAGTGGGGTATTAAGAGTACATACTTCAATACAAATACAAAATACAATAATACATATACAAAACAACAACATTATTTGTACATAATAATATTTCAACTGTGTATGACTTCCCTGTCAATAAATTTGTGTTTAAGGCCTTCTAGGAATTACTGCTGGAAATACTCTCTCTCTCTCCCTCGGGGTATATTTTTTACATCGTGTTAAGTATATTTGTTTGTAAAAAGCTTAGTCATTCCCATTTGTCGTATTAAAGCTGAATACTATCGCCTTGTAGTTGTTAAATCACTGTGAAAATCTCATCTTGTTCAACTGGGACACTGGAGTGGATCCCGGTCTACTAAAAAATACCTTCATCATACTAAAATGATCCCATTGTCTCCCGGGGCATGTCCTCAATACTGCCTGGTAGGGTTATTTATACTATATGTCCACTGTGTTATCGGTCACCTTTCTACACAATTTATGATGTGCATCTTACATTTGAATTAGATATTATGTATCTGTTCGTTTTGTAACTTCACATAGCTGTTAATATATATTTTCCCTATCAACCCTTTTCTATACCGAAATTAGATATGCAATATTATATGATAACATATATGACTTGTTACAATGGTCATTGAAATCGGATAATCGTTATACCATCAACGGCACCTTTAGTTACACGGTATCATTTTGAATACGATGTTACCTCTTGTTAATTGTGTTAATGTTTTCTGTAGACAGTTACATCTAAGTTACAAACATTTGTAGGAGGCAATTGCTTAATCGATGTGGTTAATAGTAAATTTAATCCACGAATGTAATCCAAAGTAATAGGACAAGGTGTGTGTGTGTGTGAGAGAGTGTCGCTGGTCCAGAAAGAAAAATAGTAATGTTAACCCTTGTCGGACGGAAACATTTTTTACTTTTACGTTCTGTGTGGCGGGCAGATTTACCCTAAACGAGCATCATTCCATGCTCTTTTTCATGCATAAACAAGAACCAGAGCGTAGTACAATTATGTATCCGTGAAAGGGCGATAATAGAGCTTTCCAATGACACCTGAATCATCCTTGCACGACAACGGGTTCGCTTGCAACGATGTTGCAACGCGAGTACAAAAACCCTAAAGGACGGCAATTTCCCGGAATTTTACCCTATCTAGCGAGTCGAGGGATATGCACACATGTTGTGGTGAGATCAGTGGCGGGACTAGGTCCACGCTGAACGGTCAGAGCCCGCCTGCGGCCCTCCCACCCCGTGGACTCTCTCTCATAATGCCGATAATGTGCGCAACATCCCTTGCTACTCAAGTCGTCAGCCGCTCTTTGGGCCTAGGTTCTCTAAGCCAACTTAAGTCATCAGCCGCTCTTTTAGGGTTAATCTATTTGACGATGTCGGACTCGATGTTATTTTCTATTTAGTGTCAAACAGAAAATAAATATTGAAGGATTTTCTCTTGAAATTCACCTCCGCTTAGTGAAAACAAATGTTCACAATTAATTACCGATAAGTAAATTACTTGTTTACATTTTGTTTAATCTTTCGGCTACAAAGAGACAAGGATTTCTAACAACTCCAACCCTATCGTAACCATGTCTCCAACGCCCACATACCATGCTGCCCGGAAGCAGCTGAATGCCGGCTTCCTCTATGAACTGAACTGAATTGAACACAATGGAGGAGACTACGTCCAGGAGGATGAGGGCCATACAATAGAGAGGAGGGGTGGAGCTCGGAAGTTAATTATAGATTCACTTATTTATGATTTTGAGAATGACATAAAGAAAAAACAAGGTTGTCTGTAGTTATTGTACCCTGACAAAGAAAGGAACCCAAAAATAAAATGGAAACAAAAATAGCCATATTAATTGTATTCATAAAATTAGCTAGAATAATAGTGTTGGTATGAATAATGAACTATGACTAGAAAATATGTTGGAGAACCTAAATCAGACTGCACAATAATAATAATAATAGTAATAATATTCTGTCTATCTATTACCGGATGCCACAATCCCCGAAAGGGTAGCCACGAACGAAACGCCCCCATATAACCTCTGTAACCAGTCAGTCGATGCCCCTCCTCCCATTCAGCACAGGTTTCACGCATATATTTCTTAACTCCACCCTTCCACCTCTCTCTCGGTCTACTTCTCCCTCTATGTCCTTCCAAGTCCCTCTCGTACACTTTCTTGGTCATTCTCTCACTTCCCATATGTTCCACATAGCCGAACCATCTCAAGTTTTTTTTTTTCACACTTTCCAGCATATCTATATCCACACCACACCGCCCTCTTACTTCCTCATTCGTCTGTCTATCCCTCCATGTAACTTCCATGCACTGCTCATGTAACTCATTTCCATCCCTCTCACTCTTGGTTTATGTCTCTCCAACAACGTTCATGCTTCGCTCCCGTAAGTCAATGTTGGGATTACCACACTGTCATGCAAGGGCTTCTTTACTTCCTAGTGAGGATAATTGTGTCGAGTTTACTGGAGATGTAACAATGATAGTCTTCTTTGCAGTATTTACTGAAATACTGTGAAATATAATTTCTTCATGTTTTCGGTTTCTTAATATCAGTGTTAGAGTGCCTTATACAGTATATATAATAAAGTTATGCAACTACATTACCAACCCTTTTTATTTAGTATATAATTAATATAAGGCAAAATCCATATACTTAGCATGTAGCCATTATAGATAACTAGCCTCAGCTGGGTGGGTGCCCCACCCCGAAAGGGGTTGAAATAGGGGAGCTATCCCCCCGCCAAAGGCGGCTTTCTAGGGCCTTTCCTAGCTGATGCTGAGAGGATTGGGTTCTAGTCATGTGGTGATGGGCTGGTCTATCAGAGTGAGAACTGAGCGATCTCTGCCATACCCATAGCTTACTCTGACTGTTCCTTTTACTTATATATTTTCTAGATCTCAAGTGACTGCGTCTCTTCCGTGGATTGACCTCCCAATCTGCCAACCCGGAGGTTGGTAGATTGGAAGCCAAAGCGTCACATTTTCCCTTTGCACCTCAGCTTTCTCTTCATAATTGATGAGGGCCATAGGGCCCTGGGTGGGGCTTTGGTTTCCCGGGTGTTTCCACACCCTCCTCAGCTCCCCGCCATGGAGTGGCTTCGGTCACCCAGGCTTTATTGTGGTAGGCAGGGAGGGTTCTGTTGGGGTGCTCGGTTATGGCCTTGGCCTTGCTCGGGACCTTGGGGCTGTTCAGCCAGGCAGCCTGAGGAAAAACAACAACAACAACTAGCCTCAGCTTGAGTAATATTTTCATATTCGGCGTATTGTTTTGTATTGTCGAAATTATTCACTTTAACTTGTGTCGAAGCGTAATGTCTCCATTACGAAATAATGTAATAAATGGATGAAGTTATAGTTTAACAATAATCTGGACACATTCGATCTAAGTCCTTTAATCTCTTTGAATCAGATGATTCCATATACGACTCTTATTCATTTAGGGAAGGATCTGATAGAGTTAGAAGGCTAACTGTTACAGCCGTAGTGATTTGATTCCTGTTGAACAATCCTAATCTGAATACGCTCTTCAGGTAGTAGGTAGTATATTTATTAGTGGCCCCTTCATCACTGACGATATGCCTTAATAGTCCATGAGCCAAGACCCGAATTTTGGGATATCGGTACCACCCGGGGTGACTAATTCTCTTAGGTGTTTTTAGCTTGCTACATGTCTCTAGTTTATGTTTTGATATGATAGCCCTTGCACATTGGTAGCTTAATGGTCGTTATCACTTCTTGAATAGACATACCCTACCGAAAATTCCGAAATTTTTTTAAATGTCAAATTTGGGGACAGGAATGCCTAAATGTCAACAAAATGCATATAGTAATTGTCACATTTAATACAAGTCCTGTAAATACACACTAAGCATGCCATGGGCTTGTACATACTATTATGGCAAATTACTACTCCTAAATATCATCTACGTCAGACTCGGAATCTGACTGTTGTGCCACCGGCTCTTCTTCAATAGCCTTGTTCTGACATGTCTGTAACCTGCACATGTCCGTGCATTTTAGACCATTGCTGAGGCAAGTACACTTAGGGAGTTCGCATGACCGCACACACTTGCAAGACAGTAGCTGCATAACAGCATCTGGTGCTGGTGAGCCTCGCATCCAGTTGACGGCAAGCTTACCGTCCTCATCTGTCATCCAACCGCAGTCTGTTGGGTTCGCAACAAATGGCTGGCTCTGAAGACTTCTCCTCCAGATCGCAGCCTGGTAGTTTGCACGCAGTGCATGCATGAAGAGGCAGTCCTCACAAGGAGGGAGTTGACTTGACTCTACCTCTCCACGTCTTGCACAGAACAGCTCATACCGAAGCTTGTTTACCTTAGTTGTGTGGGTAGATGGTAGGTACATGTGGCAGGTGATTTCCTGTAGCTTCTCAAAGAGTTCAGGAGACACTTCCCATGAGCGTCCAAGTTCGTGAAAAGCATGCTGGTATGTCTTGTCCATCTTCACCTGCTTGAGTGTCGTCATCTTCCCTCGGCCAGCGAATGCACTGACGGTATCACAGCCTGTAAAGGCATGCATACCAATCAATGAATCACACACGCTGCCTCCCAGTGTGCGGCTCAGTGTGGTGATATCCAGGAATCTTGTCCGGGTTCTTCGTCCCGCACTTCTGGAACAGATGGGATGGGATCTTGTGGCACATGCCAAGACACAACACCATGACGTCTGTATCTTCTGCAGTGATGATGACAGACTTGTTCCCAGAATCTCCTGCATGAAGTGCATGGAGAAGAAGGCGTGTGTCTGCTTCTTCTTGAGTTGACTTAAGCTCAGGAGCCTCTTCCCACTGCTCTTTGGTGATCTTGAAGCAGCGCTGCTCACATGTGACATACAGCTCCTTGTCCTTGAGCTTCTCCCTGTGCTGTGGTGCCTTCCATTCTTCTACCAAGAACTTGATAAGACTTGCCTTGTTGGAGGAACTACCGAGTAACTTTCTCCACTGCTGGATGTTGTGCCCAGGTTGAATGTTCTTGAAATGAATTCCTGTGCCTGCACTTCTTTTGGCTCGTTCTGCATCCTTGATGGATGTCTCCTTGTAGATATCAAACACAACATCAATGCGCCTGCTCTTAGCACCTTCATGAACAGCGTGACTCAGTGCTGTACCTGCAAGCTGTGAAAAAGTTTTGTCGTTTCCCTTCAGTTTGTGGACCAGGCTCATCCCATCAATTATGGTAGCAGAGGGCTCGGGTATCACTTCTGCAGGAGAAACATTCCTCTCTAACTCCTTTGCGAGGGCAGCCTTGTTGGTCTTGCGGAGAGACCCATCACCGCTGGCAAGTGCCCAAGGCAAAGGCCCCAGGGGATGAGCCAAGACATCACTCATTTTGAGCTTTCTGTTCTCGGCAACAAGGATCATCTGGCCAAATAGGTTCCTGTCAGCCTTTAAGATAACCTCCTTGGCATGGTCTTGTGAGCGTGGCTTCATTCTGATGTTAGTGAACGTTCTCAGTTTCGTCTTCGTCATCGTGTCATGAAACTGTATAGTTGGCGTATCGATCTCCAGGCGCTCTTCCTTGAAGGCTTGATATGCATCCTCTCCTATTCTGTAGGCCCCTAGAAGGTCTTTGACAACTTCTGGTGGTGCCATAGTCGCAGTTGACAAACTGACAAGATCTTCTTGCTCTGCGTTGAAGGGGTTCAACCAGCTGGTCTCCATCAGTTGAACTAAAGATTGGACATCGGCCTCATCTCTTCTAATCCTGGGCATCTGTAGGTCTGGGTGGCTGAAGTCAGTATACTTTTGGCCTACTACCATAGTCCTGAGCTGCCTTAAGTACCTGCTGCGATACTCCGATGTCAGGTAGTACCTGGCGACAGCTCCGCCTTTCAGGCTGAAGCCTTTTGTGCCCCCTGGTGTCTGGGTGTCTTTGTTGATCGTCTCTTCGATTGTCTGGTCCACAGGGATCCGTCCAAAGGGATTCTTGCTACCGATCTGGACCGAAAAGCCACCTTGCATGAAGTGTTCATGGACCTCTGGGTGTTCAATGGGCAGTCGAGACATCAAGGCATAGTGGTAGGTTAGGAACCGGGCATAGTTCACTTTGTCATAGGCAAAACACCACGGTATCATCTGTCGGATTGCTCCTAGGTGGAGCATCCAGTTGCCTTCTCTGGAGGCTCGAATTAAGTCCAGCATGATCTCAACCATGTCCAGGTATGACATCCAGAATGCTGAGAGGTTGTGTTCATCTCTGAGGGTCTCAAGATAAACTTGGAAAAGCTTCATGATATGTGTGCATGATTCACTCTCCATCAGCTCTTGAAAGAGTCCCTGAGACACATTGCTGTGAAAGCTGTTGATGTCCTTCAGTGTTTCATCTAGATGGTGTATGTCCCTTGAATGGTTTTCTTCTAGCCATGAAAGGAAGCCTTTCCATGCAAGCCTCATCAGTGCTTCATACACGAGCTTGTGTAGTCTCACTGCTCTGTTGTACCTCTTGCCGTTCATCACTCCTGACACTGATCCTTCTGCGATGATACCTGATTCCACACACAGATCTCTAAGACCTGCATCTTGAAACCTCTTTCCTATGGTGGAGATGAGATTACAGATTGTGTGGAAGACGCCCATCCTGATGATAATGTTCTTGAACTTCTCTTGTTTCCAGATAACTTCGGCAGCTTTGGCATAGAGTGCTTGATCAAACACGCACACAATCTTGTTAAGCTGTAAGGACTGCATGATAGCATGCGTTTGTTCCAAGATTTCATTAACGGTGGACATTTCTGTTGCGGGAGCATTGATAGTGGGCAGGTAGCTTACAGTGTCCTGAACCACTGCAATGTCTCTGCGCATTTTGATGTTGAACCCAGTCCAACTGCTGATGGACTGGTCCTCATGGTCTGACATTCGAGTAAGAAGCCAGATATGGTTCTTTGTCTTTGAATCCTGGACTTCCTTGGTAGTGTCGACATACGCAGTCTCAATCCTAGGTGGCCCTGCCCGCCGCCCAACATTGTATATTGGCAGCATTGATGATGTCTGAGTGATGCTTCTTATCTTGGACTTGGTAATCTCTGGCAGGACTTTCTCTGGCACAGAGCCTGCAACCTTGGACTGGACAGCAATGCCATTGACTCTATGAGAAGTACCTGCTCCACTTAGGGTCTCTTCAAGTCGGTCAATGTTATCCCAGGCCAGGGTTGTGAACACACCAGGGTAGATGTTTGCTGGCAGTGGAATGTCATCCTTTGAGCATTCCAGCTTCTGGATACAAAGGGCTGTATCGATCTCCTCAAACATTGAGTAAGCCACACAGTGACCAAGACGATTCAGAGTTCGGATCAGTTCTGTGTTTCCTGTCAAAGACTTTACAGCATTGGTCAGCAGTACGTGCTTGGGTGGTTTTGTCTTGCCACTGGTAACAGCAAAGACTAAGTCACTGCCAAAGGAAGTGGCAAGACGTTGAGCTCTTTCAGAGGGAGTTTCACACTCACACTCTCCTGTCAGCAGGGTGTGCAGGAATTGAGTGACTGCTGCAGGAATGACATTCTGATCTGTATCGGGAGGCCATGGCTGACTCACATCTTGTTTATTGATCTCATTCCTCAGCTGCATTCCTGCTTTGGTTAAGACATCTTCAGAGTTAGCTGCTCTTGCTTCTTGCAGGTCTTTTGCCATTTTGTGTGCTTGCCGGGCAAGGTCGTCCATTGAGAGGCTGCGTGGATAGATTAGAAGCTTTCCTTTCTCATCTGGGACAAAGCGTAGTGATTCTCCAAACTCGGTTTCAATCTTTCGGCGAACATGTTTCTTTGTCGCTGGTTTCAGTTGGATAATACCACGGGACATCATGGATCTCTCAAGCCTAGATGTGAGGTTTGTCATAGGCAGTACCTCTGGGTTGGGGAATAATTTGGTCCTTATATACAAGCAGAGTTCCTCGAGGGCTTCTGTCTCAACCTCTTCGTAGCGTGCTTCCTCGCTTTCTTCCTGATTTTCACCTGCACCCGACCTGGCGGCCGCTGGGAAATCATCTTTTGTGAAGAGTTTGTAGCACGACTTGTGGTAGTGACCCTCTGCAGCAACAAGGTCTCTGCTAACTAAACCAAGGATTCTCTGGTTGAGTTTCCTTATTGCTGCTCTGCGAATCTTCTCATCTGCTCGTAGCTCAACACACTGTATGAGTGGCTCCCTTGTCTTTGTTGTTTTTATGTACTTGCTTGACTTCTCGCAGAAGATACATACTTTGGCATACACCCTGCTAGTACTAGGGGCATCCCTTGATGCCCTCCTCCTGGGGTCGACGCTTGCTGATTCTATCTTGACACCCTTGGCAAGGATAGAATCCAGTGACTTCTTCATTGTAAAGAGACTACGACATTTACGGTGATAATGTATGTGTGGTATTCCTCCTTCTTCAAGGCCCTTGGCTGCTTCCAGGACTGGATCATGCTGCCTGATTTCTGCAGCCCTGAGCAATGTGTTCCAGGAGTCCAAATCCTGTGGTGACACCAGAGCATCGCTGTCATCATCAGAGCAGTGGATGATACAGTCGATCCGTGCTCTCTTCCTCGCAGATGGTTCCATCCTGCCGTCAAACAGTCGACACACACCTGCAAAAAATATCACCATTAAACCATGAACAAACAAACACATTACATGGAAACCACTCTACATATGTTTGCTCCTTCCAATAATAAATTATCCCCAAAATATAACAAAAAATCCCCAAATATGAAATAAACCCCTAAATATGGAGAAACTTGAAATACACATCGGAATAATTCTTGTAGAGAATCAAATAAGCTACAAGAGCTGTTAGAATATATTTTTCAATGTTCCCCATATTTAAGGATTTATTCTAGATTTAGAGGAAAATACCCAAAATATAGAGTATATTCCGAAATATGAGGAAATTTGAAAAATACCTAGGAACAACTCTGGTAGAGAATATAATTCTACATAGGTGTTCAAAGTTTCGCGATGATTGTGTGATGGATTTTAAAGAAAATGAGGAAAACGCCGAGCGTCACGCTAAAAATCTTTATTTTTGGGTAGCGCCCCTATTGCATCAAAAAAATTAGACTAAGCTACCAGTGCGAGAAGGCTATCATATCTTAATGTACTTACAGTCACTCTATAAACATTTTAGTACCATTCGTGTTTAGTCACCCCAGGTGGTACCGATATCTGGCCTGGCTCATGGACTATAAACAGTAATGGCACTCTTTGAACCTTAGAGTCAGCTGTTCAAATCAACCGCCCCAGAGTGTTAAAAGACCAAACATCGTAAGCGTATGCTCATAATCACTTACGGGATTGTCCTTATGAACGGAAGCCCACTACGAAAAAACTTAATAAAAAATAATAAAAAAAAAATAATTAGAACTACTAATTTGCTATGCTTCCCATCATGTGGATGTTGATAGCATGGGTTTGCCCTCAGACGCTGAACCGCCCAGCGTCATTCCGCCTTCTCACTCTGGGGCTCGTAGCCGTGGGACGTGAGGGTCGACCTCTCTTCATTCTTCATTCTACGGTCTCTACTAGTGAGTCTTTTGCTCATTTGTATTATCTGAGATGTTCTAGAATAGGTTTAGATTAGATAGGTCGGGCGTTCCGATTGGTACAACCCGCAGGAGTGTGTTAATTAAGGGTGCTCTGTGCTGGCATTCCCTCGCTTCCCCTATGGACGAGGCTGCCATTATTGTTGTTTATTGCTCTATTTTTAGCCTAGCTAGTATTGTGTGAGGCTATTTGATACAGGGCACCGCTTTTCTGCTACCTTTCTGGTGGGTTAAGCGTGTATTTCATCATCGGCAGATTCTATAGCTTAAGGGTTGCTTCGCGTAGTGGAGAACCTTCTGTAGTTTTCTGCGTCGTCTTTTTCCTCTTCACGCCTGTTGGGGGTGCTGGCTGGCTGTTCTTCCTGGAGGTAAGAGTGCTGCGGAGTCCTCGTGCTTCTTGCACAGATAAAACACAGATAAAACAAAAAGGTCCATGTGCCTAAAGGCATCCTCCATTCATAAAATGTTTGTAACAACTGGATTTAAACATTTGTTGATTGTAAGTTTGTGGAAAGCAATTCGAGGGAAATGAATTCCAAAGAGTAGTAGCTCTGGGGATAAAGGAATTCTGATAAGCAGAAGTTCTGCATTGTGGAGGAGAAAGTGTAAATTCATGGGCGCTCTCAGCTGCGCTAGTTCTACGGGGAAAGATGTGGAGAGGCGGCACAATTGAAGCAAGTTCCTCGGAACAATTGCTGTGAAAATATCTGTAGAATAATGCAAGGGATGCAACGTTTCTTCGTATGGCTAATGTAGGAAGGTCCTGTGTGATTGCAGGGTTATTGATTAATCTAATAGCTTTATTTTGAATTTTGTCCAACTGCCTCAATGCAACCACTCCACTTCCACCCCACAGAGGTGAACAGTAATCCATCTGAGAGCGCACATGACTTTTATATATTACGGCCAACTGCTCGTCAGTGAAGAATTCTCGAACTCTGTACAGGAGTCCCAGTTTTTTAGAGGCATTCTTAGCAATGCTTCTAACATAATGTGTCCAGCTCAAGTTAGTAGTTAATGTTACACCGAGAATGTCAATACTAGGGGAAGTGGGAATATTTACATCATTAAAAAATATATAGGAGTCAGTGAGATTCTGTCGGTTAGAAAATTGAATGTACTTGGTTTTCTGTGCATTAAAGGAAACTAGATTCTCTTGTCCCCATTCATTAATTCTAGAAAGGTCCTGGTTCAGAGAAATTGCAGTGTTTTTTTTGAATTTATAAGATCGGGTTGGGTGAAAGAATTGGTAAATGTGAAGGAACTGTGGAGTGTTGAGTCATCTGCGTAGGAATGTATTGGATTATGAGTGGTAGATATGAGATCATTGATATGAATGAGGAACAGAGTTGGGGCCAAAACTGATCCCTGGGGAACACCAGCATTTATTGAGTAAAATTGAGAATAAAGGCCATCTACCATTACACATATTTTTCTGTTATGAAGATAAGAAGAAATTAGTGGAACTAATGATGCAAGGCCGTAGTGTGACATCTTCGACAATAAGGATTGATGCCAGACTCTATCAAATGCCTTTGATATATCCAGTGCTATTGTATGTGTTTCACCATGTTGGTCTGTAGCTTGGTTGATTTGATGTGTAAGAAGGCAAAGAATGTCTGCAGTTGATCGACATTGTCTAAAACCATATTGCCTATCACTGATTAATTTATTATTCTCCAGATGCTTAATTATGTGATTATTTAATATAATTTCAAAAACTTTGGCAAGAGTGGAAGTTATAGCTATTGGTCTGTAGTTTGATGGATCTGAAGAGGCACCTTTTTTAGGAACTGGATGGATGTTTGCTTCTTTCCAGGGTACTGGGAAGCATGAGGTATGAGTACACAGACGGAAAAAATTTGCCAATACAGGAGCGAGCACCAAGGAGCAATTCTTAAGTACTATTGGAGGAATTTCATCTGGACCAGGAGCCATATCTACTGAGAGATTCTGCAAAATAGTTTTGACATGTCTGGTGTGGATCTTAAGTGAGGGAATTTCAGGTGAATTAAAATTAAGTACAGGGACATCTTGATTTATTTCATCTAAGGTTGAGTTGGTGGAGAAAATATCTGCAAGAAGGTTAGCTTTACCTCGTGGGTCACTTACAAGATTGCCAGTCGGAGATTTTAATGGTGGAATGGATGAAGCAGTAGTGAAGTTGGATTTGAATGAGTTAAGAGTAGACCAAAATATTTTGTTATCATTTGGATTATTTAGAAGTTTATTTGCCTGCTTATGGAGAAAGTTTGATTTAGTTAGGTTTAATACAGTTTTGGCATGATTTCTGATGTTTCTAAAGTAATTAAAGGCTTCATGTGTTTTTGATCTTGTGTATGCATTGTAGGCTATTGCTTTTTGTTCAGTTACTCTAGCACAATTATGGTCAAACCATTTAGGTGAATTAGATCTTTTACTGTACTTTTGATGAGGAATAAAAGTTTCCATTCCAATTTTTACAAAATCTTGTATGTGGCTCAAGGTGGAGTGTGCATCATTAGAAAAGAAAGAGGTCCAGGGAATATCAATAAAGAAACCTTGAAGACCCTCCCAGTCTGCCCTATCGTAATGCCATTTAGTCATCAAAACAGGTTCAGAGAGGGAAGGTGTGGTAGGTGATAGACAGGTGGCCTGTATCAGACAGTGATCAGAAGATCCAAGTTGGGACCTCACTGTAACATCCTAATTTTCTGAATTGGTTGTTAAAAATAAGTCCAGTAGGTGGGAATTATGATTAGGATTATCTGGTACACGGGTGGGTTGGTTGACTAGTTGAATGAGATTAAATGAGTCTGCAAATAGCTCACATTCAAGACCAGCATCATCAGTCCTGGCTGAATGAGTGAGCCATTCAACATTATGGACATTAAAATCACCCAACACAGTGATTTCAGAAGAAGCATTTAAGTTGAGGACACTGAGTTGTGAGGACAGAGAATCAAAAAGACTTTGCTCTGGAGGAGTATTTGGGGAACGGTAGATGCAACATATGTATTTAAATTTACCAGCAGAAATTAATTTGTATATAGAATAATCAAAATAGGGACAATTGAAACTAGTAACCTCCTCCAGGGCAATTTCAGATTTTGCGAAGCAACATACACCACCTTTAGGTCTGAAATTTTGGAGCAGTTGATAACCTGGAAAATTAAATCTAGATGTGTCAGATGTGGATGTTACTTGAGTCTCTGTCAAAAAAAGGAGAGTAGGGGATTCTGCTTGAAGAAATTGGTGTACAGAATTGATGTTAGAGTGAAGTCCCCTTATATTACTAAAGAAATAGCTGTACTGACAAGCAGCTTTGGGACGTTGCAATGCTCTTGACACAGTCGCATGATGACGACCGGGAGGGCCCTGTGTCAATAACCCAACCCTGCCGGGGGTGGATATCCGAGGGACCACCAGGTTTGCTCTTAACAATTGTACTGCCATATTTATAAGGTAAGTGTATGGTGTTACATGTATGATATGTAGTGGGAAGAGTAGTATTTTATGGATAGAGGATAGCGATGTAGGGCAATGTCGTGAAGTTGGATGTGTATGTTATATAAAGAGGGTTTTCCTGATACCCCTGATGTGGGATCATTTGGTGATCGAATCTCCGGTAGTTAAACCTTCGAAATCAATTCGTTCTGTGGTGTCTAAAAAGAAACCTAAAGTAACTTCTAAAGAACTTATTAGTACAGACCATGATTCCTCGGATGAAACGACAGAGTAACCCCCCCCACCCCCCCCCTCTCCCCCCCCCACCCCACCCCCCCGCCGGCAGGCGAAAAGGTCGACGCTAGATTCGTCATACAAGGAGGGCAGGACCCGATCCAGATCGCGCTTTCGTTTCCGTCTCGACCAGGCCTACAGACCAATCTGGCAGGTCGGAGGCCGCCGAGGGAGAGTATTAACTTAAGCCAACAGATAGAACAAATGTCACAATCTTAAAGGCCATGTTATGTAATACCCAGAACAAATATGCCGCCGGATTTCAGGGTACAGGGTCCTCGTGTATCAGCACAGGTGTTGACTGAACAGTACCGCGGTTATCCTAGCATCACGTATGAGTCCCAAAAGCGGCCTCAAAGCCAGATGTCTGCTATCTCGGAGGACACAGATAAAGACTATGTGCAACCAACCGGTCAAGCTCAGGTACCGTCGTCAGTACCGGACTTACGTTGGGAAGATTTCGAACGTGATGTGTTGGAACCCTCCGTCCGGACTGACGCTGTTCGATCCCGCTCAGCCCGGTCGCTGGAGGCGAGGTCAGTTGAGAGTATGGAGTGCCAAGAGATTCCTGATGATGACTCGGAACAATTGGACTCAGGGCAGAAACTAGCATCGCCAGGACACTCGGATGTTGACTCGATGGTTTCAATGGACAATTCCAAAATTGTTGTTACTAGGGCGGATTTACAATAATTTTTTGATCAATGGTAGAAAAATGTAATGTGAGTAAAGTGGTGCCGGAGTCTCCTTCACCATCGCAGGTTGCTAGACCATTGGGTTCTTTAAAAGTATCAACCAAGCAAACTAATTTTCGCTCCCCTATAACATCTAGTCCAACTTCTTTAACGTCAACCGTCACGACCTCAAATGTCCGCGTTGTCACGGACGTGATTCCTCCACCTCCTGAGAAAGTCCCTCTCATAAAAGGCCGTATGCCTCTACTATACGGGCCAGATAGGTCTTGGGTTGATATCGTTGCTTTAAACTCACAGGTCGCGCAGCCGACGATTTCGGGGGAGCTTCCGGTACCTGAACATTGGGATATTCAGGTTAATGAGAGCAAGAAACTTCGTGCCCTTAACATGTCTAGAGAACTCTTAGACGTATCTATTAAGGCCATTCCAAATTTGTATGCCCCAGATTATTTTGTGTATGCATCTCCCCCAGCTTTGCCACGTACCTCGTCTGCACGACTGTACTCAGATTGGTCAAGGCACTTGCCCACTTAACGCCGGAATTAGATACAGTTCCGATTTGAGACCAATCTGGAAACCCAGTCCTGCAGATGTGGGAGGTCGGTACGGGGCCTTGGATTGAATGGGAGGCAGAGGCACAACAATTTGCTTGTACAATAACGAGTAAGTCTTCCCATCAATTACCTCAAGAACAACACAGTTGGTTTTCACTGCCCGTCGCTATAGCCGGGGGCATTCCTAAATTTGTCCTTGAATTTCTCACAGCCCCAAAATTGTCATTGTGGGAAATTTAAGAGCCTTTTTTTCTAGTCCCCCACCAACTCAGCTTGATAAAGACTATAAATTAAGGCAAAAGGCTTTGAGGCTAGTCTCAGTTTCTGCTCAGTCGCCAGATCGCAGAGTCACTGGTCAGGGCGACTGAGGCAGTTACAGATTCACAAGCTAAAAAAGCTCTATCTCTCTCTAGGCGACTTATTCTCCAAAACTCTATTCAATCCCTGGGTGACATCAGGGTCGCCTTCTTGGAAGCGGTCCGTGCTCGTCAGGACTTAAGAGTTTATTTGGTGAAAAAGCTGCCGGAGGAGATTGGGCACCGATTAGTCCTTTCCCATGTATTGACCCCAGATCTTGTGTGCCATGATACTTGGAGGACTGTGTTTAGCCTCGTAGACTCTGCCAGACAGACTGCCTCCGCGGCGCGGATGGAGTCTCCTAAATTTCACAAGCCAAAATGTAGTCAAAAGAGTCACCTTAGTGAGACTAAGTTTTTTTCCGGCCTTCAAAACCCCTCCCGTGCCGGGAGGCAGTAGTTCTACCAGGATTAAACAACAGTGTAAAGGCCAGGGTAAGTGGTACAAAGATCAGTCTAAGGTTAAGTCGGGACAGGAGTCACGGCCACCTACTACCAGCCAGCCGTCTACATCCACCATATCCCAATAAAAAACTAAATCACAAAACTCTCTCACTCCCGGGGCCCATGAAGGGCGAGTTGGATTCGAGCGTAGTTCTGCCGGACAAGTCCAGTTGCATAACTGGATCATTCCAGACGTGACACCAGGCTTGGCCCCGGCGGACTTGGGCACGGACAGTGGTACACAAGGGCATCACTTGGCGGTGGCTCTGACGACCTCGTTTACGTCAACCTTTAGAAGTCAACAAGTTTCTTTAGAGGTGGAGTCACTAGTCCAAGAAATGATAACCAAGCATATCATTGTCCCGGTCAATCCAACTTGCCCAGTTTACACGTCCAGACTTTTTATCATGCCAAAGAGGGACAGTGCTCAGATGAGGCCGGTCGTAGACTTGTCCCATCTGAATCACTAGATTCACAACCCATCATTCAGGATGCTCACTGTGAATCAGATCAGGTTAACACTCCTGCCGCAAGGCTGGATGTGTTCATTAGACCTGACAGAGGCCTAATGGCATGTCCCAGTCAACAAACGGTTCCAAAAATTCCTCGCAATGAGAATCAAGCATCAGACTTATGTCTTTCAATGAATACCTTTCGGTCTGAGCCTGGCTCCGAGAATTTTCACCAAATTAGTCCGACAGGCTCTGTTACCACTATTACAACAAGGGATCACGGTGATGTGGTACCTAAACGACTGGCTGGTGGTAGCAGAATCCGAGATACAATGCCTCAATCATGTCAATACCATTCTACACCATGTCAAATCCCTGGGGTTCAAGGTCAACTTGGCAAAGTCGAATCTTGTTCCGACAAGGGTAATTCAGTGGGTAGGGCTGATGTGGGACACAACACACCTAACCCTCAGTCAGAGTGTGGACAATCGGAACAGATTCTGCAAGAAACTGTTTTGTTTTCTTCAAAGCCTGAATACCACGAGGAAGGTGTGGGAGTCTCTAGTCTGCTCTCTCAACTGGATTCAACTTACTGTAAAGTTGGGCTGGTTGAAAGTAAAGAGGTTAATCTTGGAGGGAAACAGACATTTTCCGCTGTTGCTGGCAGACAAGTCATGGCAAATCCTGAAGTTAATCCACAACTTACTAGCGGTCTGGGCAAGGCCGGAAACATTGCATTCAATTATGACATGGGCTTCTCCTCCTCCTACGGTATGTGTAGATACCGATGCTTCAGGGACGTTGGGTTGGGGTTATCAGTCAAACCTCGGACATCAGGGTCAGGGTCTTTGGTCCCAATCCAAGGAGTTTCACATCAATGTAAAAGAGTTACTAGTTCCCTTATTTTTCCTTCAGGCTCACGGTCCCACTCTGGAGGGGAAATCAATAGCCTTTCGAATGGACAATCTGAATGCAGTAACATGAATTCAGAAGCAAGGGTCAACGAGGTCTCGAGTGTTGCTAGAGTTGTTGGAAAAGATATTTGCATTGGCGGACAAGCTGAACATTTATCTTCACGCATCTTATCTGCCGGGCGCGGCCAACGTGTGGGCAGATGCTCTGTCACGGACACAGAGCAAAGTAGTAGAATGAGCGCTCAAGCAAAACTTCCTTCAGAAGATGATTGCGGAGCACTACCGTCCACAAGTGGACTTGTTTGCGTCAGAGGCGAACCACAAACTCTCTCCATTCCTCACTCACCGGGAAGTAACCCCGGCAGGAGGACCAGACGCGTTGCTGACGAATTGGAACAGGTGGAATTCCATCTATCTGTTTCCACCACCAGACGCTTCACTCATGTGTCAAGTAGTTCACAAACTATGGGGTTATCGGGGCATAGTTTCGATGATCGCGCCCCTGTGGCCGGCTCAGGTGTGGTACACCCAGTTGAAGACGTGGTGCGAGAACCCAGTGTCCCTCCCGATCTCGTACTTCCACTTAGAGGCGATAGGCAACCTAAAGACCTCGCTGACTTTTGCATTGTGGACATTCAAAGGGCCTAATGGTTGAACCTCTATGGGGCTAGTGTAACTAATAAATTCATTAATCAGTACACTCTTTCTACCAGACGTCAGTACCAACACTAGAAGGCGTTTACTACTTGGATAGCGGAAACTGACCAAACTGAAGCATCGGTGTCTTTATTTTTCAAATACCTGGACTATCTATTTGAACATAAAGGCTTGTCAGTTGTCACGCTATTAGGGGACCATTTTTTGACTTAACTGGCCTCTCAGTACCGCAGGCGGAGGAGCAGGGTTTCATGCGTGCATGTTCAAGCTTCGCCCACCACCACATCAGCTCATGCCTACCTGGTCACTTGGCTAAGCCTTGTCATTACTAAATTCTCGGAAATATAGTCACAAACCTACTTTTGATTCCATCTTAAAGACCAGGGACTGTCTGGGTAAATAAGACAGGTACACGCCTTACGAAGCGGCATTTAGCAGCTTTACTCGTTGATGTGATCCGGGAAAGCAACCCGGGTACCGTGGGACGTGCACATGACATTCGGAAATGGGCCGTCTCACTTAGGTACTTAAAGAATTTTTCAGTCACTGATATTCAGCAGACTCAGTTATGGGCGTCTAATCACACCTTCCTAACGCGTTACCTGTCCTGTATCCTGTGTCGAATTGAGACAACGGGTCTGATGGTCTGGTGCTCTTTATAATTAATTGCTAGTTTTAAGGAAGATGGGGGGGGGGGGATGTTATAGCTAAGACCCTCAGCCCCGCCGGACATGGTTGTAAGTGTGCAGGTGCACATTGATATCCTTGATCTCAGAAGACTAGAAGCACGGTTAAGATAATGTTTTTGTATTGTAAATACATCACCAAATATTTTGTGATACTCATTATCATAAGGTTACTCAGGAATTTGCATTATAGTTACGAGTAAGATATATTTTGTATATGGTATAAGAATATATATTCATAGGCAAAGAATTTATTTTTAAAACAGGTACAATGTTGAATACATTTAAGTGATCTGTTTTTATACATGCAATCAATAGATTATATGTTATGCACCTTTTCAACAATTCCTATCCCATAATTTCAGAAAGTGGTTGCACACAGGTATTTCTTTAAGTTCGCTACCTGTATTATCTTTTTATATTTTTTATGTATTGTGTGTACAAAAATAAAGAAAAGTTAGAGCTCTATATTATCGGGTTTAGTCTCATCCTATTGTTGGTTTGTTAGTGGTTTCATATTTGTCACGAATGCCCCCCTCTAGACTTGAGATATCAGGCATATCATCAATGATGGAGGGGCCACTAATAAATTATAGGTTCGAGTCCTGGAGGGAAGAAGGAAAACCTAATATTTAGTAGTGGTCCCGGAATCTTTGACGATTCCGGCCCTTCCTTCCATCCCCTTTCCATTCGTCTCTGATGTTTCTAAGTTATCTTGATATGTCAGTTAAGGCGGAATGACGCTGGGCGGTTCAGCGTCTGAGGGCAAACCCACGCTATCAACATCCACACGATGGGAAGCATAGCAAATTAGTAGTTCTAATATTTTTTATTTTTATTTTTTATTAAGTTTTTTCGTAGTGAGCTCCCGTTCATAAGGACGATCCCGTAAGTGATTATGAGCGAACGCTTACGATGTTTGGTCTCTTAACACTCTGGGGCGGTTGATTTGAACAGCTGACTCTGGATCAAAGAGTGCCGTTACTGTGTAGGCATATCGTCAATGATTCCGGGGTCACTACTAAATATTAGGTTTTCCTTCTTCCCTCCGGGACTCAAACCTATAATAACAAATTAAGTAATCATCATATCGAAAAGGTTAATTTAATAAAAACGATATGTTTGTCTACTTTATCAACATTTGCTCATCATCTTACATGTTGTTATATATTATGTAGTTTATTTTGCTCTGGTTATTATTTATAATATTACTAATAATTACAATAATGTATGTGTATGTATGTATATACTCAGGCACATACCCCATAGCTGAGGGCGGCCGACTCGAGACTGAGTCAGAACATAAACAACATTTAAAGTTCCAATTCTTAGGGTTCGGGACTACTTTCGCGTTCCCTTGCCCCTTTCTCTGTCTCGTCAAGTCATTGAACTTTTACAAGGGGAGGAGGATTCATAGCCTTCCGCCCCCTAAGTAGGAAAGGTAGTACAGGAAAAGAGACAGACAGAAAAGGCTAAGGTTGGGTATAGGATGCCAAATCCCATTCTGGACAGGACCAGCCCTCACCCATAATAATATAGATAATGATAATAATAATAGTAATAATACAAATAATAATGATAATCATGAAAATAATAATGCTCCGGCAAAGTTATTTACTTCTTTGAGTTTCATTGGTGTTCCCTCTATCGAATTTCAAAATACGGTTAGATAAATTCATGCATTCAGATTTTAATTTTGAATCTGAGTAAGTTGAGTGAAATACAAATACGTGTGGTACTATACAATTCACGTATAAACGACCAGCATCGTAATAATCAGCTTGACTTTGTTTTTCGTTGTTTGCATCCTTTTGTCTTCTATATAAAACAAAGCGGTCTAATGTTAGTCAGAGTATATGGAAAATTACGCCATGTTACTGAAAGGGTTAAGCTGTAGTAAACTAGACCTGGACAACACTATCATTAGGATTGATTCTATATTTAACCATCGCCAGTTATATTTTTTAGATTAATAGATGTACAAGTTAATGTATCCTTTTTTTCTTTTCTTTTTTTATTGTAAATGACCTAAATATGAATCCATTGAACATTATTGTCCGAGGCTACTTCTGGTGTTCTGATTCCCAATTGTCTGCTATTGAGAGGTGCATTCAACTTGCCTTGGCAGAGTTTGTGCCTGGGTTGATTCCAAGAGTATTTTGTTTTCCCTACCTAAGATTATTAAGGAGTTATTGTACATTTATTACCGTAATGTATATGAAGGTGAAGCTGACCTTCCATAGTATAGCACTGTAAATATTTGATATTATTAAGGAGTTATTGTACATTTATTACCGTAATGAATATGAAGGTGAAGCTGACCTTCCATAGTATAGCACTGTAAATATTTGATATTATTAAGGAGTTATTGTACATTTATTACCGTAATGAATATGAAGGTGAAGCTGACCTTCCATAGTATAGCACTGTAAATATTTGATATTATTAAGGAGTTATTGTACATTTATTACCGTAATGAATATGAAGGTGAAGCTGACCTTCCACAGTATAGCACTGTAAGTACTTGATATTATTAAGGAGTTATTGTACATTTAGTACCGTAATGTATATGAAGGTGAAGCTGACCTTTCATAGTATAGCACTGAAAGTGTTTGTCAGACATGGTTGAGCTTGTGTCAACAACGTTGACGGATTATGCAAAACTATATGTAAAAATCAGGAGGTAAAGATGAGTTTTGCAATTCATCTTAGTCAGAGGACCAGTTGCATATGTATTAAGCGTTTTAGTTAGGTATCATATTGTGTATTCTCTCTCTCTCTCTCTCTCTCTCTCTCTGACAGTATATTGCAGCAATTATCTTCCCCTTCTCTCACAGTAATATCATCTCTTGTTATTACCAAGGTTTTTCTCTTCCTCCCCTTCGTTACTATCTCTGAAGCTTCCACATCCTCATCCTCTTTTCCTTCCGTCTTTCTCACCTCTTCCTCTATTCTTCCTCCCCTTTCCCTCTCATCTTTTTCTTCTTCTTCCGTTTTTCTTTCTCCCCTTTTCCCCTCCTCTTACTCTAGGTTTCCCCTTCTCTCCCTTATTGTACTGAATATCACCCTATACTTCCTCTCCTTTTGATTCTTATTTTTCCTCTCCTTCCTGACAGTAGTTCAAGCATTATCTTTCTCCTTCCCTCTGCCTTGTCTCATGCCCTATTCGTCCCTACCTCTTGCCCTCTTCCTGCTCCCCTCTGGCTAACTTTATCCTTAAATCTTTCAGTTCATTACATCTTCTTGACTCGGTCTGTTTGCCAGTCTCCTTTATCAATCTTGGTCTTTATTGATGTCATTGGTTCACTCAAATGTCCCCCTTATCCTTTAGTTAACTGTCAGTGCTATCTAGAGCTCTGGCTTGCTTTCCCACATGCCCGATTTTCCCTACATTCCCTATTCTGCCATATATATATATATATATATATATATATATATATATACAGTATACAGTCATATATACCGGTATATATATATATATATATATATATATATATATATATATATATATATATATATATATATATATAATATATATATATATATATATATACATATATACATATATATATATATATATATATATATATATATATATATATATATATATATATACACCGGTATATATATATATATATATATATATATGGAGGCTAAATCACAAATATGTGTAATTAAATTATGTAGTAAAACTCGCTAGGAAAATTGAAACAATGGAACACCAAGCTTTCGTCTATTCTCCCAAGACATCTTCAGGGTAATACAAGAACACAGGGGGAGAGTGAGGCTTAAATACCCGTCCTAAATCATCTGTGAGTTGCTAACTAGCATAACAATATGGCAACAGGCAGTAGAATGGCAACACTTTTTGTATTTATATGTTAGTTAGCAACTCACAGATGATTTAGGACGGGTATTTAAGCCACACTCTCCCCCTGTTTTCTTGTATTATCCTGAAGATGTCTTGAGAGAATAGACGAAAGCTTGGTGTTCCATTGATTCAATTTTCCTAGTGAGTCTTACTACATAATACTGTATATATATACAATATCCAAATAGGAATTCCCATATCCTTAATATATAATATTATAGGAAACGGTTAAGTTTCCTTTATTTTTCCGTGGTGTAGTGGATTAAAGCTTGGACACTCGCTCTGAATGTCAGAGGTCCAACTCTGGCTGGGAGTAAATAAACATTTATTATCCCGTGTGTATATTGCGAGATATACTTTATATACTGTATATATATATTGTTACGAGGGGAGCCGGGGGGGGGGGGGGGGAACAGATGCTCAAATAGCCTAACCCACAGCACTGGCAAAAAGCAAACGCCGTAGCAAAAAGACACCAATGCTGTAGACCTGCCCCCAACACTGCCCAATGCACTAAACTAACCCTGCAACAGACACGCTCTTAATATCTGACTCAACACTAAGACACGCAGGTTCTCTAGGAAAAGTGGTTATCTTCCTCTTTGCTCTATTAAAGCAGAAACACAAGGAGACACAAACATATCTATTGTCCCCGAGTCTAGTCCATAGTGCATGTAGTATGCAAGAGAACTTCTAAGGTTATTCTATACTGCACCAACATTACCTAACCATACCACTACTAGACTCCCAGAACACTCTATATCATGCCCAATCACTTAGGAATTGAGAACAATACAGAGCAAAACCCATGGAAAGTCCAGTGCAATAAACCTCTGTGCAAAGCCTATTATCCCTAGCCTTTGTCCTAATAATACACCGAGTGGCTCTCTTCAGCACAGCACGGCGGTGGTGTTGTAAGGGATAAACAACTTTAATGACTTATCGCTTACAACATCATCTGCGGTTAGCTCAATACACCCGAGTGCAATGGGGACATCCTCACCTAGTAACAGGCTCCACCCCTAGTCCCTGACTGCACCGAATGTATTGCTGCTAAAAACTAAACAAGGCACAAGGGTTGATATCCTAGTAGGTTGGAAATTAGCTGCCACCCTTGAAGGGTTACATAAGGCCTGAGTGGGAGGATCCTGTGTAGTGGAAGGAAAATCAAAGTAGCCTATTAAGGCAGTATACAGGCCTCCCCACCACCCAACAACCCCTGTCAAGGGCTCAACAAATGCTCAACAGATACTGGATAAGCAGGCCAATCCCCAAACCACTAGTGATATCAACCAGGATAATATACACATATGATAATGAATAGCAATGCAACAGAATAATGGAAGAGAAATGGAAGAACAGTGTGAAGCTTATAATCTATATTGCCAGAAAAACAGAGTGCAGTAATTATGTCTAGGACAAATGGGAAAAACTCTAGAATGCAGAATATTAATATTAAACAAAAACTTTAATGCTTAGAATGACTCCAGCCTTGCTCTGCTTCGATCTGATAAGGAACAAAAGATACAAATTTGGTATATAAAGGAGAACAATGAAGCAAGCCAACCAGCAACAAAGAGTGATGTTGTCAGTATGGGAGGCGGGACTGAAATGAGTTCTCGCCCCCGCGGGAGTTCCCCCGGCCAGGCGAGGAAGAGAAGGGGAGCACCAGGCACCGCCAGAATATACAATTGACTAGGCAGCCTGTGCTCTCATTAATAATACAAAGTAATCAGAGAAAACATAAGGCATCATTGTGCAAACTTATGATAAACAACATAATTGCACCAAGGCTAAATAATAATACTTATTTAATCACTCTCGTTGTAACAACACAAGGGTAACACTGGCAACTGCCCGCAACTAGTGGCAGCAGATGAAAGACGTATAGCAACCTAGCCTCTCGCAGGGGCCCTGCACTATAGGCTTTGTACTTGTAACTCGCTCACGAATGACATAGGTTACAAAACTCATTTGGGAGTGACACCCTCACACCCAGGGGGTCTGTTGGTGCATCTTGAAACAACAGACTGCTTATACTTCAATAACACTACAAGACATACACAACTACAGTCTTTTTCTAGTATTTTTATAGTTTTTATATTTTTGTATTTAAATATTTTCTTCTACACAGAACCACAGCAACTCCTACTTTACGACCCTATGCTGCGCTACTGACGGCAACCAACAAGCACCAGACGCAAACATGCTAATCTAACCAAAGTAGGAAGCTACACCAACACTGACTGAACGGCGAGGGTTCTCCTTAAAACATACCCTCCCGTAACAAACAATCAGCCATAACATTATCAGTGCCTTCAATATGCCACACAATGCACACATCCAAACTGTGTTCCGGCAGCAAAGCATCACCAGACACTGATAAACTGCCCAGTCCATCACAAGACTGGCACTTCTCTTCGCTCTCTCCGGCAACGGGACCTGCCAATAACCTTTCACTATTTCCACCTTAGTGATAAACGAGGCAGCCCCGATGCGGTCTATGGAATCGTCAACTCTGGGTAATGGATAGGCGTCTGTCAGGGATAATGCACTAACACTACTGCAATCAACACAAAAACGGATCTTGCTACTCAGCTCAGGTTGAAAAGTCACTGGCAAAGACCACTCACGATATCCCTTATCCCTCAGACCCTTCTCCAGCATGTAGTCCAGCTCTGCTTTTAAGACAGGCTGTTGAGCAGGATTTATATAGTAGGGAACCAACTTGAGCTTTGCACTGTCTCCAGCCTCTATGTCGGGTGCCATCCAGGACATCAGGCCTGGAGAATCACCAAACATGCGGAAGTACTGCCACAGCCTAGTAAACAACTCCTCTTGGTGCTTAGGAACAAGAGGTTGCAACTTATCTCGAAGAACAACATACTCATTGCCCTCCCACAACCCAGCCGGGACCGCAGCCTCTAAACTATAGCCTCCCTCCTTCTCCACCTCCGTCCCTAAAACAGCCAGGTCATCAGAGGGACAATCTGTACCACCTGTACAGTCACTCCCACAGTTCATAAGTGCTAAGGCTTCCCCGCCGATACCATACATGCGCACCCCCGCATTCCTTGCGGCTACACCTGCCTGCGCAGCATCACCTCCATCAGCGCCACGGCCAGATGCAGTCGGTCTATGGTAGGGCTGTTGCATTTTAATAGGGCAGCATTGGGAGTCTATGCGACGGTCGGGCGTATCTATTACATAGTCAACCAATCTGCTTAATGACCTGATACTGACCACAAAACTTAGCAGCCATGGGTCGACCCTGAACTGACAACCATGCCAAAGCCTCATCGCACACCTTGAACACCCTAGATTTAGTCTGTTTGTTACAATGGTCTCTCATCTTCGTGTTCATGCTGCTGACCGGGATAGCCTCCGGGTATCTAGTAGTAGTATCAATTAAAGTGTGCAAGTATTTATATCCCGAACTGGTGGGTGCTAAGGGACCAACCATGTCAACTATGACACGAGTCAATGGCGATTCAACTGCAGGTGTAGGGATCAAAGGTGCCACGGGTATTCCTCGATGGGGTTCTCCAACTAGCTTACCAATATGACACATCAAAAAAGAAGCCACCGATGCATGCATATTAGGCCACCAAAAAAGAAAGAGTAGCCTATCAGTAGTCTCACATACCCCTAAGTGACCCGCCAGTGGTGCCTCATGCGTTAGCCTAACCAGCTCCTCCCTGAACTGAGCAGGCACCACAAACTGCTCCTTCCCCAAACCTGAGTTCGTATCCGGCATCCACTGCCGATACAACAATGCCCCTTTTATGATAACTTTCTCTGCTTGACCGTTCTTCCCACCAGTCGTACCAACCTTCTTAAACAGGAGGCCCAGACTCGGGTCCTCTTGCTGCAACTTCCTCAGTTTGTTTCTAGGTAACTCCATCAAGGCAATTACCTCTGACCTCTCAAAAATGTCAGAAGGTTGAGTTGGTATCACTATGTCAGACTCCTCGTCCGGCTAGACAGCATGTGCTCTCATTAATAATACAAAGTAATCAAAGGACACATAAGGTATCATTGTGCAAACTTATAATAAACGACATAATTGCACCAAGGCTAAATAATAATGCTTAATTAATCATTCTCGTGGTAACAACACAAGGGTAACACTGGCAACTGCACACAACTCGTGGCAGCAGAGGAAAGACGTATAGCAACCTAGCCTCTCGCAGGGCCCCTGCACTATAGGCTTTGTACTTGTAACTCGCTCACAAATGACATAGGTTACAAAACTCATTTGGGAGTGACAATATCTATAGCTATATATATATATATATATACGGTATATATATATATATATATATATATATATATATATATATATATATATATATATATATGTATATATATAAGAACATAAGAAAATGGGAGTCTGCAAAAAGCCGATCGGCCCATACAAGGCAGATCCCTGTCACACCCAACCCCAATTACAAGGCCCAATTATAGGCCCAACTCACTAATACCTTGAGTACTGAACCCACCAAAACGGTCAGAGATTAACACAAGATAACGGGGGTCTGCTGAGCGCCGTTTGGCCCACACCTGGTAGATCCCCCTCACACCCAACCCATCTCGTCCATATGCCTATCTAATTTTATCTTAAAGCTCCCTATCGTTCTTCATCCCACTATATCACTTGGTAGCCTATTCCACCCATCTACAACTCTGTTACCAAACCAATATTTGCCTATATCTTTTCTGAAACGAAATTTATCCAATTTATAACCATTTGTTCGAGTTCTTTCGCTATCACTGAGCTTCAGTACATTTTTCATGTCTCCTTTATTTACCCAACTGAACCACTTGAGCACTTCTATCATATCCCCTCTAACTCTGCGTCTTTCTAACGAATGTAAGCCTAATTTGTTCAACCTTTCTTCATATGGTAGATTTCTAATATTATGAATAATTGTTGTCATTCTTCGCTGTACTCTCTCCAAGGAATCTATATCCATTATGTAATAAGGACACCAAAATTGGACAGCATAATCCATATGAGGTCTCACTAATGACAAGTAAAGTTTCAAGATAACATCGGCAGTTCTGTTACTCACACTCCTTGAGATGAACCCCAGAATCCTGTTTGCCTTGTTACGTACGCTTATACACTGTTTTCTAGGTTTCAAATCGTTGCTAACAAACACACCCAAATCTTTCTCGCAGTCTGAGTTTTCTAAGTCAGCATTAGCTAGTTTATATTTTGCATTAGTATTCTTCTTCCCTATCTTTAATTCCTTGCATTTGTCAATGTTAAAATTCATCTGCCACTTTACTGACCATTCGTGTAAGGTATCTAGATCCCTTTGAAGGCACTCTATGTCGCTATCTGAATCTATTGGTCTCCCTATTTTGGTATCGTCTGCGAATTTACTTATCCTACTAGTTATACCTAAATCAAGGTCATTTATGTATATGATAAATAACAGAGGACCCAATACAGATCCCTGGGGGACACCACTCTTGACTGATCCCCACTCTGACTTAGTACCATTTATGCTGACTCTCTGCTTCCTACCAATTAGCCATGACCTTATCCATCCTAACAACGCCCCACCTATTCCATGTGCCTCAACCTTTCTCATCAATCTCTCATGAGGGACTCTGTCGAAAGCTTTACTGAAATCTAAATATATAATATCATATGATTTGTCATTATCTACTGCTTCATATACCTCTGAGAAAAAGCTAAGCAAATTAGTAAGGCAAGAACGTCCCTGAGTGAATCCATGCTGAGAAGAATTGAGTAAGTTTAATGTTTCTAAGTGGTTTCTCATTTTCCTAGCAATAATTGACTCTAGTAGCTTTCCTATGATTGAAGTGAGACTAATGGGACGATAATTTGATGCTATGGATTTATCACCTTTTTTGAAGATCGGAACTACATTTGCAAGCTTCCAAGCTTCTGGAACTATACCTGTTTCTAATGACTTGTTAAAAAGAAATGTTAATGGGTAACTTAACTCATCTCTACATTCTTTTAATACTCTTGCATATACCTCATCAGGACCAGGTGATTTATGAGGCTTCAGTCTGTCAATTTCCTTAAGCACATAATTTCTACTTATAGTAACCGTACTTAACCTATTTTCTATACTATCGCTATATACCTTACTGACTCCTGGAATCTGTGCCAAATTTTCATTAGTGAAAACGGATAGAAACTGACTATTTAATGTACTGCACATTTCTAAATCATTTTCTGTCATGTCTCCTATCGAAGTTTTAAGGGGGCCTATTACATTTCAAAGTTTAGATTTATATAGTTGGTAAAAAGCATTAGGGTTATTTTTTGAGTGTTGGCTATCCTTATTTCATAATTTCTTTTTGCTGTCCTAATTTCCTTTTTGACCTGTCTTGATAGTCTGATTGTAAATAAGTAGGTGAGTTTCGCCTTTCTTAATTGTTCTATATATTCCTCTCCTTTTTCCTATAAGATCTATTAGTTTATTATTCATCCATTTTGGTTGGTTCTATATCGATCTAAATTCTTCTTTTGGGGATATATTTATTTTGCGCATTGTGAAGTGAAGAAATAAACTGTTCATATGTAGCTGTCAAGCTTAACTCTGGCTTATCCTGACTCAATTGTTTAACAATAGGGTCCACCCTTAAGGCTCTTCTTATCCCACCATAATCAGCTTTTCTGAAATCTGGGATAAGTGACGGATTCTCTTTAGCATTTCAAGTCCAGTGTATATTAAAATAAATAGATTTGTGATCACTATTTCCTAGTTGGTCCCCTATCTCAACATTATTTATCATATGTTCATTATTACTGAGAACTAAATCAAGGATATTATTACCTCTAGTCGGCGAGTCAATGAATTGAAATAAAAAACTATCTTGTACCGCCTCAATAAACTCCTCAGAATCTGAGTCGCCGATCTGATGCTGCCAATCTATCTTCGGAAAATTAAAATCCCCCATAATGCACACATTGCTAAACCTTGATGCTATTTTCACTTCCTGCCATAAAGATTTACCTTCATTTCTACTCATATTTGGTGGTCTATAAATTACTCCAATAACTATGGTCTCGCTACCTTCGCTAACCTCTACCCAAACACTTTCGTTATCATTATTTAGCCTAATTCCTGATTTAGTACAGCATTTTAATGAACTGACAAGCACTGCTATACCGCCGCCCCTCCTACTTGTTCGGTTATATTTAAACAAACTATATCCTGGTATATCAAATTCTGCTAAAAAATGCTTGGATTCTGTATTAATCCATGTTTCAGTAAGCGCTATTATGTCTATATTTTCATTGCTAACAAGTGCTCTAAGTTCGTCCATTATATTACATAAACTCCTACAGTTTGTGTAATATAATCTCAATGTATTTCTTTTACTGGTGTCTGGTGGACCTTCTTTTCTTCTATTAGTATCTATTTGACTGTTGTTATTATCTTGTACTAAGGTAGATATTGTACCACTATTTATATGACTAACTTCTATTACTGCATTGTCTTTGTCACCTATTGTTTCACTGTTATTAATAACATCTAATTTCCTTTCCTGACTATTTTTTCTATCACCTAATGTATTTTGTTTTCTTTTGATGGGGCATTTCCAATTTAAAACCCCACCTCAACTGCTCTATCAACTAACTTTCCTAGCATCCCTATCCCTTTCCTACTTAAATGCACCCCGTCCCTTGCGTACACGCTATCGTTACCGTAGTAGAGGCTCCAGTTGTCTATGAATGGTAATGACAACTCTTTGCACAGCTTTGCCAGCCAGCAATTAAAACCAATTGCTCTGGACAACCATTCACGTCTGACACCTCTTCTTGACAAGATAGAGCAAGCAATGGGAATCCCACCCTTCATCCTAATCTTATCTAAGGCTACCCTATACAACTTACGCAGTTCAACACTGGTAAGCTTTCCCACGTCATTGCTACCTGCACTAAGTACGACTATGGGTTTATCTCCAAAGTCGTCAATGACGTCCTCCAATCTCTCACAAACTCTACCTATACCTGCCCCGGGGAGACACTCCAGCTTCCTAACTTTGGTGGAGAGAATGTCACCTAAATACCTAACCATAGAGTCTCCAACAACATTGATAAGCTTACACTTACCTTTATTTGTAGTTTCCTTACCTCCCTTACTCCTGTTTTCCTTGCCCCTGGAAACACTCCCAGCCTCGCTATCACTCCCAGCCTCGCTATCCTTCACTTGTTCTCCATCACACTCATCAGGTAAGGTGATGAACTTGTTGCTGGTCTTGAGTGGGTCCCTTTTCAGCTTGCAGGTCGTTGCACTTGTCGCAACCACTTTCCAGGGAGTTTCACGATCCATAGGAAAACTAGCCTCACTCTTCTTCTCCACCATATCAAGTTTCAAGGCCAAGTTTTCATCTTTTAGACAATGAATTTCCTGCTCCACATTGTCCAGCCTTTCCTGCAAAGCAAGACAAAGATGGAGAACATGGGAGGAGGTAGCAATCTCATCAACACTAGCCATGTTTCACTAAAAAAAAATCACTAGCACCACACTAAGAGGTAAACAGGTTCACTAGCGGTCACTGTGGACGTCCGCACTGGTCAGAGGTCAGTGGGCAACTGACATATATATATATATATATATATATATATATATATATATATATATATATATATATATATATATATATATATATTATATATGTATACATATATTATATATATATATATATATATATATATATATAATATATATATATATATATATATATATATATATATATATATATATATATATATATATATTTTTTTTTTTTTTTTTTTTTCTATATTCCAACTTACTTCCTCTCGGGCATAGGCTGAGAGCCTTAACATTCACCGCTTTACAATGAACAGTGAAACCCATGAGGTCTTGTTCCAGTCTAGGGAGTGAGACATGTGAAGCACGTAGAGTACAACGAGCACCTGCCATCTTGCCTTCACATGAGGCACGGGGCTCACTTATGGCCCGAAACGACCCCATCTCTGAAGCCACCTCGTTCCTGTGCTTCACTGTCTCACCCCCTACACTCGGACTCTCACACTTACACACACACAACGCCACCTGTTGAGCAGATAACTCACCAGGCATTGCACCCCAATAGCATATTTTGAATATGGGAATATTCATATATATATCTATATACCTGTATATATATATATATATATATATATATATATATATATACATATATATATATATATATATATATATATATATATATATATATATATATATATATATATATATATATATATATATATATATATATATATATATATATATATATATATAGGTGTGTGTGTGTGTGTGTGCGTTTGTCTATCTGTGTGTTGGTTTCTGCATGCCTGTATGTTTATGCTCATCTATACATTGGTATACAGTATATCTAATCTACTCAATTATATCAGCTAGGCTTTAGGTAGCAGGATTGTTGCTTCATGAAGCAAAGGTAGTTTAAGTTATATTTTATTACCTCACTAGTGTTTTAGAATAACATTTATATCTACCTGTGACTAAATATGTGTACATATATTATTTTAATTGATATCCTATTTATATTACATAAGAAATAATTCATTATAAAATGTACCACTTCTTGAAGAGCAATCTATACTCGATTAATTTTTTGTAGTCATGTTAATTTCAAATAATAAGAATAAGCCAATACGCTCCACACCCATCCCTCCCGTCCACCACTCCTCATCACCAGGCCTCAGCATACACTATTATGTTGGACTGGTAGGATGCTTCGGGGTTAAGGGGGATGTAGTTGTTTATTTATGGACCCCATTCTCCCTCATGTTTAGCCCCGTCAGTTTTGAGATTATAAGACATTCACCCAATTTGTTTGTCGATTAAGAACAGGTTAAATAGGTTGGTCGAATAATGGCATTTGAGTAACTTAACGGTTATAGCCTACACATATTAATACATTAAATAATAAGTAAGTATAATAAATAGTAATTCAGATAATTATAAAACAATGTAACTTATTTGTAACAATGATTATACAGACTATAATAGAAGATTGCCTTCCAATCAGGAGGATTGTAGCAAGTATTAACACGATGAATGGGAAGGGAGTATATTGTAAGGGAAAGAGTTATGGTGGGGTCACACATTCACGTATATTGCTCCCGTCAGCTCCCGTCTTTTGTAAACGAAGGTATATTGGTAGTTGGCAACCGATTACGTAAAACGTAAGGGCATAATACGCAAAACGTAAATGAAATTGCGGCCAGTCGGGGGGGTACTCACGCATGGCGAGAGTAGAAACGAGTAGCCCACGTGGGTCGGGAATGTTGTGGGTTCGGCCGAGGCCGCGCGGTTGTTGATTCGAGTGGAATCAAATACGTGGCTCGCCCTCACGTATGTCAAAAGACGGGAAAGCTTACGACCGACCGGGCCACCGCGGCCGTCTGACGGGAGCAGCCCCGTCAGACGTAGCAGCTCGCCCGTCAGATGTAGCCGCTCGCCCGTCAGACGTGAGCTGCTCCCGTCCATCGTGGAAAGTTCCAGTCGAACGTGGAAGTTTACGTTCGTTTGGCAACACCGCCGCACTGCGTGTTGCCGGGAAGACGCGGCAACGTCGTACGGGGGGGTATATAGGGACAACGGGAGGTACTGCCGTCATACCTCTCACCACACCACGACGACCACCACCATCCCTGCTACTCTGCCACCCTGCCACCCTGCCTGCCACCCTGCCACCCTCTGCTGCCACCCTCTGCACGCTGCCCTGCCCTGCCCTGTCACCATGGCTACCAAGGCTACCAAGAGAAGCGTGAAGAAAACGTCTGCAACCTCACCGCCTGTCCCCTTGACGCCTGCAACCTCATCACCGCCTGTCCCCTTGACGCTTGCAACCTCGCCTGTCCCCTCGAACTCTGCAACCTCACTGCCTGACCCCTCGAACTCTGCAACCTCACCGGCTCTCCCCTCGAACTCTGCAACCTCACCGGCTGTCCCCTCGTCGTCTGGAACCTCGCCGATTAACCTCTCTGACGGTGAAGTGTTGATGAATATACCCGACGATGATGGAGAGGTGTTGGACGTGGATGAAAGTGAGGAAAACCCCGACGACGTTGAACAAAGACAGGGACAGGAACAGCCAACAGTACCAATAAAACGGCGCCGGAAGAGCACCAACATTATCCTGACGGAGGCGCAGGAGCGTATGTTGGGAGACTGGCTGGAACAGGATGTGCCTTCTCTGTATGATAAGGGTGATAACCGCCACAAAGACAAGGAGCACATCGACCATGTTTGGGCGGAGAAGGCAGCCAGTCTGGACCCCCCTATCACCGGCTTGGAATTGTTGACGTGGTTCACCTCTCTCCGCTCCAAGTTCGGCAGGCTCACCAAGGACAAGAGTGGTGAGGGGGCCAAGAGGTTGACTGAGAGGGAGAAGTGGATACTGGCCATGTTCCAGTTCCTCAAGCCCCACATCGTGCGACAGAAGAAGCCCCGGAATCTGGGTATGCCTCAGGTACGTTTATATTTGTTTGTTTCCCAACCCTTTCACTATTAAATCGTCAACAACATCAATATTTTCCTGGCGAGTGATAACAAGCCAAGAGTTTTGGCGTCCTCAGGACAGTAACAGGATTTGTCTTTTTCTGAAATATTTTGCTTATAATGGTGCCATTATTTTTGTAAATTTATCTTGTTCACTTAAGTTTATAATTACCTAACATTTTTGTTAATGAAACACATAATAACACAAAGCAGTTTATTCATTTTATTTAAAGGTTACAAGGATGAATCGTTATGTTGATTGGTATTTAACAGTTGATAAATAATTTACATGTTACTAATTATACATTCATGTCTCAACAGTCTGCTGCCCAAGCTGCCGAACCTGCTCCTGTGCATGGTCCTGTGCCTCCTGTGTGTGATCCTGTGCCTGATGACCCCGCCCCAGCAGACGCTGATGAGGAAGACCAAGCAGCCGGCAGTCAGGAGAACACCACCCCAGCCATCTCCATGCCTCCGCGGAGGGCGAAGCAGGGGAAGCCTCCTGGTGCTGTTCCTGCAACCCACGGAACCGGAACCCTGGAGCAAGTGAGTAGAGGAAATATTAGTTTCATAATAGCAACAATAACTTTGAACATATTGGCTTCCCAGAATACCACATAATTTTATTTTTTAACATTCATAATTGGTTAATTATTGAAATATGTTATGTTTCGTGTGTTGTGCAACGTGTTAATCTTCTCTTTTTCCATAATGGTAACAATAACTTTGAACATATTAGTCTTCACAGAATACCACATAATTTTATTGGTTAACATTCATAATTGATCCAATATTAAAATATATTATGTTTCGTGTGTTTAATGTTCTCTTGTTCCTTGTTCCTTTACCAGGTCCTTGTCACTGCGGAGCAGGTGCGGCAGAACCTGGCTGGGGTGGCTGATTTGGTGGAGGACCCCGAACTCCAGTATTGGCGCGCCTCCATGGATGTCATGGCAAAGGACTGTGTGGGGTTGCCGGCCAATTTTAGAACTCCATTCAAGAGTGAGCTCCTGGCAGCCCTCCGCAGGTTCAAGACTGCCTTTGAGGAGGGAGTCACCAGTGTTGGTCCGGACCTCATGCTGCATGCCATACGAAATTATGGCATTCCGGCGCCACAACCACAACCACAACCACAACCACAACCTCAACCACAACCACCTCAACCTCAACCTCAACCAACCGCTGTGATGTACCAGGGCACTCCGGCAATCACCCTGCCTCAACCAGTGTTGCCCAAGCCTGCTCCTACCTACGTGCTACCTGCACACCAGGTTGCAGCACTGCAGACATTGATGATGCGGCCGCCCCAATCGGCAACACCCCCTGCCTCCCCTGCCACATTCCAGCCAACTACTGCCTCCACACAGACGCACTTCGACCTCTCGCAGTTGAGCTCCCAGTTTGGGCTTGGGAACACAAGCTTCAACATAGAACAGTATCTGCCGGCATCCTCACCTGCACCTTCGAACCCAGCTACGCCAGCACCAAATATTGATCCCGATCAGACCCTGGAGACCCCCAAGAAGCAACCTTAATCAGAGCCTGGAGACTCCAAAGAAGCAACCCTAATGTAATAATGTTATGTTATATTTTGTAGAAAATGAAACATGTATTAAAAATAAAAACAATTTTGTAATGACGTGTGTGTTTCTAATTCCAATATTGTAGCTAAAGTATTTATTAATAAGATGACAAATGAAATATATACTGAAAGTAATAAAAAAGAAATGACTAATTGAAAAGAAATACTGATAATATGGTTAATAATAAATATGAAGAATCATGAAAAATTAAATAAAACATACAGTACAAAACAAATGAAACATTGAAACAATTAACAACGTGATTGAAATATAAAACTAAAAGATGAAAAATAAAGTAAATAATAAAGAAATACTGATAATATGGTTAATAATAAATATGGAAAATCATGAAAAATTAAATAAAACATACAGTAAAAAACAAAGGAAACCTTGAAACAATTAACAACTTGATTGAAATATAAAACTAAAAGATGAAAAATAAAGTAAGCAGGGAACAATTAAAGTAATTAAAGGAAATTTAAAAATATACAATAAAAAAAATATGGAAGAACCTACAAACTTACTGAACATCAAAAGTAACTGATAAAAGTACAATACAAAGCAAACTGGCAAAGACTCTATAACAAAAATTTAAGATGAAACTGAAATATACAGCAAAATACAAATTAAACAGGGGAAAATCTCACTCACCTAAATACGGTCATCCTGCCAACCCACAGATCCTTGAGGGGAAGAGAAGTAGGTCTTGAGGTAGTCCCGTTGCTCCTTGGCAAGCCTGGTTGCAGTGTTGCGGGCCACGGTTGGTAGGTTCCTTCCTACAGGTGGGTCAGTCCTCCAGGGGCCAGGTATGAGTTGGTGGGTGTGTGGGTCCTCTTGATCTACCTCTGCTCGGGGTGGGTTTCGTCCTCGTAGGATGTTGTGCAGAATGCATGAGGCCAACACAACAACCTCTGCACGCTCAGGTTTCATAGATATTGGAGTGTGGAAAACCCGGAAGCGGTTGGCAAGAATGCCAAAGGCGTTCTCTACCACCCGGCGGCCCCTGCTGAGTCTGTAGTTGTAGATCCGTTCAGGTTTCGAGAGTAATCGTTGGGGGTAGGGCTTCATCATGTAGGGGCGCAGAGGGAATGCATCATCCCCTACTAAGAAGTAGTCCGTGGGTGGTCCAGTGGGATCGGTAGAGATGACCTCGGGGGGGGGGGCAGTTTGGCGGTCTGTCTTTCAAGCAACTTAGACAGAGGGGTGTGTGCAAAGCCACCACCATCAGACTCTGACCCTATGGCACCAACGTCGACATAGATGAACTTGTAGTTGGAGTCAACAATTGCCAACAGGACAATGACAAAAAACTTCTTGTAGTTGAAGTAATACGTGCCACCAAAGGATGGGTTGCGGATCCGTATGTGTTTGCCATCAATGGCTCCTGCACAATGCGGCAGGTTCCATCGTTCCTCAAAGCCGCTGGCAACCTCCTTCCATTCATCAGGCGATTGTGGCGTTTTGAGCTCCTGATCTCCGTAGACAGAGATGATGGCCTGGCATGTGTATGGAACAATTTGGCTGATGGTGTTGTGGGCAACACGAAAGGAGAATTGCAGGCTCTTGTAGGTTTCACCCGTAGCGAGGAAACGTAGGGTGATGGCCACCCGCAGACCAGGAGGAATGGGTTTTTGCCAGAACGTAGGTTTCCTCTGAATGATGGGGGTGACACGTTCCACAATCTCATCAAATAGTTGTTTGTCTACCCGGGTGAAGGTCTTGTACAGTAGTGGACATTCTCTGGCCAACTCTTGCATGAGGTTCTCATAATGGCCATGTTCAGGCCTCCGTTGTAGATATGGCCACACCCACACTGTCCTCTTGGTCCTTTCCTTCTTCTTCTCTTGTTCCTCTTGATGGATGGAGTTTGCTATTGCAAGTAGTTTTAAGACTTCTATGTAGGCAAGGATGCATTGTATGAGCCGCGTGTTATGCCTAATCTCCGGTTTGATTAACCCCTTCAGACATATATGACGCAGAGGTTGCCAGATTAGCAATAAGAAATAGAGTTCTCTCACTCTTATAATTACCTCTCCAAAATTAGTTTTCTGCCCACATCTAACTCAAAGACAACTGCAGAGGTTGAAGTAACTAAAATAAAGGTTTGTAAAAAACCCTGATGGTAATAAAGGCTTTAAAGTATCCCTAATAGGCTCAAAATTGCGTCATATGTCGGAGAGGGTTAAGGAGTTCACAAATTTGAACTCCTCCAGGATGAATTCCGTGATGTTGTTCATGGTGCAGAGGAATGAGTGGGAATGGGAAAGGTGTGGCCAGTCCTGCCCTTTTGTACTTCCCAGATTGCAACCCCGACAGACGTGGTTGACAAAGACTGTCTTTGTCTGTGTTTGGTCAGACGGGGTGTGCCTACGATTGGCCGGAACCAGTCCAGGTACGACCTAACAAATCCCAAGACGTGTGGCCTCAGCTACGCCGGTCTTGTGGGGGCGTGGCATGGGCGTGGCCTGTGTTCCCGCAAATCGGGCAGCCCATGCGGTCGAACGGGGCTATGCTTACGCACGTCGCAAACACGTACGTAGTTCAATACGACTCCATTACGTCTGACGTAACACTGGCCCCGTTACGGTACGTCTGTCGGGAAGTGCAATAGTACGGGCGTTCACGGCAGGAACTACTCGCGTCTTTACATAAATTGGCGATTACGCCGGACGGGAGCTGACGGGAGCAATATACGTGAATGTGTGACCCCACCATTAGGTTTTGTGTGAGGATATGTAAGGTCAGAATTTCAATTATGTACGGCTAGGCTACAAATTAGTTTTTTTGTTTTTCAACAGGAAATGAAACAGAAGCACCTATAATATTACAATTTAATATAGTAGACATTTGTTTTTAATTATCTCGATACATTATGCCTTGTGAACTTATAGATACTAGTTTACCCTTGCAGCTCTTTTAATATGATATATTTCATTCTATTTTATTTTGTGACCACTTATGCTATTGTGCATTCTGATCGTGTTTGAAGTCATTAATCCTATATAGATTCAAGCTATGATATATTTCCACTCTGGGCATACCTGTAGTAGGTAGGCCTAATAGCAAGCTACTTCGAAGTGCGTACTTATCTATAGCCTACACAAATATAATTTACCTCTGTGACTAAGTTTATCTGTACCTTTACACCTAATATATTATCTTCTGGTTGACATTAACTGGTTTTAAGGTTAGAAACGACCTTTCGTAATCCAAAGCGTCACAATGGATCGGGTTGAGGAAGTAACTTGACCAACGTTAGTGAGGCCAAGGTAAAGTCAATATTGGGAGACAGGAATTCAAGACCTACTCCCGCCCAGTGTCTGTCCTTTCTTACACCTACTGTGTTATCCTCTCCTTTCTCTTCATCTCACACCTTCTCCTTCCTTCATCCTTCTCCTTCCTTGCCTTTACCCTTCCCTTCCTATTGTAATCTCTCACCGAACTTTTTTCCTCTTATTTTTGTGTCTTACCTTCATCTATATTTACCCTTCCGTTCATACAAACCATACCTCGTACCCTTTCCTCACTCTTTGTCCTTTTAATTGTCGGTTTCCCTTCTTAGCTACTTCTTTCCTACCTTCCTTACCCAATACGCTCATCTTATTTTGTTTTATGTTTTACCTCTTTCTTCCTCCTATCCTTAAATCCCTTTCCGCCTTCATTCCTTACTGCTATACTGTCCTTCCTTCTTCCCCTAGATTCTACCTCGTCCTCCATTCCTGGCCCATCTTATTCCCATTCCTTTATTCCATCCTCAAGTACATTATGCCAGCTCCTTCCTTTCTCTTTTACTACCCTCCCACTCCTTCCATCCTTCATCACCTACATTATACCAACTCCTTCCATCCTTCATCACCTACATCATACCAACTCCTTCCATCCGTCATCACCTTCATCATACCAACTCCTTCCATCCTTCATCACCTACATCATACCAACTCCTTCCATCCTTCATCACCTACATCATACCAACTCCTTCCATCCTTCATCACCTACATCATACCAACTCCTTCCATCCTTCATCACCTACACCATACCAGCTCCTTCCATCCTTCATCACCTACAGCATACCAGCTCCTTCCATCCTTCATCATCTACATCATACCAACTCCTTCCATCCTTCATCACCTACACCATACCAGCCCCTTCCATCCTTCATCACCTACACCATACCAGCTCCTTCCATCCTTCATCACCTACACCATACCAGATCCTTCCATCCTTCATCACCTACATCATACCAACTCCTTCCATCCTTCATCACCTACACCATACCAGCTCCTTCCATCCTTAATCACCTACACCATACCAGATCCTTCCATCCTTCATCACCTACACCATACCAGATCCTTCCTTCCTTCATCACCTACACCATACCAGCTCCTTCCTTTCTCTTACTACCTTCCCACTCCTTCCATCCTTCATCACCTACACCATACCAGCCCCTTCCATCCTTCATCACCTACACCATACCAGCTCCTTCCATCCTTCATCACCTACACCATACCAGATCCTTCCATCCTTCATCACCTACATCATACCAACTCCTTCCATCCTTCATCACCTACACCATACCAGCTCCTTCCATCCTTCATCACCTACACCATACCAGATCCTTCCATCCTTCATCACCTACACCATACCAGATCCTTCCTTCCTTCATCACCTACACCATACCATATCCTTCCTTCCTTCATCACCTACACCATACCAGCTCTTTCCTTCCTTCATCACTACCTTCCCACTCCTTCCATCCTTCATCACCTACATCATACCAGCTCTTTCCTTCCTTCATCACCTACACCATACCAGCTCCTTCCTTCCTTCATCACCTACACTCCTACACCATACCAGATCCTTCCTTCCTTCATCACCTACACCATACCAGCTCCATCCTTCCTTCATCACCTACATCATACCAGCTCCTTCCTTTCTTCATCACCTACATCATACCATCTCCTTCCTTCATCACCTACACCATACCAGCTCCTTCCTTCCTTCATCACCTATACCATACCAGATCCTTCCATCCTTCATCACCTACATCATACCAGCTCCTTCCATCCTTTATCACCTACATCATGCCAGCTCCTTCCTTCTTTCATCACCTACACCATACCAGATCCTTCCTTCCTTCATCACCTACATCATACCAGCTCCTTCCTTCCTGCATCACCTACATCATACCAGCTCCTTCCTTCCTTCATCACCTACATCATACCGGCTCATTCCTTCATTACCTACACCATACGAGATCCTTCCTTCTTTCATCACCTACATCATACAAGCTTCTTCCTTTCTTCATCACCTACATCATACAAGCTCCTTCCTTCCTTCATCACCTACACCATACCAGATCCTTCCTTCCTTCATCACCTACATCATACCAGCTCCTTCCTTCCTCTTATTACCTTCCCACTCCTTCCTTCCTTCATCACCTACATCATACAAGCTCCTTCCTTCCTTCATCACCTACACCATACCAGATCCTTCCTTCCTTCATCACCTACATCATACCAGCTCCTTCCTTCCTCTTATTACCTTCCCACTCCTTCCTTCCTTCATCACTAACACCGTATCCTCTCCTTCAATAGCTAACTCTGTTCACATTCTTCCTTCCTAATTACCTCTAATTCTACGATCTCCTTCCTCACCTATAAACTAACCTCTACGTGCTTCTGTGTTTTTTTATAAACCCATTCCTGTTTTAATTGGTTCCTACTGTACCTTCACCTCTCCGTCTTTAACTCTTTCTCTCTCTCTCTCTCTATCTCGCTCTCTCTCTCTCTCTCATCTATGCAGTAAAGATAGGGATAACAAATGCTCTCTACCCACTACAAGGAAAAGTTTTCGTTTATTTTAGCACACACATAGGCCTACACGTATTATATATACGCTATAAATTATATATATATGAATATATATATAATATATATACAGTATATATATATATATATTATATATATATATATATATATATATATATATATATATATATATATACTGTATATATATATATATATAGTATATATATATATATATATATATATATATATCTATATATATATATATATATATATATATATATATATATATATATATATAATATATATATATAAATATATATATTGCAGTACCGGTAATGTGTGTTTTATATTTCAAATATATTTAGACGGCTTTGTACTGCTTAGGAAGGGTCATGTTAGTTAAGGTTCATTGAGATGGTTTGTAGCACTATAACTGATAGACGTCATTCCTAATTTGAATAAGATCGCATAATAGTTTGTAAAATAAAATAATGCGACCGAACTATTTCATTCGGTACCGTATATTAAATAATTTAAGATATGATAGGGGTTTACGGTCTATCCGCCCACAAGTATTTTTGCCCACGTATCTTTTCCCCCACACTAGGAATTTGTTAGCCCAAACAATGAAGTTCGTTAGCCCACACCTTGAAGTCTTTTCGCCCACACTTTGAAGTTTCTTAGCCTACCACACTCTAAACTGGCTTATAAAGGATGCAAATTTTTTGTATTATGTTGACGACAAAGTGTTGTCCATTCACAATAAAATAATGCTATGAATAATTTGTGTTATCTCATTTCCGGACTTAACTTAGTTTAAATATCTTCAGATTAATTGGTTAACTTTTCATCATATTCATAATACTAACTCTGTGTAATGTTGAGGCTAAGCATTTTGTTTTAATCCACATTGTCTGACCCATTCAGTATATACAGAATAAGACTTCCATATGAGAGACTTCCATATTCAGTATATACAGTATAAGACTTCCATATGAGAGACTTCCATATTCAGTATATACAGTATAAGACTTCCATATGAGAGACTTCCATATTCAGTATATACAGTATAAGACTTCCATATGAGAGACTTCCATATTCAGTATATACAGTATAAGACTTCCATATTCAGTATATACAGTATAAGACTTCCATATGAGAGACTTCCATATTCAGTATATACAGTATAAGACTTCCATATGAGAGACTTCCATATTCAGTATATACAGTATAAGACTTCCATATGAGAGAGAGAGAGAGAGAGAGAGAGAGAGAGAGAGAGAGAGAGAGAGAGAGAGAGAGAGAGAGAGAGAGAGAGAGAGAGAGAGAGAGACATTATATATAGCTCATATTCAAGGAGCAAATCATAAAAAAAATATAACAATACTAGTGAAGCATTGTACAACTAGGAATGTCCTGTGTTTTAGTGTGTGGGGAGACTAATGACGTGACCGATTAGAAGGATTAGAGTAGGAGGAGAAGGTATCATAATTATATAGGATTAACTCGGTCAATTTTCTGGGCAACTATATTCTGGAATATCTAATGTTAATTTTGGAAGCTTCTAAATATATGTTATTATTAGAATGTATATCATGGTCAATTGGTCATTATATCATTCAAACTTAGTAGGCTATAGTTGTCAATTATATACATAATAGCGCCTCATAGTCCTGCCACAAGCATAACTGTCGATCGAAAATTTACGGAAATAGCAGGGTCCAGAGAATATAGGGTCAACCCACCAGCCAGGTACCTGCGAGTGAGTGACGTCACAAGGCCCACGCTCTGACTGAACCCCTCATATAAGACACCTTGTTTTTGTCATATATTGAACTATGCGTGTAACTAGAGTCATATTTAATGAAACAGGACAAAAGAAAACATTGAAATATTTCAAGCTAAGTTTATTTTGAAATTAAAAGTGCATATGAAGTAATAAATTATTATGGTGACGAGCATACAATATTATAACTTGTATACACTAAGAAAATGTATTAATTCTCAACATTTCATATTGGAGAGAGAGAGAGAGAGAGAGAGAGAGAGAGAGAGAGAGAGAGAGAGAGAGAGGTTGATACCTCATTAGGGACTTTTTACCCCGAAGGAAGGGCATATTAGTCATTAGAGAAGGAATGTACATAAACACGCACACACACTTGTGCTTGTGTGAGATTGTGTGTGTGAGATTGTGTGCGTGTGTATGTGTGTGTGTGTGAGATTGTGCGCGTGTGTGTGTGTGAGATATTGTGTGCGTGTGTGAGTGGGAATGATTGTGTGAGTATGTGTGTGTGTGAGTGTGGGTGATTGTATGTGTGTGTGCGAGATATTGTGTGTGTGTGTGTGAGTGAGTGATTGTGTGTGTGAGATTGTGTGTGTGGTGTGAGCTTGTGTGTGTGTGTGTGAGATTGTGTGTGTGTGTGATTGTGTTCGTGTGTGTGTGAGAATGTGTGTATGTGTGTGAGATTATGTGAGTGTATGTGCGTGTGATAGAGAGTGAGATTGTGTGTGTGTGTGTATCTTGCCCATCTTTATAATATCAAAAATACTTTTTACATAAGAACATAAGAAAATGGGAGTGTGCAGAAAGCCGATTGGCATTCACAACGCCGATCCCTCTCACACCCAACCCTAATTATAAGGCCTAATTATAGGCCACACACACACTGGATTTTACAAACTATGTGTGTGTGTGTGTGTGTGTGTGTGTGTGTGTGTGTGTGTGTGTGTGTATCTTGCCCACCTTCATAATGACAAAGATTTTTTGATCGTACAAACACACACACACACTGCATTTTACAAACTGTGTGTGTATATAAATTCTAGCTTGGCAATGTTAAGCTGATAACTCTTATTAAGGACATGACATTTCCGCCTATTTCTTCTTAAGCGAAAGTAGGAGGAACACACACACACACACACACACAATGCAGTTTACAAACTGTGTTTGTATGTATGTGTGTGTTGCCCACCTATATAATGACAAGGACATTCCTTTCACACACACACACACACACACACACACACACACACACACACACACACACACACACACACACACACACACACACACACACACACAAACTTAAATTCAAATTGGATAAATTTCGTTTCATGAAAGATTCAGGCAAATACTGGTTTGGTAACAGAGTTGTAGATTTGTGGAATAGGTTACCTAGCGCCGTATCAAGGACGATAGAGAGCTTCAATATAAAATTAAATAGACATATGGACGAGATGGGTTAGGTGTGAGAGGGATCTGCCTTGTGTGGGACAACCGGCTTTCTGTAGACTCCCAATTTCTTATGTTCTTATACATTTTACAATCCGTGTACTTACACTAGTTGTACTTACACTAGTTGTATTTGCGGGAGTGAGCATGCTCGTTAATTCCCGTCTCCTAAGATATATTTGTCATACCGTGCTTTGAAACTATGCACTGATGGTGCAGACACTACTTCGGCTGGCAATTTGTTCCACCCACTAATCGAGTTGGTAGGAAATCTTTTACTTTTCAGATCAGATTTACTATTAGGCACTTTCAGTTTGTAGCTGTGACCTCTTGTTCTCTCACCTCCATCCCTCTCTATGAAGTTTTCTTGGTCGATTTTGTCAATACCTCTAACACATTTGTATATCTGAATTTGCTGTCCTCGTTTCCTTCTCTGTTCCAGTGTAGGTAGATTCAATCTCTCGAGCCTCTCTTGGTACTCCAAATTTTCCAAACCTGGGATCATCCTCGTAGCTGCTCTCTGTACCCTCTCAATTTTGTGGATATGTTTCTTCATGTGAAGGGACCACACTACAGATGCATATTCCATCCTGGGTCTTATTATTGCCGTTATTATTTGTTTCATGGTGTTTTCATTAAGATAATTGAAAGACACCCTGATATTTGCCAATAGTGCTAGTGATTCTCTCACTATCTTATTTACGTGGCTTTCTGGAGACATGTTATCCTTAAATTTTATCCCCAAGTCTTTTTCTTTTTCTGCTTTGGGAATCACTTCGTTTCCTAGTTTATAATCTTTTCTAGGTCTGGGTCTGACCCATTCCTAGAGTCTTACATTTCCCTGCATTGAACTCCATATTCCATTTGATGCTCCATTCATGGATCTTTTGCAAATCTGCTTGGAGTTCAAGGCAATCCTCCTGGGTTCTGATCGTTTTAAGCAGCTTAGCATCGTCCGCAAACATGCTCATGTAGCTTGTTAGTCCCTCAGGTAAGTCATTTACAAATATTAGAAACATGATTGGGACTAGGACAGATCCTTGTGGTACTCCACTCGTAATTTGAGTCCAGTTTGACGATTTCCCCCTTCCTATTGTTCTCATCTGTCTTCCGCTAAGGTAGCTCTCCATCCATTTCACCAGTTTGTCTCCTACTTTTCCCTCATGTTTTAATTTCCACAGCAATCTCTTGTGTGGAACTTTGTCAAATGCCTTTTTAAAGTCTAGGTAGGCACAGTCTACCCATCGTTCCCTCTGGTCCACTGTGTCTATTACTCTAGAGTAAAAACTCAACAAGTTGCTTACACATGATCTGCCTCCTCTGAATCCAAATTGTCGGTCAGTAATTAATCTTTTGGATTCCAGGTAGTTCACCCATTTGTCCCTTATTAATCCTTCCAGAATCTTCATTAGGATGCTCAATAGTGATACAGGTCTATAGTTCAGTGGTTTATCTCTGCTTCCTCCCTTAAATATAGGAATAATGTTTGCTCTTTTCCATTCTGTAGGTACTATCCCTGTGTCCAATGATTTGGTCATTATATCATATAATGGTATACTCAGTTCCTTGGCATTTTCTTTAATAATCCAGCCTGATACTCCGTCCGGTCCGGCGGCTTTGTTTGGATCCACCTTACTCATTATGTAAGTGTGACTTCCGGCATTTCCTCTGTACCTATCTCATTGGTTTCTGGTGCAATGAATTCTACTTCTTTTGTAAATACTGTTGTAAAATTTCTATTTAGTTCTTCCTCAATTTCTGTATCCTCTTCTATGATTCTGTTTCCACTTTTAATCTTTACGATTGTGGCTTTTATCTTCCTTTTGCCGTTTACAAACTTGAAAAATATTTTTGCATTCTTTTCATAGTTCTCCACTATCCCTTTTTCATGGTTTGCCTCTGACCTCCTCATTTCTGTGTATTTGTTTCTCTCCTCTTTATACTTTTGCCTGTTATCTTCCGAATCCCAGTTTCTCATCTTTTTCCAGGCTTTGTTTTTTGCTTCCTGTGCTTGCCTACATTCGCGGTTAAACCATTCTTTACGATTTCCTTTTTTTCTGTTATTAATGTACTTTGGGACAAAAGGTTTTATACCAGTATCATAGATCTCCATGAATGCCTTGAGTTTTTTGTCTACCTCACTTTCAGATAACACCTGATCCCAATTTTGTGACTTGAAAAAATCCCGTAGTCCTGCGAAATCGGTTCTGGAATACATCCAGTGATTTTCCTTGTGCTTTTCCCTTTCCTTGGGTAGATTATGCTTCAATAGTAGGTCTATGTCGAGAACTGCATGGTCGCTTTTTCCTAGTGGGCATAGGTACTGAATACTTTGAACCTCCTCCTCCCTTCTTGTGAAGAGAAGGTCCAATCTAGCTGGTTGATCATCTTGTTGACTCTTTTACATGTTGGTATATAGAATTTTCCATGGCCATACTTAAATATTCATAGCCCCAACTTTCCTCTCCTGTTCCGGGTTCAAGTTCTTTCCAATTCACTTCCTTGCAGTTAAAGTCCCCACACATGACTATTTCATCCTTTGAAGCTAAGATATTTTCTAGCACACTAATTGTTTCCTTACGCATTAGGCTATGCTCCTCCTTACTCCATGTCTTCGTCTTGGGAGGTACATACGCTACTATCACCACTATTTTTTCGTTTCCACCAATTTCTAGTGCTAAAACTTCTGCTGTTGAAGTTTCTAGTTTTATCTCAGACACAATCAAATCTTTCCTATTAAGGATGCACACTCCACCTCCATGTCGAAATTTTCTGTCCCTCCTCCAAATCCTGTATTTAGACCATCCTAGCAGATTTATCTCAACTTCCTCTCTTAGTTTTGTCTCAGTGAGACATACTATTTCTGGTTTCTTAGTATTGAGTAAGTCTGTTAGTTCTAATTTCTTAGAGATTAGCCCATCGACATTGCTATATAGAATCCTTATACTTTCTATACCCCATTACCTGCTCCAAGTGCCTTATCTGCGGCGGTCTGTTCCCTACCCTCTTTTTCTTTTAGTTTCTCTTTACCGGAAGTTTCATAATCTTCCCCTTTCTTACTCCGTAAAAAAACTTATTCTTTTCTTGTTCTGTCCTCTTGCTATTTTCCTCTTTGGCGGTTTTCCTTAGTTCAGCCTCCTTCTTTCTCTCTTCTTCTGGTATGTCCCGCCTGATGTAGATTTTGTCCCTACCCTCTAACCCTTTTAGCCTAGCTGCTACTGCCATGATTTCATCACATGTCCTTCTTGACTTAAATTCGATTTTTACCAGTCTATTGTATTCCTTTGTATATTTTCCCAGCCTAAACATGTCTGATATTTCCTCCTTCCAGGTGTCCTTCTCATCCTTAATAGATTCCAGAATCTTGTTGATGCGTCCTTCATCCTTCTCTCTTCGTTTTGCCCAGTCTAGTTCCTCCTTTTCTTCCACCCCTGATATTATGAGGCAGTCAGCCCTACGACTTTCTTCCTGGATGGCCTCAGAGTTTTCGTGGATGCCTTGCTTAACCATTCTTTTTACCTGGTCCTTTATCCTAACATCTTGCTGTTTCTGTTCATCCATTATCTTCCTGAATTCGTCACTGTTTGCCGTCCTTATACTGTCTAAATCTTTTACCACTTGATCTCTAGTCATGCCCCAAGCATTTTTACCTTCAGAGATACTGGTGTCTAGCCTAGTCATTATCACTGCCTTTTCTCTCTCCACTAACTCCAACCTGTTCTTCAACTCACCATTCTCTGTAACAATTTCCTTCTTAACCCGGGAACTGCCGGGAGACTCTTAAGAGTGAGTGAAAAAAAAAATCAACTTTTGACATCGAAAAAAAAACAAAAACCAAAAAAAACAAAAAACAAAATTGGCCCCTGGGCCATACAAAATCTCAGTCCCCTACCTCCCCTCCTTCCCCACTTTCCTCCTCTCCTTCAGTTATCACCTATTTTCCCTGTTATTCCCTTATTCTGAGGTATATTTTCGTGCTAACATTAGCGAGTTGCAAGCAGGGTGTTGTCATCACTGATGGCAAGCGAGTGCAAGAGAGAGAGAGAGAGTATCGATCGACTGTGTCTCAGTGGCCTTGGGGGAAATTGGCGGGAAAGCAGCTTGCCTCACCCATACAATATACAACTCGCGGGCTATATCTCCGATTTTGACCATCCAAACGCTGTTTTCACTCGTTTTATTGTTGTTTCAGGTTAATACCTTTATAATCAACCCATAATAGGCGCATATGGATAAGTATTAATGCTATTAATGGTACAATGAATATTTTAGTGACGGAAACACCTCAAATACATGCGCACAGGGAGAGGTGTCTAATTACCCCCATGCGCACTTCAGAGGTTAACTGTCTCCAAGCCGGTCACTCGGTCCTTCTAGCTTGTCAATGTTAAGCTGATTATTTTTCCTAATGTCACACATACACACACACTTACACACTGCATTTTACAAACTGTGTGTGTGTGTGTGTGAATTCTACCTTGCCCATGTTAAGAACATAAGATCGCCGGAAACTGCATAAGGCCATGCGGCCCACATGAGGCAGCTCCCATTCACACCCAGCCCACATCCTCCATATGGGAATCCAACTTACGCTTAAAACTTTTAACTGTTCCTGAGCTAATCACTGCTCTGGGCAAGCTGATGATTGTTCCTGTCATATGATCAGCTGCCAAATTCACGCGCACACACATGCACACACACACACACACACACAAGCACATGTGTGTGTGCGTGTTTATTTATATTCCTTCTCTAATGACTTAATCATTCGGATTAAAAAGTCCCTAATCAGGTATCAACCACTCCCCCTCTCTCTCTCTCTCTCTCTCTCTCTCTCTCTCTCTCTCTCTCTCTCTCTCTCTCTCTCTCTCCAATATGAAATGTTGAGAATGAATACATTTTCTTAGTGTATACAAGTTATATATTGTATGCTCTTCACCATAATAATTTATGACTTCATATTTATGCACATTTAATTTCAAAATAAACTTAGCTTGAATTATTTCAATGTTTTTTTTTTGTCCTGTTTCATTAAATATGACTCTAGTTACACGCATAGTTCAATATATCACAAAAACAAGGTGTCTTATATGTGGGGTTCAGTCAGAGCGTGGGCCTTGTGACGTCACTCACTCGCAGGTACCTGGGTGGTGGGTTGACCCTATATTCTCTGGACCCTGGGAAATAGCCTGTACCTGTGCACTGAAAGCTTATACACTGTGTTCTAGGTTTCAAATCATTGCTAACAAACACACCTAGATCTTCCTCACAGTCTGAGTTTTCTAATTCCATATTAATAAACTTTCCACAAATAATATAGGTAGCGCCAATGAACTTGACAATAATCTTGACCCCTTAACTTCTTATAACTCAGAATATATGAAAGCAATCAGGCTGACTTTGCTGTCATTCGGGAAAAGTCCACCAAGTAGTAGGTGTGGATATTTACAGCAAGCTTGATCCAGGCATTTAAAGTTACAAAGAGGTCAGGGATCAAGATTATTGTCAAGTTCGCTCGCGCTACCTATAGTGCTGAACCTTTTCAATTATAACTTCCAGCCATGGTTGCGAGTTGTATTCATATTGAAGCTAAACAGAGAGAGTGAGATAATATATATATATATATATATATATATATATATATATATATATAGAGAGAGAGAGAGAGAGAGTACATTAGTAATTTACTCTTAAATATTGTGATGCGATTGTATTATTTATTGTAGACCTATTGTTTCTAATGCAAAGATATGAATATACACATGGATATGCAGAAATAAGGTAGAAATGTTAGGACCAAAATCAAACTGGATAGCACAATAGCGATCGTTTGTTAAGGGTGGAGTCAATAGGGTAATTAAGGAGGACTAGCACGGTCCAAATTTTCCAGGTTCTTTTCTCATAAACTAGTGACTTGTCTAGTTGTTTCAGAATTCAAGTTTCATTGTCATCCATCTAACTATTTCCATTTAACGTTAGTATTTATGCTGATACCTATAATATATGAGTTCCAAGATGCTGCATGAAAAAAACAAAATCGTATAACTTGGTCCTAAAGTGAGGTAAAGTGTTCGTGTGACTCGGCCCTCAGAGTTAAACCTGGTTCACACATAGACGAGTCGGTGCCCGAGTCCAACACGAGTGATGAAATTTTACTATTCGGCAATGACTCGTCAATGCTCTGCAACACTGGTGATGGGCTGGTCTATCCGAGTGAGAACTGAGCGATCTCTGCCATACCCATAGCTTACTCTGACTGTTCCTTTTACTTATATATTTTCTAGATCTAAAGTGACGCGACTCTTCCGTGGATTGACCTCCCAATCTACCAAGATTGGAAGCCAAAGCGTCACATTTTTCCTTTGCCCCTCAACTTTCTCTTCATAATTGATGAGGGGCACAGGGCCCTGGGTGGGGCTTTGGTTTCCCGGGCGTTTCCGCACCCTCCTCAGCTCCCCGCCATGGAGTGGCTTCGGTCACCCAGGCTTTATTGTGGTCGGCAGGGAGGGTTCTGTGGGGGCGCTATGGCCTTGCCCTTGCTCGGGGCCTTGGGGCTGTTCGGCCAGGCAGCTTGGGGAATAACAAAAACTCTGCAACACTCGTGTAGACTCGTGTTACACTCGTGTATACTCTCCGTGTATCAGGGTGTGTCCTGGGTACTCGCCACGTGGCCCAAAAATTCCATACATGCATGACATTTCTTGTCCCCGTCACGAGTCCGACGGAAATACGTGTAGACTCGTGTTGGACTCTACATAACTCTTCGCTACTCGTGTTTACTCGTGTTAACTCGTGTAACACTCTTTGGTGATTCGTCCTCGATCGTGGACATTTTAATGTTGTATTTTGTATGTCAAAATAAAATGTATGTGACTCCAGGTGTTGTTTTGCATCCAATTAATATTTATAGTTACTTTATTCATATAAGTTTCATTTACAATTTTACTTTACTCAAGTTTGTGTGTGTATGTGTGTGAACGTATGAATATAGTAAAAAGAGAAGTTTAAACTAAATATGTATACAAATTACGTACAAAGAGAAATAATAATCGTATTAAAGTAATTTCAGTTAATTCAGTAGTTTCAGTAATTACCTTATAGGTGAGAGATTTAAATGTGACCTCAGTTCAGACAGCTGCTGTCATTATACTTATTCTCTCTCTCTCTCTCTCTCTCTCTCTCTCTCTCTCTCTCTCTCTCTCTCTCTCTTTGTTATCTTTATCTGTATTTGTTTTATGATCTTTATCAACTCTGCGTAAGCAGAGTGGTATCGCCCCCCGTATAGTGGTACATGCTAACCGAAATGTCTGTCTGTCTGTCTGTCCGTCCGAGAACTCCTCCTAGACCGTATGACGGATTTTCACCAAACTTCACACGAACCTTCGGTGCGTGAATTTGACGGTAATTAAACACAGATTTTTTGAATTTGTGCAATAGTTATGATCTTAGGTCCTAAAAAATTCCCCCCCCCCTCCCCCTTCAGGACCCCCACCACCCACCCTGTACCTATTCCCTGTGTGTGTGTGTGCCCCGTAGGGGCACACACATCACAGAAAGCCACACATCATACACATGTCTCAGATGTGATGATAATGGTGAGACGTCTGACTGTCTGTCCGATAGCTCCTAGACCGTTCGATGGATTTTCACCAAACTTCACACGAACATTCGGTGTGTGAATGCGACGGTAATTTTTTGTTTTTTGTTTTAATTTATGCAATAGTTATGATATTAGGTCCAAAATATGGTTCCCCCCCCCCTTCCCGCGCTAACCCCCCCCCCCCCCCCCCCCCCCTCCCCCCCAGCAATGATGGTGTTGCCCCGTAGGGGCAACGGCGTCGTTCTGGGGGCGAAAATAACTTGCCCCGCAATTATTAGGATAAGTTAGTTTAGTTAACATTAGAAGTGATGGTAGTAATAGAGGGGATGATGGTGGTAGTAGTGATGATGGTGATAATAGTAGTGATGATGGTTGTAGTTGTAGTGATGATAATGACAGTAGTGATGATGTTGACAGTATTAGTAATATTGATAATGGTCATAATAGTAGTGATGATGGTGAAAGGTAATGATGACAGTTGTAGTGATAGTAGTGACGATGGTAGTGACAATGGTGACTATTAGTGATGATGGTGAAAGTTGTAGTGATGATGACAGTTGTAGTGATGACAGTTGTAGTGATGATGAGTCGTAGTGATTATGGTAAGAGTAGTATTGATGACTATTATAGTAGTAGCCTAGTGATGATGATAGTATTGATGATAGTGACTAATAGTGATGATGGTAACCCATCGCAGAGTTGGGTATGCCGTTTTCATTTGGCCGAAACGGCACGTCTACTTTATCAACTCTGCGTAAGCAGAGTGGTATCGCCCCCCATATAGTGGTACATGCTAACCGAAATGTCTGTCTGTCTGTCTGTCCGTCTGTCTGTCCGAGAACTCCTCCTAGACCGTTTGACGGATTTTCACCAAACTTCACACGAACCTTCGGTGCGTGAATGCGACGGTAATTAAAAAAAAAATTGAATTTGTGCAATAGTTATGATCTTAGGTCCAAAATATAGTTTTGCCCCTCCCCCCCCCCCCCCCTTAACAAGCCCCCCCCCCCTCTCAACCAGCCCCCCCCCCCCCCCCCCCCCCCCCTCCCCCTCAGAACCCCTACCCCCCACTCTCTACCTATTCCCAAGCAATGATGATGGTGTTCTGATTGTGGGGCACACTCACACAGAACGCCATCGTTCAGGGAGCGAAAGAAAATCGCCCGCATTTGTTAGTTTAATTTAAGTTAGTTTAATTGACATTAGGTGACAATTGTAGTGATGATGATAGTAGTAGTGAAGATGGTTGTAATATTAGTGATGATGGTAGTAATAGTGATGATGGTGACAATTGTAGTGATGATGATAGTAGTAGTAATACTGGTGACAAGCAATGATGATAGTTGTAGTGATGCTTTCTATAACTTTATTATGATGATTATTATTTCTCTTTGTATGTAATTTGTATACATATTTAGTTTAAACTTCTCTTTTTACTATATTCATACGTTCACATACACACACACACACACACACACAGAGTAGACGGAGAGCTCCGCCCATTAATTTTGCCTCCACCAATCACTTGACCTCTGCATAAATTTCCCCACCCTCTTTCCTCCTCCCCTTCCCTCTTCTCTGTCCGAAAAGAAATTGTTGACCGGAAAAATCTTATGGTGTATTGCATTGGCCTGATGAACCTATTTGCGAAACGTTGTCAATAAAGTGCTCTTCCTCACATGGTGTTTAGTTTCATTCTGTCTACTTTTCAAAGTATATTTTTAGCAAGTTATAAATGACTTGTTAACAGAGAAACAAATAAGTAATATGAATTAAATACTTTTAGGAAGAATAGATAAAATAATTATGATGATTAACTCCCTCCGACATATTATGTTCCAATAAGTCCAAGGAGGCGCTTGACAAGTATTTTGGGTCTTGAATTTGGCTCATGAGTGTTGTCGAAGCCTTACATTTTTCGCGATTTCCATCCACCAGAATGCTGTTTATTGTGATGTATCATATATCAATGGAAAGAGGAATATTTATAGTACATGATAAAATAACAAAAAATGTAAATAAATCGAAATATGAAAGTGTAAATGAGTCCGGAATACAATTATTTCCCATGCAATTGTCTTCACACCGTCCTAGCTCTAAATTGTGAGTGATGACCATATATTTTTTTTTGCTCAAATAATAGTATTTTTTCTCCTCTTTCCAAATATGAAAACAGAAA
>CM064532.1:28428528-28543528 GCA_032716605.1 Paralithodes platypus | reverse complement strand
ATGGATATACAGATTGAAGTATATACAAAGAAAATATAATAAAGATATGTACAGTTGGTCAAGGATGAAAGTATACAGATTTTCGTCTGCTATAGCCACACATGGTTTGTCATGTTGGCAGCCATGACAGCCTTTCCACTAGCCCAAACCATCCCAACACACATGGGGTTTATTATATTGATACATTAACACCTTTAGAGCGGCCTAGGCGGTATATAATATGTAGCCACCAGCGGGGTATTTTTACCCAAAATAGGGCTGTTTACGTGATCATTTTCATGCCTAAATAAGACCCAGAGCGTAAAACAAGTATCTATCCCTGAAAGGGCATAAACAGAGCTCTCCAATGACACCACAACGATCCTTTTATGACCGCTAGTTTTCTTGCAAAAACCGCGCAACACGAGTGCAAAAAGCATGTAATTCGGTACTTTCCCCATACAATTCAGTATGTAGCGAGTGAGAGAGGGAGGGAGGAGGTGGGATTCATGTCAGTAGGTTCGACGCGGTGGTCTGGAGCAGTCATACGCTCGCTACTCTCCTGCCACCACTTGTCTCTCTCTCTCAGCAACATTACGTGCTGAAATTGCCACACGACCTATGTCGCGCGCCGCCAGATAGTCCAGATTTATTATACTCGACTTATGTTGCGCGCCGACAGTTAGGGGTTAATTAATATACGGAGTGCTTCGAAAAAGCGTTTCCATAAATATCAAAAGTTAGAGAATTATTCATAAACCTTCAGGGTGACTAAATACTGTTATGGAGATAGCAAAACAAAGCTGGGGGCATACGCTGGAACAGCGCGTAGCCGCGGCGCTCGCCTCCGTTTCATTGCCCTTTGGATCACAATATAATCCAGTCTTGGGGATGAAAGTGAAATATCAATATTTACCTACTTATTAATTAACAAGTATTATTAGATTCCTCTTTCTACTCATTATTTAATATGAATGTTATAATGTTAAGTGTATATCGTAATATCTTTTATAGCCACTCCATATTCGTCTACTTTAGATACACAAAAATCTAATTCCTAAACGTGGACGTAAGGAAGCCTGTGTGTTCAATAGGGTAATGACCCAGCAATTTTACTCATCTTGCGAGCGCCATTGCTTTATGAGTCAGTGCTCGAAGCATAATGAGGCTTTACTTGTGATTTTTATTTATTTATTTATTTATTATTATTATTTTTATTTTTATCAGCAGAACACCTGCAAACCAACTGCAACATTGATATCACCATACCCTACATTATTAGCCAAATATTACCACGTGTGAAAATGGACCTGTATTCCACTGAAATATCGTATATAGGTAGACGTTTTGATTTTCGTTTTCACTCTCGCATTTCTTGTATATCTATCAATAACATTAAGTGTTTAACACCTTACGAGCGGCCTATGCGGTTTATTTATATGTACCGCCCAGCTGGGTGTTTTTAGCCAAAATAGGGCTGTTTACGTGATCATTTTCATGCCTAAATAAGACCCAGAACGTAAAACAAGTACCTATCCCTGAAAGGGCATAAACAGAGCTTTCGAATGACACCATAACGATCCTTTTATGATGGCTAGTTTTCTTGCAATAACCGTGCAACGCGAGTGCAAAAAGCATGTAATTAGCCACTTTCCCGATACAATTCCTTATATAGCGAGTGAGAGAGGGAGGAGGGAGCTGGGATTCGTGTCAGTATGTTCGCCGCGGTGGTCTGGAGCAGTCATACGCTCGCTACTCTCCTGCCACCACTTGTCTCTCTCTCTCAGCAACATTACGTGCTGAAATTGCCACTCGACCTATGTCGAGCGCCGCCACATAGTCCAGCTTTATTAACCCGGGAGCTGCGGGGAGACTCTTAAGAGTTCCCCCGGCGCACTGCGGGGAGACTCTTAAGAGTCAGAGAAAAAAAAAATCAACTTTTGACATCGAAAAAAAAAAAAAAAAAAAATTTTTGTTTTTTATTTATTTATTTTTTTTTGGCCCCTGGGCCATGCAAAATCTCAGTCCTCTACCTCCCCTCCTTCCCCACTTTCCTCCTCTCCTTCAGTTATCACCTATTTTCCCTGTTATTCCCTTATTCTGAGGTATATTTTCGTGCTAACATTAGAAATCCGATTGGAGGGTGTGGTCATCACTGATAGCAAGCGAGTGCAAGAGAGAGAGAGAGAGAGTATCGATCGACTGTGTCTCAGTGGCCTTGGGGGAAATTGGCGGGAAAGCAGATTGCCTCACCCATACATTATACAACTCGCGGGCTATATCTCCGATTTTGACCATCCAAACGCTGTTTTCACTCGTTTTATTGTTGTTTCAGGTTAATACCTTTATAATCAACCCATAATAGGCGCATATGGATAAGTATTAATGCTATTAATGGCACAATGAATATTTTAGTGACGGAAACACCTCAAATACGTCAGCACAGGGGGACGTTTCCAATTACCCCCATGCGCACTTCAGAGGTTAAATACGACTTATGTGGTGAGCCGCTAATAAAGGGTTAATATCTCCGAAGTGATATTCACGTTAAAGAATATAGAGCAATATATTCATATCTGAGCCGTCCGCCTGGCTCAGTTGATAGCGTGCCTGATTCCCATCTTGAAGGTCTCGCGTTCAATCCCCGCTCAGATTGAAAAGTTTTTCTGGGATATAGCCGGCGGTTACCATCTTCCCATGAGCAAGGGGGATGGGTAATGGTCTCTGGTAGACTAAAGAAAGCCAAGCGCTTGTGAATCCTCGAAGGAGGAGATACGGGCGCTATATAAGTAACCAGAAGATTATTATTATTATTATTATATTTCCGTCTGACAACTAAGTCCAGGAACACGTTTTTAAACACCCTGTATAAGGTGGGCGGGCTCTGAGATATGGCTACCAGGGCTGCCAACATGACAAACTATGTGTGGCTATAGCAGACGAAAAACTGTATACTTTCATCCTTGACCAACTGTACCTAGACAAACATACGAAACATATGAGACAAATATAAATATAAACATATATATAATATATTAATTATTCTGAAACCACATAGAAAAACCTACAAAAAACTATATGAGACAAATATAAATGTATACATATATAGAGAAAATACAGTATAATAATGATATTGAAAGGACTTAGAAAACATTGCCCAAATATATGAGAAAACAAAAAAATCATATCATCACTGAAATATATATAGAAAATAAATAATCATGCACGAGGATTGTTAATATTGACACTCGTGTTGATCCGTCTTACACTCGTGTTGATCCGTGTTACACTCGTCGTGACTCGTGTTGACTCGTACAGACTCTTTGTTTTCGTACCCTGGAATTTGACCGTTATTTTTCAAATATATGCCACTCGTGTTGGGTTCGTGTTACACTCGTGTTGACTCTCTGTTACTCGCACGGACTCTTGTATGAACACGTGTTGACTCGTATAGACTCGTGTTACACTCGTGTTGACTCGGGATTGGTTACTACTCGTGTAGTAATCGGCCTCCAGCAACGCCGATAATCGACAAGTGTCACTCGTGTTGGACTCGGGCACCGACTCGTCTATGTGTGAACCAGGCTTTAAAGGCAGTGAACAAACACACACCCACACACACTACAATGCTGAGCAGCGAACAAAGACAGCGAATGCCGATATGTTATGGCTGAAAAATACTTATTACATTCGGCTACGGTATATCATATTCTTCATCTAGATTTAAAAAAAGTGTACAAATGAGTACAAAGAGGTACAAAGGAAATCAAGCAACAACAGATCTAGTGACCCTTCTATGCTGCTTGTCCTCCAAAACACTGAGGATCAAGTGTCCAAACATTGGTTTAGAGTGGGTAAGGGAACATTGGAAAGGGAACTACTGCCCTGGAACTAATGTCCGTGGCAGGATTAGGAAGTTAGTAGGGGACAGATGGGTTAGTAACTGAGGGGAGGATAAAATAAAGATATTCATTTACAAACGCAGTCAGTCGCGGGTTTGATGCGAGATATTTGTCTAGGCGAAGTTTAAATGAATCAACAGTGCTGCAGTCTATAACATCTCAGGGAAGCCCATTCCATAAGTTGACAACTCGATTGAAGAAGACATTTTTAGCTTCGTGTGACTTAAAAGATTTACCAATAATTTTACACACGTTTCCCCGCGTGTAATTAGATTGGTCGATAGTGAAGTACTTACTACAGTTCATATTGTCGATGCCTTTGATGATTTTGAACACTTGAATTAAGTCGCCTCTTAATCTGCGCTGGGTTAAAGGAAATAGATTTAATTCTCTAAAACGCTCCTCGTATGGTTTGTTCTTTAGGCTAGGTATAATTTTGGTAACTCTACGTTGAACTCGTTCTAGCTTGTCTATATCTTTTTGGTAATAAGGGCACCAGGATTGAACGCAGTATTCCAGAAGAGGGCGGACTAAGGAAATGTAAAGGGCTAGGATAACGTCTTTGGATTTATGCTCAAATGACCTGCCTATAAAGACAATTATTTTGTTTGCCTTCTTAACAACTTCTGAACATTGTTGACTCGGTTTTAGGTTACTCGATATTGTTACTCCCAGATCGGTTTCTCTGTTTACATTCTTAAGCTGAGTGCCATTCATCAAATAGTTTGGTTTCTCATTTTGGTATCCGATATGTAGTACTTTGCATTTATCCGCATTGAAACTCATTTGCCAAATTTGGGCCCAACATGACAACTTATCTAGATTGTGTTGCATATCGTCAACTTGTTCTTTTGAGGGTACGCTATTTGCAATTTTTGTATCATCAGCATATTTTGAGATTATACAGGTGAGACCCTCATCTATGTCGTTGATGTAAATTAGAAAGAGAATTGGTCCTAGTACCGATCCCTGGGGTACCCCCTACTTACATTGGTCCATTTAGATGCCTTACCGTTTATGACTACTCTTTGCTTTCTGTCGCTGAGGTATTTTCTATCCATTTTAACACACCGTCTTGTATTCCATGCGCTTTTAGTTTTAGCAGTAAAAGTTTGTGGGGAACTTTGTCAAAGGCCTTTTGAAAATCAAGGTATATAATATCTACAGCTTTACTCTCATCGTAGAGGTTGAGGATATCGTGGAAGAAGTCTAAGAGGTTTGTTAAACAGGAACGTTTTTTACGAAAGCCGTGTTGAGTATCTTTAAGTATGTTATTTTCCTCTAAGTGATTTACGAGTCTGTCTCTTACGAGTGTTTCTAGCATTTTACATACAACTGAGGTTAAGCTAATTGGACAATAGTTACTGGGTAGGGATTTGCTGCCTTTTTTGAATATCGGTATCCAGTATGAATGATATTATTCCTATTTTATTATTGCTAATTTCAGGTTATTTTATTCAAAATAGGTAAGACTTCTGTAGTCAAGAGGGGTAAAACTACCTCGAGCATCTCCTTCTGCACAACCTCAAAAACAAAGTATATCTTGATGTTTTATTTTGTCTATCATCAGCCGATAATAATACGTTCAGGAAAGGCCTCCCATATTGAAAGAGTTAATTTCTTGCTTACATCATTCAATACAATGAAACATTTAGAAATTAGTGATAATGGTAACTAAGTAATCGTAAGGCAAGTATCAGAAAAGGGACTGAATATGAACCACGTGCCACACAGGCGACTTACTATACTCATTTACATGAGTTGTCCATAAATTGTCAGGTGAGTTTCAATGTAGATAAATGTAAGGTATTAAGGATTGGAAATCGTAATTTAGAAGCGAAATACAAACTAGACAATGTAGAATTGGATAACTCAGACTGTGAGAAGGATCTGGGGGTGCTCGTTAGTAATGATCTGAAACCCAGAAAACAATGTATACAGTAAGTGTTAGGAACAGGGCAAATAGAGTTCTACGTTGCATATCTAGGAGTGTTAACAACAGGATGGCTGAAGTTTTCTTAAAACTATACTTAGCACTAGTAAGACCCCATTTAGACTATATTCTGTCCAATTTTGGTGCCCTTATTACAGAATGGATATCGACCCTTTAGAGGCAGTCCAAAGAAGAATGACGAAAATTATACATAATATTAGAAACTTATCGTATGAGAAGAGGTTGAAGGCCTTAGGCTTGCACTCACTAAAAAGACGAAGATATAGGGGAGATATGATAGAGGTATTTAAATGGATAAAAGGTATAAATAAGGGCGATATGGATGAGGTATTAAAGCTAAAGAACGGCGCCATAACCCGCTCAAATGGTTTCAAGTTAGATAAGTTTAGATTTAGGAAAGATATAGGAAAGCACTGGTTTGGGAATAAAGTTGTTAACATGTGGAATGGACTGCCCAGAGCCGTGATTAGCTCAGGAACAGTTGAAAGCTTTAAGCGTAAGCTGGATTCCCATGTGGATTATATGGGCTGGGTGTGAATGGGAGCTGCCTCGTGTGGGCCGCATGGCCTTATGCAGTTTCCCGCGATCTTATGTTCTTATAAGTGCACTAATATCTGTATACATTTTATGTCAACTACTATAACATCAAAAGTCCTACATAATTATATAATAAATCGAAATTTTTTGAAATGCTAACAAGAAGAACACTGTTTATGCTATTTTGTTGTTTTTATTTGAATGCTCTATCTATCTATCTATCTATTGCCGGACGCCTTACTCCCCTTACGAGGGCAGCCATACACAGAATGCCCCCAAGTGGACCTATTCCCTGTGAGAGGGACAACCCGAGCCAGTTTAGTGAAGGACTTACAGGATTGACCACTCAATTTAGGATCCGTCCAACTCCGAGGCCCTCTGTGTATCTTGTTAGCACTATTTTTCTACAGTGGTGTTCGGCTAATCCATCCACTAACCTGCCTTACTCTTAGGTAAACAGTACGGATTTGTATCAGGTTTACTCCCCTAGACAGGTTGCCAACCAAGGCTGACGAGTCCCATCCACCCGGATTTGTATAAGGTTGTCTCCCCTAGATGAGTTGCCGACCAAGGCTAACGAGTCCCATCCACCCGGATTATGCTCTATAATCTTTCCATTTATGCATTTTAGTTATCAAGGTCCTTTTCGTTATGTGTTGACCAGTTAACAAGCAAAGACTGAAATATTTCACTCTTCTATCAGTATTACAACCTTCAGTGTTCTTCTTGGTCTTTCTTCTACTCAACAAACTCTATCCCTTAATTAATCTTTCCTTCATCATAATTATGACTTAGACTGCTATATATTCCTTGTGTCCAGGCATTTTGACCCAAACGTCCCTTGAATTTGGATCCCTGTCACTCTTTTGGCTTGGGGTGAGACACTCGTTTGTCTCCTTCATACACACATAAGAAAATTCATACACACATAGGACAAAAACAATATTTATTGAAACGTGTTGATGTCTTCCAAAGCTTTTAGATCTGTAGTATGAACACAAACAATAATGATAGGTTGTCCTGTCGTATATTTCATATGAATTAGCTTATGTTATTAATTTCGTGTTTCTACTATCGGTATGTGTATTGTAGATGCATACTTTCCAACCCATATTGTTGTTATTTTCAGTCAACTTCAAATCGCTTAGCCTAATAGTCAGACAAGTTTGAAGTTCGAGTTAGATGCATTGTATAAGAATGTGAACATTAAAGTTGTAAGGAAATAATGCAATCCAGTAAATGTTTTTTTATTATGAACAGGCTCTTAAAGTATTTTTTGTAGTTAAGCCTAACACAAAATTAGGATTTTAGGAGTTTAACGTGGACATACCGGCATGTAATACATTGAAATCCGATAGTCAAAATTATCGGTGAAATGCATAGGCCTTTTCTTTGTTTTCTTTTTTGTTGTTGCTAGCATTATATCCATCGATCTTGGTGTTCATTATCTCTCGATACCTTCACCTGACCAGGTCAGATCGACGAGTCAAGTAATTTAGCCCAAGTGAGATGAGTTATAATATCTAGTTAGTTCTACTGATGACTGATATATACAGTATATGATTGATTGTAAATTCCCTGAAATAGTCCAAGAAAGAATAACAAACATTAAATAGATACACTTGTCATGAAGGAGCTTATGCAGGGTTTTGCTTGCATTCATCAAAATGAGTAAATTTGGAGGGAAATTATAACATACTTAAGAAGTTAAGATAACTGACACAGGGATACTAAATTGTGTAAGGAAATTGAGTAATGCTAATTATAATATTTGTTATGCCCTGATTTTATTCAGGATTAACTATTGATCTAGGTGAGTTCTACTATACTGGGACTTCCGAGTTCATATAAGTACATATAAATAAAAGGTAACAGAGGATATATATATATATCGCACAATATGGTTTAAGTAACACTTTATTTCTTATTTGCTAAAACATAAGAGATAGGGGAACATTGGTACATGGAACATTTACCAGATAAAAGCACTTATTTTATTTACTAGCTTCGAGCACAATCGCGGATCTAGAGGGAGAGCAGGTATTCCGCACAGCTTCACTAAATTCTTTTCATGCAGAATATTTACACACTTCAATTGTCATCGAGAGTAAACACTGTTCATCACATTGGTTGATATATCTCCGGGTATGTGAGAAGATCCGACTTGCGAGGTTTAAGTGGAAAATTATTATTTCGTATCTATACATATGGTACTCGGATTCTACCTTGCGCACTGGTAGTAGGGTAAGGTCAAGGTCAATTAACTCAGGTATGGTAGCGAGAGATCCGTTATATAAATTGGTAGAGTGTATGGTGGACTCTGAAATATTTTCAATTATTTTGAGTAAATTTGGCAGAGTCGCTTAACTCTCAAATTCGGCTTAAATAGAATTAAATCGGAATTCACTTCTTCTTGAAGTAGAACACTGCTCTATAGGTTGCGCAATACAGAAAAGTAATTATTTTCCCTAACTTCCGATTATTAACACTGGAATGGATTTATTACTTTTTAAGAACAATTTTGAGGGACTGTTTATTTTACTTCGGAACTTGGTTTTTTGGTTTTTCAGACTGAGTCGCTTAGAGAACTCTGTTTATTTTCTCTTCACTTTGCATAATACGTTTTTAGTCACTTTTACTCTTTCTCTCTTTTCCTCGGCTGCTAGGTCTTTTCTTGTTGGTTACTCTTGATGCTGCTGGGGTGGTGGCTGGCTCTATTCGTCTGCTTCTCCGTCGGCCGTCTAGATGGGCCGGTTGTGTGAAGTAGTTACAGATGGGTTGATTAGGCTTGAGATCTTAAGTATGGCTCCGTAACATATAGTAATTGTCGGGCAATTACAGTTGGGCACCATACCGGACTAACGCGAGTAATTCAGAGGTTTGGACAAATACTTGACTATCCTGATCAGTATATCAACCGTTGATGAAGTCCTGTTAAGGCACTCTCGAGCTAGGATCTTAACCCTTATTTAGCGGCGAGCAACATAAGTCGAGTTAAATAAAGCTGGACTATGTGGCGGCGCTCGACATAACTCGAGTGGCAATTTCAGCACGTAATGTGGCTGAGAGAGAGAGACAGGTGGTGGCAGGAGACTAGCGAGCGTATGACTGCTCCAGACCACCGCGGCGAACCTACTGACACAAATCTCAGCTCCCTCCTCCCTCTCTCACTCGCTACATACTCAATTATGTACTGAAAGTACCGAATTACCTGCTTTTTGCACTCGCGTTGCACGGTTATTGCAAGAAAACTATCCATCATACAAGGATCGTTATGGTGTCATTCGAAAGCTCTGTTTATGCCCTTTCAGGGATAGGTACTTGTTTTACGTTCTGGGTCTTATTTAGGCATGAAAATGATCACGTAAACAGCCCTATTTTGGCTAAAAACACCCCGCTGTGCGGTACACATAAATAAACCGCATAGGCCGCTCGTAAGGTGTTAAATATCGTACTAAATAATACGATATCGGACAAACGCAGTAAGTTTGATAAAAGTATCCTTGCTGACTATCCTGATCTTTATGAGAGGTTCGGAGGACCCAGGGCGGTATTCAAACCTTTAAGTTGCACAGTCTAATGGGAGGCCACTGACTCAGTGCACCAAGGACTTGTATAATTATGCAGAGTGCCCTTAAGGGTATCTCGCCAAGCCGTGTCTCTAACACAGCGGTCTCAGAGGTTTTGAGACTACCTGTGTAGAGGGTCAGAGAACAATATTTACCTTCTAAAAATAACAGTAGAGAAGTCGGTAGTTGCCAGAACAATCTCACTGCTACTGAAGAAAGGAAGACCTATCAACAGAACAATGTTAAGCCGGTAGTTGCCGAGTCAATAACAAAGTTCCTGAGTTAGGACTTGTTCACTTCCCACTCTAGAGAATATTGAGGACGGTATTGCCATACACCTCAACTTCATTTAGAGCTGGGATTTCCTCCCCTCTAGAGAATATTGAGGACGGTATTGCCGTACACCTCAACTTCATTTTGAGCTGGGAGTTTCCCAGTCTAGAGAATATTGAGGACGGTATTGCCGTACACCTCAACTTCTTTTAGAGCTGGGATTTCTTCCCCTCTAGAGAATATTGAGGACGGTAAAGTAGAAAAGCCCTCCGCCAATCACCGCGCTCCCTTCTATTTGCTTGCACCGTCAGCTGATTTTGATAGTTCCCGGCCACAACACGTCCCACCTTCCCAGCCAATCAATCAGCGGCCTCCATTATCGGAGCACGGAGCTGAACTCTCTACCTCACCTCAAAAGTCGCTCTCTTTCTCTTCTCGAGTAGTTTCCTCTGGTTATACTCGATCTAATACTTCGGTGCCAGCCCTGTACTCCCATAAGCCACTGAAAGATGTTTATAACCAGCTTCCAGGAACTTATTTCGAGGAGAAGAGAGTGGAGGTGGAGGAGGCAAGAATTCAAAGCGAGCGGGCTGCCGTGCGTGCCGCTCAGCCAATCACAGCGCGGGAGAGCGGGAGGCAAGACTATAAAGTCTGGCGCGGAGGGGTTACAGGGGTCACTCACCCCTCGGAACTCACCAGGTTGCTCCTTACAACCCGGTTGCTCTCTCTCACTCGGGCACAAAGGAAACCAAGGAGCCAACCCTGCCCTTATCTACAGCAACAGCACAGACCACTCCTGATCTCTCTTCACTCTCGCCCACTCGGAGGTTACACCTTCAGTATCGTGCTGCCTGTCGTCACATTGCTAGTCTACACACACACAGTCAAGCAATTCTAGATGGACGACAGAAAGTGGACGGGAGTGAGAATTTCCAGAGGAGCTATTGGCCAGCTCTGAGGTGGTAAACCACAGTTCCAGTATTCACACTTGATTCCAGCATCCACAAATATATTTCTTTAAGGACCCATATTGGGCCCGCATAAGATTCCAGAAGAAAGAGAGAAAATGTTTCACTAACTTGGTGGTTCCATTAACAATTGATGTGTCCTTCTAGGACAAGACTAAAGGAAAAAGAATTTAGACTAATCTGTATCCATAAAATGATGATGTGTATTAATTAGTTATTTTTGTTAGCAAAGGCGTAATGCCGAAGGTGTTATTATATAGGATCTGATAGGAAAGATTTAAGTATAAAAGTAAAGAGGGGAGGGAAGGATCAATTCTTCTATACTAAGAGGCAACCAGTAAGTTCAAGGGGAAACAGTTTTGTTTAGTTGCCCGATAGAACAGCTATAGCTAGGAAAGGACTCTAGTCCCTTGAAATAGCGAACTAATTTGTTAATAAGGAAACTATATAGAAGGACACTAGTCCATATGAATTACGGGATTCTTATGTTTTAGAAAGGAAGTTATATCCATATAAATCGAAAGGGTCATGGAGGCGGTTTGGGAAAAGTGTTAAGGATATCACGTATAACAAAGAATTCCTCAGAATTTATGTAAAGGAATATAATTGTGAATCTGTTCCGTGTAGGCGTTTTGAGGCACGGTTTATCTTTTGTTGGAACGGTTATTGATTAAGGTTTAATGTAAACATAGCGTGTTTGTAATAGGTGTTACGACCGGGACTCGTATAAAACAAGGGCTCTTAATCATTGGACTAGAAAGGCACACAGCCACAACGGTAACACTAGATCCAACCCTCGAACTTATAATGCCGGCGCACAAAAACACCTACAGTATACCCTCCAGAGTTAAATGTGCGATAGCGGGGTATCCTCTAACTCGGTATAAATGCATTACTACTACAGGCTGATGATCTCTGATACAGCCTGATCACAACAACATACAATTACGTTAATAATGTATACAAGGAAAAAGATAGAGAGCTTAATTAAATCACTGGCATGATTTAATGCAAACAAGAAGAAGGTATAATTAAAGTTACTCTAAACAATAATAAACTGTCACTCCTATATTAAAGAAAGTGAATGAAAGTCCTAAAGCATCGAACAGGAATCTTCTGAAGAAAGTCTGATGCTGCTTAAGATGATCGAATCGGATTTTGAACTGTTATATAAAGCAGGAACAAGATATGACAAGTGTAGGGACATACAGTGTTAACTGGCATGGGAATAACGATAAATGTGCAATAGTATTATCTCCAACAATAAAAGAAGTACTTCCTCAGGCAACACAAAAGCCTGCTCAGGTTGTGCAACTCAACAACAACCAAGGCTTACAATCAACGTGAATAAAAATGCTGCATACATAACATAAGAGTTTATAAGCCTAATCGGGTGTCTGCTAGGCGAATAAAGTCTAGCTGGGATGTCGTAGGCTAGGAAACAATGGCTGAGCAAGCGGCTCGTAGCCTAGTGAGGTCCTTAAGACTGTGCGGCCAAATTACGTTAAATGACGGGTGCTCTCTTGAGAGATCCAGATCGCTAGTATCTGGTTCTCTCCTGGCGACGCTCTTCAAGTCAAAGCAAAACGAGTTAGCACAGTGTTGGGTGGCAGAGGCAAAAGCCCTCACTCGCAACACAGTGGTAAACTCACAAGGTACACAGTCAGAAAGACAACCTAGGCTTCCCACATATCCGTTGCAATTATACAGGTTCAACAAACCCTGGTACACATCGGAAATCACAACATCAATAGCCTCACCCCAGTCTAGCATTAAATAGCCCAGCAGACAACCAAGAAATAGGTAGGGAGACACCACGAGTGTGTCGAATCTCTACAGACAAAATGTTAACCCCTCCAAAATGTCTAACTAAACATGGAATATCTGAGAGCTTCAGCATATAATACGATGGCCGATATATGAAATCTTGCAGAACCAAAGGGGAGTTATGAAGTTAAATAGATTAGAAGAATAAGAGGTAAGAAGTTGAGAGAGAGAGAAAGTGTTCTATAGGTAGAAGTCGGGGACAGGTGGCAAGGGAGGTGTGAAGGGTATGCTGGTCAGGCAAACTCTGAGCAAGGAAGGCACAAAGGCAGCAGGGAGTGCGGGGGGACTACCTCCTGCCGCGGCAGGAGGGCGGCAAGGCGGCCAGCCACTCAGAGGGCGCGGCCATGGCATGACGTCACCGAGACAACACGTAACACTAAGCGTACTACCCTCTGCCTCCTGAACTTACTCAATCACACTCTCTAGCTGTATCATTCAGTCTTATACATTAAACTTATAACTGATGATATAAAATATAATGCATTGTCACAGACGAAAACAAAGGCCACCTCTATACTGCCTGTGACATGACGATTCACAAGAAATAAAGCACAACACTGCAGACAGACTGCAGCCCATTTCACTGCCCTGGCGAGCGGTGGCACTGCCACCGGGAGGCGATTCTGCCAACGCTGGCAGGCATCACACCCCACCCAAGATAGAGGACGCTCAACATTAGGCGAGCACGATATCTGAGAAGGCAGAATGCCGACAAGACCCGTCACACATAGCCACTCCACCAGAAATGAAATGCAAAGCTCAAGTCTTACATAAAACAACATATCAACATAAAGAAAATCTTTTAACCCTTCCCAAACATAATAGTATAATTTAGCCTACTATGCTCCCTGAGCGAGCTTCACAGAACCCAGCCTCCTAAGTGAAAGACAGGTTCAACTTAGGACTTTAGCTATAACATAGGCGACTTACAATTAACTATCAAAAGAAAGAGTTTGTATGTGATTTTTTGATTTAATTTTAATGTTGTTTTTTGTCGGCTGCTCTACAGGGGCAAGCCTAGTTTTTTTCCACTCTCAACACACACTGACTGAACGGCGAGGGTTCTCCTGCAAACAAACCCTCCCGTGACAACAATCAGCCAAAACATTATCAGTGCCCTAAGCATGCCACACATCCAACTTGTGTTCCGGCAGCAAAACAACACCTGGCACTGATAAACTGCACAGTTCATCACAAGACTGGCATTTCTCTTCGCTCTTTCTGTCAACGGAACCTGCCAAAAGCCTTTCACTAGTTCTACCTTCGTGATAGGCGATGCAGCCCCGATGCGGTCTATGGTGTCGTCAACTCTCGATAAGGTATAGGCGTCTGTCAGGGATAATTCACACCCACTCTTGCAATCAACACACACACTGATCTTGCCACTTAACACAGGTTGTAAAGTTACAGGCAACGACCACTCACGACGTTCCTTATCCCTCAGACCCTTCGCCAACACGTAATCCAGCTCTGCTTGCACCACAGGCTGTCGAGCAGGATTTATACGGTAGGGAGCCAATTTGAACCTTGCACTGTCTCCAGCCTCCATGTCGGATTCTACCCCGTACATCAGGCCTGAATAATGAACAAACATGCGGATGTACCGCCATAGCCTAGTAAACAACTTATCTCGCAGAACAACATGCCTAGTGCCCTCCCACAACCCAGCCAAGACCGCAGCTTCTAACCTGTAGTCTCCCTCCTTCTCCACCTTCGTCCCTAGAACAGCCAGGTCATGATAGGGACAATCAGTACCACCTGTGCAGTCTCTCCCATAGTTCATTATTGCTAAGGCTTGCCCGCCGATACCGTACATGTGCACCCCCGCATTCCATACGACTACATCTGCCTGCGCAGCATCACCGCTTTTAGCGACATGGCCAGATAGAATCGGTCTATGGTAGGGCTGTTGCATTCGACTAGAGCAGCATTGGGAGGCTATGCGACGACCGGGCACATCCACTCCACAGCCAACCTCACCAATCTGCTCAATGTCCTCCTTCTGACCACCACCCTTGGCAGCCATGGGTCGACCCTGACCTGACAACCATGTCCAAGCCTCGTCGCCCACCTTGAACCACCGAAACAACGAGGCTAACGGTCTACCAACATTCAAGTGACCTGTCCGCGGAACATCTTGCACCGCCTGAGTTGTGAGGCTCGGGTGCTCGGCACGACCAGTGGGGTATGAACCGAGCTGGTGCTGGAGTGCTGCACACTGCTGCTCAGGCAGGTGCTCTAGCGCTTCCACAGCCACCAGACTCGTGTCCCCCGCCCACTGCTCCGCCGAGACATGACAATCCCTACTCTCCTCCACCTGTGCCCTACTGCCCCCCTCTCCTTCTCCACCTTGGCCGCTGCAGACCAACGCAGGGACAGTAGGCTGCTCAGGTGGTTGCCTCACAAACTCCTCCAACAGGTTCACATGACATGTTTCCCCGTCCTCGTGTTCGATCTCAACAGCACCATTACCACACTTCTGAACTTCCGGATCCTCCAACTGCAGTTTACTAATATCCGAGGGAGCCAACCTGTCTAAATGCTTCCGAAGCAACCCATGTCCTCCCCCAATATCAAACTGAGCAACCCTTTTTTCTCTCTGTGTGTAACGTTGCTACCTCGGAGTCTCTTCCTGCCCTACCTCCTCACTAGCTGTGACAGGTCCTGGGGCTTCTCCAGACTCCAACAATGGTGCCAATACTGAGTCGCCAAGAAGAGCCGCTGGTACTAAACTCTCCAATCCTTTACCAACATTAGCCGTCTTCTTCCAACCGTTCCTCCGTTGATCAGAAGACTGAGGAATAGGCTGCGATGAAAGAGATCTTGTAACAACGCACGCCATAGGTTGTACTTGACACTTCTCTACCCACTCCTGTTCCTCCCTACTCACGTCGGCCGGCTTCTCGGCAACGACTAAGGGTCAAACCTCAGAAGTAGGCACCGCAAAGTCGTTACCGAGAAGGAGGTCGACGCCCCCAACAGGCAAGTTCTCCACAATTCCAACATCCAACTCTCGCATCACACCATCTACCTCCAGTTCCATCCTGACCAACGGGTATGACCTGGTAGCATTGATACCTTGCACTACAACCACCCGTGCCGCGTTTATTGGTCTACCAGTAAAGTTCTTCATCAAAGTCTGAGAGGCACCCGTGTCTCGCAACAGCTCAACTCCATGCTTCTTACCAGCCCACTTCACGCAGCCACGCCCTCGATGGTCGCAAAAGACATCGCGGACAGGGTTCGAGCCTTCCGGATTCTTCTCCACTGGCTGTGTCACAGCCTCTGACGTTATACCCCGGGCAAACTCAGACGACTTCGGGGACACCCCAATGTTGCGAGCCAAAGACACAACTGCATTAGGTAGCTTGCTTGGACAGGCTCTTGCAAAATGCCCCTTCTCATGACAATGAAAACACTCTAACTCCCCCTTGGGCTTCCCTTGAGGTGGGGAAGGGCCTGACCCTTTTTAAATGGGACGGTACTAGGTTTATGGTCAGTTTTAATATCATTGCTCTTGTTGTTATGGTTATATGGTGTATCACTGACTCGGGGGGGTGGAGTGTTGCGCCCCTTGTTACCTGCATCGTTCCGTTGTGCAGACCCGCACCCACGAATCAGTGACATCCTAAGGTCAGCCATCTTAGCTGCCTCCTGAAGAGTTTTCGTTTTTTTTTCTTTAAGATTCAACGTCAGATCGCCGCCCGTACACTTGAAAAAAATTATAGAAGCATCAGCTGTTTCAACTCCTCAAACGTAGATGCCTTCTCAGAACGCAGCCAGTTTCTAAATGCATCGGACAGATCCCGGGCATGCTCAAGAAAGGTGCACTCACGACCCTTCGTTACACCCCGGAACTTCAATCTGTACGTCTCTGGTTGTAACTCGTATGCCCGCAGGACAGCCTCCTTCAATACCTCATAATCGATGCAAGACTCCAAGGGCAACGCATCATATGCCTTGAGTCCTTTGCCAACCAACCTAGAGGAAACAAGGGCTGCCCACTTAACCTCGGGCCATTGGTGCTCCCGGCACTTCTTCTCAAAACGCATTAAAAATTCAGTGACACCCGACTCGTCAAATGCAGTGACTAATTTAATAAGGTGCGATAAAGACTGCTCAAGACCTCGATTCCCAGAACCGAGACGCTGCCCTGTCGACTCCACCCTAGACTTCTCAAGATCTTTGTCTGCACAGTACATGGCCTTTCTCTCCTCAGCCTGAATCCTGGACATCTCAATCTCAGATTCATGCTTTCGTTGCTCAAACTCAGCCTCATGCCTTCGTTGCTCAAGCTCAGCCTCCCGCTGCTGCTGCTGCATCTTAGCCAACTCAATCTGGTATTCCTGCTGCTTAACCATCTTAGCAATCTCAAGCTGGAAGAGCATATCTGCAGTTAAACCTTGAGGAGGAGGAGATTTTTTGTTTTTTGTTTTAAGAGACAATGAACGGAGGAAGGAAAAACACAGATAAAACAAAAAGGTCCATGTGCCTAAAGGCATCCTCCATTCATAAAATGTTTGTAACAACTGGACTTAAATATTTGTAGATTATAAGTTTGTGGAAAGCAATTCGAGGGAAGTAAATTCCAAAGAGTAGTAGCTCTGGGGATAAATGAATTCTGATAAGCAGAAGTTCTGCATTGTGGAGGAGAAAGTGTAAATTCAAGGGCACTCTCAGCTGCCCTAGTTCTACGGGGAAAGATGTGGAGAGGCGGCACAATTGAAGCAAGTTCCTCGGAACAATTGCTGTGAAAATATCAGTAGAATAATGCAAGGGATGCAACGTTTATTCGTATGGATAATGTAGGAAGGTCCTGTGTGATTGCAGGGTTATTGATTAATCTAATAGCTTTATTTTGAATTTTGTCCAACTGCCTCAATGCAACCACTCCACTTCCACCCCACAGAGGTGAAGAGTAATCCATCTGAGAACGCACATGACTTTTATATATTACGGCCAACTGCTCGTCAGTGAAGAATTCTCGAACTCTGTACAGGAGTCCCAGTTTTTTAGAGGCATTCTTAGCAATGCTTCTAACATAATGTGTCCAGCTCAAGTTAGTAGTTAATGTTACACCGAGAATGTCAATACTAGGGGAAGTGGGAATATTTACATCATTAAAAAATATATGGGAGTCAGTGAGATTCTGTCGGTTAGAAAATTGAATGTACTTGGTTTTCTGTGCATTAAAGGAAACTAGATTCTTTTGTCCCCATTCATTAATTCTAGAAAGGTCCTGGTTCAGAGAAATTGCAGTGTTTATTTTTGAATTTATAAGATCGGGTTGGGTGAAAGAATTGGAAAATGTGAAGGAACTGTGGAGTGTTGAGTCATCTGCGTAGAAATGTATTGGATTATGAGTGGTAGATATGAGATCATTGATATGAATGAGGAACAGAGTTGGGGCCAAAACTGATCCCTGGGGAACACCAGCATTTATTGAGTGAAATTGAGAATAAAGGCCATCTACCATTACACATATTTTTCTGTTATGAAGATAAGAAGAAATTAGTGGAACTAATGATACAAGGCCGTAGTGTGACATGTTCGACAATAAGGATTGATGCCAGACTCTATCAAATGCCTTTGATATATCCAGTGCTACTGTATGTGTTTCACCATGTTGGTCTGTAGCTTGGTTGATTTGATGCGTAAGAAGGCAAAGAATGTCTGCAGTTGATCGACATCGTCTAAAACCATATTGCCTATCACTGATTAATTTATTATTCTCAAGATGCTTAATTATGTGATTATTTATTATAATTTCAAAGACTTTACCAAGAGTGGAAGTTAGTCTCTATTGGTCTGTAGTTTTGATGGATCTGAAGAGGCACCTTTTTTACGAACTGGATGGATGTTTGCTTCTTTCCAGGGTACTGGGAAGCATGAGGTATGAGTACACAGACGGAAAAATTTTGCCAATACAGGAGCGAGCACCAAGGAGCAATTCTTAAGTACTATTGGAGGAATTTCATCTGGACCAGGAGCCTTATCTACTGAGAGATTCTGCAAAATAGTTTTGACATGTCTGGTGTGGATCTTAAGTGAGGGAATTTCAGGCGAATTCAAATTAAGTACAGGGACATCTTGATTTATTTCATCTAAGGTTGAGTTGGTGGAGAAAATATCCGCAAGAAGGTTAGCTTTACCTCGTGGGTCACTTACAAGATTGCCAGTCGGAGATTTTAATGGTGGAATGGATGAAGCAGTAGTGAAGTTGGATTTGAATGAGTTAAGAGTAGACCAAAATATTTTGTTATCATTTGGATTATTTAGAAGTTTATTTGCCTGCTTGTGGAGAAAGTTTGATTTAGTTAGGTTTAATACAGTTTTGGCATGATTTCTGATGATTCTAAAGTAATTCAAGGCTTCATGTGTTTTTTATCTTGTGTATGCATTGTAGGCTATTGCTTTTTGTTCAGTTACTCTAGCACAATTATGGTCAAACCATTTAGGTGAATTAGATCTTTTACTGTACTTTTGATGAGGAATAAAAGTTTCCATTCCAATTTTTACAAAATCTTGTATGTGGCTCAAGGTGGAGTGTGCATCATTAGAAAAGAAAGAGGTCCAGGGAATATCAATAAAGAAACCTTGAAGACCCTCCCAGTCTGCCCTATGTTATGCCATTTAGTCACCAAAACAGGTTCAGAGTGGGAAGGTGTGGTAGGTGATAGACAGGTGGCCTGTATGAGACAGTGATCAGAAGATCCAAGCGGGGACCTCACTGTAACATCATAATTTTCTGAATTGGTTGTTAAAAATAAGTCCAGTAGGTGGGAATTATGATAGGATTATCTGGTACACAGGTGGGTTTGTTGACTAGTTGAGTGAGAGTAAATGAGTCTGCAAATAGCTCACATTCAAGACCAGCATCATCAGTCCTGGCTGAATGAGTGAGCCATTCAACATTATGGACATTAAAATCACCCAACACAGTGATTTCAGAAGAAGCATTTAAGTTGAGGACACTGAGTTGTGAGGACAGAGAATCAAAAAGACTTTGCTCTGGAGGAGTATTTGGGGAACGGTAGATGCAACATATGTATTTAAATTTACCAGCAGAAATTAATTTGTATATAGAATAATCAAAATAGGGACAATTGAAACTAGTAACCTCCTCCAGAGCAATTTCAGATTTTGCAAAGCAACATACACCTCCTTTAGGTCTGAAATTTTGGAGCAGTTGATAACCTGGAAAATTAAATCTGGAAGTGTCAGATGTGGATGTTACTTGAGTCTCTGTCAAAAAAAGGAGAGTAGGGGATTCTGCTTGAAGAAATTGGTGTACAGAATTGATGTTAGAGTGAAGTTCCCTTATATTACTAAAGAAAAAGCTGCACCGACAAGCAGCTTTGGGACGTTGCAATGCTCTTGACACAGTCGCATGATGACGACCGGGAGGGCCCTGTGTCAATAACCCAACCCTGCCGGGGGTGGATATCCGAGGGACCACCAGGTTTGCTTTTAACAATTGTACTGCCATATTTATAAGGTAAGTGTATGGTGTTACATGTATGATATGTAGTGGGAAGAGTAGTGTTTTATGGATAGAGGATAGCGATGTAGGGCAATGTCGTGAAGTTGGATGTGTATGTTATATAAAGAGGGTTTTCCTGATACCCCTGATGTGTGTGACGCCTCCCGGCGCTAGCAGAATGGTTGCGTGGGGCATTGCAGCTCGCTAGCGCTCGCCAGGATGGGGGGATGGGCTACAGTTGTCCTAGAATGATCTGCTTCCTTTTATTAGTGTCGTGTTACCACAGACAGTCTAGAAATGGTCTTTGTTTTGGTCTGTGACCGCGCCTTATATTTTATATTCGCTATAATATAAATGTTGCTTGTGTGGGAGGCGAGCGAGAGCGGGTGAGGGAGTACACCTGGCAGCGGGGGGTGAGTCATGACGCGGCTCGCTTGGGCGCTGACGGCGTTGGCGGCCGGGTGGTCAACTAGTCCCTTCCCGTCGTGGCCTCATGTTTTTTACCAAGCTCAGAGCTTGCCTGACATGCGTATCGTCTACATCCTTTGCAATTCTGTCCCCCATACTCGCCACTTTGCATACTATTTCTCTCTCTCGACTTCTCCTTTCTCATTCTCTAATCTTTATTAAACTCAACATCCCTTCTGGTTTCAGCATAGACGTTCACCGTCGGCCAGTCGTATTGTACGCGAAGCTCTCAGATATTTCCATGTATTAGGCTTTAACACCTTACGAGCGGCCTATGCGGTTTATTTATGTGTACCGCCCAGCGGGGTGTTTTTAGCCAAAATAGGGCTGTTTACGTGATCATTTTCATGCCTAAATAAGACCCAGAACATAAAACAAGTATCTATCCCTGAAAGGGCATAAACAGAGCTTTCGAATGACACCATAACGATCCTTGTATGATGGATAGTTTTCTTGCAATAACCGTGCAACGCGAGTGCAAAAAGCAGGTAATTCGGTACTTTCGGTACATAATTGAGTATGTAGCGAGTAAGAGAGGGAGGAGGGAGCTGAGATTTGTGTCAGTAGGTTCGCCGCGGTGGTCTGGAGCAGTCATACGCTCGCTAGTCTCCTGCCACCACTTGTCTCTCTCTCTCAGCCACATTACGTGCTGAAATTGCCACTCGAGTTATGTCGAGGTTCGCCACATAGTCCAGCTTTATTTAACTCGACTTAAGTGGTGGGCCGCTTTTTAAGGGTTAATGAGGTTTGGAGAGACGGACTTTTCCGTGTGTGTCCTCTCTCGGGAAAGTTGTAGACCGGTATATGTCTCCCTGGCAAGGTGTTGAGTGATTCTGCTGGGTTATTTAAAGCTAGACTAGGGGTAAGGTTACTGTGTCGTTGTCTCCGATGTGTGCAGTGTTAGCTAAGCCCTGCACGACATCGACAGGTACTGTGGGAGCCTAAGTTGTCTTCGGGTGGGTTTACCTTGCGAGCACAGCGCTGTGGTGTGAGAGGGCCATAGCCTATCCCTCACAACATAGTGCTGCCTCTTTGTGTTGACTTCTGAGGGATCGCCAGGATAGAACTAGGTACTAGAGACCTAGATTTATCAAGAGAGCATCCCCGTCATATAACGTAATCTTCATTATACCACCTTCGGACAACGTTAGGCTACGAGCCGCATGCTCGCCCATTGTTGCCCTGCCTTGATACCCCAGCTAGACTTTATTAACCCGGCAAGCGCGATAGGCCTCACGGAAGGCTTCATATAGGGAACGCGATAGGCCTCACGGAAGCAGGACCATAAAAAAAGCCTTCCAAAAAAAAAAGGGCCTATCAAAACAAAGGATTTTGTCTCTAGGTGAGATAATTCCCCTCTAGTACTCATCCATGTGTTTCTCACCCCTCCCCCTCCCCTCCTTCCCCACCTTATTCCCCCCTCTCCCCCCCTCCTCAATTATCACCTATTTATCCACTTATTATCATCATTTATCGGTTATTTTTCTCTCCCGCGATAATGTAGCACAAGTGGGTTGCATAAAAGATCGTTATGCAACACCCAGACACCGGCACACACCGCCCCGCTCGTCTCAGTTGACTCCCAGACAGCGAGAGGGGAGGGCTGCCTGTGTCTCTCTCTCGCCTGAGATTATGACCGGGTGGCCAATATCTTCGTTTTTCACCACCCAAATGCTTTTCCCACTTATTTTAGCACTCTTGAAGGTTCATATATACATCATATATGTAAAATAAAAGCATACCGAAAACAAATAATGGTTTATATTGTAAATATAACGAATTCTGTCAGAATCCAGGGCTAGAAATGCACAAATAACTACCCTAGCACCTAGGTCTATATCGCGCTTGTCAGGTTAACTAAGCAGACACTGGTTAGAGATAAGCTCCATTATTATATGTATGCCACATTATTATTCACTGCACTTTTGAGCCGAGGTTGTTGTTGAGTTGCACAACCCTAGTAGGCTGTTGCGTTGTGTCACGAAGCATTTCTTTAGTTGTCGAGCATTACTACATTTGCGCAGCCTTTATTATTCGCCTGCCTATTATTACTATATGTCCTAGTATTTATTGTGACCCGTATTCTGCATTATAATTGTTCAAGATTCTTTACGAACATCTTCCCAGCATCAGACTTATTTCAGAAGTTTCCAGTTGATGTTGCAGGACTAGCATTGCACTTTCTTTAATACAGGAATGCCAGTTATTTGAGTATCTACCGTAACGTTAATTAATCACGTTAACTATCTTTTCTTTGTGTAACCTAATCGAGTAATCTTTTACTGTTTGAGAATAGGCTGTTTCATCAAGCGTCAGCCTAGTGTGTGCACCAGTTACCGAGTCATAGGATACCTCGTTGTCCAGGCACGACTCAGGGCGGTAATGGTGTTTTGTTTTCCAGTGTTTAAGGCAGGGGTTGGATCTAGTGTTACCGTTGTTGCATTTTGCCATTATCTAGTCCAATGTTGAAGAGCCCTGTGTCTTTGAGAACCTGGATCGTAACAAATGGCGACCTAGCTCAGGATCTTGTGAACTAAGAGATAATTGCAGGATTGTTGTGGTCATTTGTTTTATTGAGGAATATAGTGGGCACGTTAATTTTTTTTTGGCAAAGTAGTATAGCACTTGAGTCTTCAGACATTTTTCGCAAGTGAATAGTGCTACATAAGAGTTTGGGGTACTTCTTTTCTGAATATTGTGGTGAGAAATGTTTGTGAGCATCATGTCTTATACCGGGTCAGAGGAGAATGGAGACACAGTACGTAATGTCGAAACTGAGGAACAGCAGCATGATGAAAGGGTTAATCGGGTGAACTGTGAGGAGGATGCTAGGATATTTTTGCAATGGCCTGTTACTGCCGAGCGGTTGGAGGGTATGGATCGGTACGGTCTACAATGCCTGGCCACAGCTATCGGTCATGCGGTTAATAGCAGCATGACCAGGGATAACTTGATAACATGTGTACTGGGCAGGGTGACTGGTGATCGAGATGGGTTGAGTGCTCAGAGCCCTTCGGCCATGCTTCCCCTACACTCGACTCCCAGCCATCCCAGTAGTTTGCCGACCCCGGGTACGCTTCCGCAGTTGGGTGGTGACTGGCAGGGTGGGTTGCCCCTGGGGGGACCACCGGTAATTTCAAACATTGTAGCACCTTCACCTCCTCAAGGGTTATCTCCAGAATTATTGTTTAAGCTCGAATTAGCTAAGCTTCAGCATCAGCAGCAATTAGAATTAGCCAAGATAGAAGAGAGAAAAACTATCAGTCAGCAGCACATAGAGCTAGCAAAAATCCAAGCTGATTTAGAGTCGACTAGGTACTGTGCCGACATGGACGGAGAGAAGTCGCGAGTAGAGACAACGGGACAGCGACTTGGGGCTGGTAACCGTGTTCATGAGCAGTCTCTCTCGCACTTATTGAAACTGGTTCCGGTGTTTGATGAGAGTGGTGTAACAGAATTTTTCACACGCTTTGAGAAGAAGTGCCAGGAACACCAGTGGCCAGAGAGTAAATGGGCAGCACTTGTATCCTCTAGATTAATAGGCAAGGGTCTTAAAGCCTACGATGCGTTGCCTATAGAGTCTTGTATTATCTATGAGGAACTCAAGGAGGCTGTCCTGAGAGCATACTAACTACAACCAGAGACGTACAGGTTGAAGTTCCGGGGTGTTACCAAAGGGTCGGGCGAGCACCTTTTTGGAGCATGCCCGGGAGCTGTCCGATGCTTTTGGGAATTGGCTGAGGTCGGAGAAAGCTACTACGTTTGACGACATTAAACAGTTGGTGCTTTTAGAGCAGTTTTTCAAATGCACAGGCGGCGACCTGACGTTAAACCTTAAAGAAAAGCAACCAAAAACTCTACAGGAGGCAGCTGAGATGGCTGACCTCCGGCTATCACTAATTCGTGGGTGCGGGTCTGCCCAGCGTAGTGAGGCAGGTAACAAGGGGCGTGACGCCCCACCCTCCCGAGTTAGTGATATACCTTATGCAAACAAGTACAAGAGCCATGATACCAAGACTGACCACAAGACTAGCACCGTCCCATTTAAGAAGGGGCCGGGCCCTTCCCAGTACCAAGGGAAGCCCAAAGGGGAGTTGGAGTGTTATCATTGTCATCAAAAGGGGCACTTTGCAAGAGTCTGTCCTAGCAAACCACCTACAGCAGCTGTGTCTTTGGCCTGCAACATTGGTGTGTCTCCGAAGTCATCTGAGTTTGCCCGGGGCAGTTCGTCAGAGGCTGAGGCACAGCCAATGCAGAAGCACCTGGGAGGCTCGAACCCTGCTCAGGATGTTTTTTGCGACCATAGAGGGCGGGGTTGTGTGATGTGGGCGGGGCGCAAGCATGGAGTAGAGGTCTTGCGCGATACAGGTGCTTCCCAGACTCTGATGAAATACTTGACTGGCTACCCTATAAACGCGGCTCGGGTGGTGGTGGTGCAGGGTATTAATGCAACTCGGTCATACCCACTGGTGCGGTTGGAGTTGGAGGTGGATGGTGTGGCACGTGAATTCGATGTCGGGATTGTGGAGAAACTGCCAGTGGAGGGCGTCGACCTTCTTCTCGGCAACGACTTTGCAATGCCCGCTTCTGAGGTTCTACCCTTAGTCATTGCCGAGAGGCCGGCCGACGTGAGTAGGGAAGAGCAAGAGTGGGTCGAGCGGTGCCAGACACAACCCCTGGCGTGTGTTGGCACCCGAGCTCGGGCAGCTAAAGTGTCACAGCATAGTCCTCCGTCTTCAGACCAGCGGAGGAACGATCAACAGGAGGAGGCTAAAGCTGGAGTTGGTTTTAAGAGTTTTGACTCGGCGGCTCTCCTGGGTGATTCAGTATTAGCACCATTACTTAATTCTGGAGTAGCCCCTGGGCCTGTCATCGAGAGTGACGAGGCTGGGGGCATGACGAGTCTCCACGACAGCAACGTTATGTATATCGAGAGAGACAGAGGGAGCAGCCCAGTATCGGGGAAGGTCATGCATTGCTCCGGGAGCAGTTAGATCGCTTGGCACCCTCAGATATATGTTGGTTGCAGCTAGAGGACCCTGAGCTCCAAACGTGTGCTAATGGAGCTGTAGAGCTCGACGAGGACGGCGATGCACAGCCAGGAGATTTTTTTTATTTAGAAGGCATCCTCTATAGGCGTTTTCAAGACCCTAAACGTAGTTGGCAAGAGGGGTCCGGAGTAGTGGACCAGTTGGTGGTGCCACGGGAGTGCAGGGATAGCCTACTGAGGTTGGCGCATGACATACCACTGGCAGGACATCTAGGGGTGAGAAAAACGGTGGCGGCTTTAGAAAAATTGTTTTGGTGGCCGGGGTTGAAGGGGCAGGTGGTAACCTGGATAGCAAGGTGTCATACGTGCCAGAGGGTTGGAAAACCTAACCAAACAATTCCGAGAGCCCCGTTGCACCCCATTCCTGTCAGTGGACCGCCCTTCAGTAAGGTCATCATTGATATGGTCGGACCCCTAACCCCTACTAGTGCCGGTAATAACTTTCTAGTAACTATCATGGATGTGGCCACTCGTTATCCTGATGCATATCCAATGAGAAATGGCACGGCGAAAACTGTTGTCCGGAACCTGCTCTTGTATTGCTCGCGGTATGGTTACCCGCAAGAGGTGCAATGGACCAAGGTTCTAGTGTTACATCTAATCTGTTCAAACAAACTATGATTCAGCATGGCATCAGCACTGTCGTCTCTTCTGCGTATCACCCGGAGAGTCAAGGGGTGTTGGAGAGGTGGCACGCCACGCTGAAAAGCATGCTTCGATGTTATTGCGCAGAGAACGGAAAGGATTGGGACCTTGGTCTGCCGTATGTTTTGTTCGCGGCAAGAGAAGTACCTGGAGAGAGTCTCGGTTTCAGTCCGAATGAGCTTGTTTTCGGGCATCAGGTGAGGGGTCCTCTCCACATGGTGAAGGAGATGTGGGAGGGCCCTAGGCATGTTGTTCTGCGAGATGAGTTGCGGCCTCTTGTTCCTGAGCGACGGGAGGAGTTGTTCACTAGGCTGTGGCAGTCCGTCCGCATGTTTGTTGCTTCTCCAGGCCTGATGTATGGGGTAGAATCCGACATGGAGGCTGGAGACAGTGCAAGGCTCGAGTTGGTTCCCTACCGTGTGAATCCTGCTCGACAGCCTGTTGTGAAGGCGGAGCTGGACAGCGTGTGGAGAGGGGGTCTGAGGGATGAGGGATATCGTGAGTTGTCGTTGCCAGTGGCTTTGCAACCTGAGTTTGGGGGCAGAGTCTGTGTGTGTGTTGATTGCAAGAGTGTGGAAGCATTATCCCTGACAGACGCCTATCCATTACCCAGAGTTGACGACACCATAGACCGCTTCGGGGCTGCCTCGCTCATCACGAAGGTAGAACTAGTAAAGGGTTATTGGCAGGCCCCGTTGCCGGAAGGAGCGAAGAGAAGTGCCAGTCTTGCGATGGACTGGGCAGTTTGTCAGTGTCAGGTGTTGTTGTGCTGCCGGAACACAAGTTGGATGTGTGGCATGCTAAGGGCACTGATAATGTTTTGGCTTTGTTTGCAGGAGAACCCTCACTGTTCAGTCAGTGTCTGTCGTGGGTGGAGGATCCGGGGTAGGCTACCACAGTATGTTGGTATAGCCTCCTGTCTTGGCTCGCGGTGTATTTTTGCGCTGGTGCTTGTTGGCTCGCGTGTGTAGCATCAGCGTAGGGTCGCAGGGCAGGAGTTGTTGGCTTTGATTAGACGAAAATTAGGCTACATCTATAGTAGCCGCCAAAAACAACATTAAAATAAAGTATGAAAAATTAAATAAAAACTCATTCTTTTTAATAATTAATTTTAAGATAATATTGTAGCTGAGTACTGAGTGCAGATGATTTTCTCTCAGTAGGCTGTGCTTCTTAAAGCTCGCTCTGGGAGCACAATGTTATGAATTAATGTATTATGTTTGGGAAGGGTGATAAGATTGTTTTATATATAAAATGTTGTTGTATTTTTTTTTTGGAGACTGAGCTTGCATTCCATGAGTGGCAGAGTGGTTAGGAGTGGCAGATTCTAGCGACATTCTGCCTGTTCAGATATGGGCTCATGGTTGAGTGTCCCATATCTTGGGGGGGTGTGACGCCTCCCGGCGCTAGCAGAATGGTTGCGTGGGGCATTGCAGCTCGCTAGCGCTCGCCAGGATCCCCCATCCTGGGCTACAGTTGTCCTAGAATGATCTGCTTTCTTTTATTAGTGTCGTGTTGCCACAGACAGTCTAGAAATGGTCTTTGTTTTGGTCTGTGACCGCGCCTTATATTTTATATTCGCTATATAATATAAATGTTGCTTGTGTGGGAGGCGAGCGAGAGCGGGTGAGGGAGTACACCTGGCAGCGGGGGGTGAGTCATGACGCGGCTCGCTTGGGCGCTGACGGCGTTGGCGGCCGGGTGGTCAACTAGTCCCTTCCCGTCGCGGCCTCATGTTTTTTACCAAGCTCAGAGCTTGCCTGACACGCGTATCGTCTACATCCTTTGCAATTCTGTCCCCCATACTCGCCACTTTGCATACTATTTCTCTCTCTCGACTTCTCCTTTCTCATTCTCTAATCTTTATTAAACTCAACATCCCTTCTGGTTTCAGCATAGACGTTCACCGTCGGCCAGTCGTATTGTACGCGAAGCTCTCAGATATTTCCATGTATTAGGCTTTAATGAGGTTTGGAGAGACGGACTTTTCCGTGTGTGTCCTCTCTCGGGAAGGTTGTAGACCGGTATATGTCTCCCTGGCAAGGTGTTGAGTGATTCTGTTGGGTTATTTAAAGCTAGACTAGGGGTAAGGTTACTGTGTCGTTGTCTCCGATGTGTGCAGTGTTAGCTAAGCCCTGCACGACATCGACAGGTACTGTGGGAGCCTAAGTTGTCTTCGGGTGGGTTTACCTTGCGAGCACAGCGCTGTGGTGTGAGAGGGCCATAGCCTATCCCTCACAACATAGTGCTGCCTCTTTGTGTTGACTTCTGAGACATAGAGACATAGGTCGTGTGGCAATTTCAGCACGTAATGTTGCTGAGAGAGAGAGACAAGTGGTGGGAGGAGAGTAGCGAGCGTGTGACTGCTCAAGACCACCGCGGCGGACCAACTGACATGAATCCCACCCTCCTCCACCCTCTCACACTCGCTACATAGTGAAATGTATGGGGAAAGTACCGAATTACATGGTTTTTGCACTCGTGTTGGGCGGTTGTTGCAAGAAAACTAGCCGTCATACAAGGATCGTTGTGGTGTCATTGGAAATCTCTGTTTATGCCCTTTCAGGGATAGATACTTTTTTTACGCTCTGGGTCTTATTTAGGCATGAAAATGATCACGTAAACAGCCCTAACACTACGCGTAATACCACGCGTACTACCCTCTGCCTCCTGCACTTACTCACTCACACTCTCTAGCTGTATCATTCAGTCTTATACATTAAACTTATAACTGATGATATAATAATGCATTGTCACAGACGAAAACAAAGGCCACCTCTATACTGCCTGTGACATGACGATTCACAAGAAAGAAAGCACAACACTGCAGACAGATTGCAGCCCATTTCACTGCCCTGGCGAGCGCTAGTGGCCACCGGGAGGCGATTCTGCCAACGCTGGCAGGCGTCACATAGGGTTACATGAGAGTATAATCGGAAGGAGTTATTGAGATAAATATTGTACACTAATGTCATTAGTAACAGGGTGACGGAACCCAAAGTTATATATGAGAGGGAACCTGTATTCCCGGTCGGTAAATTTGTGAGACTTTATATTATTGTTGAGGTACTTGTGTAGTAACGACGGTTGTGTCAGATGAGTTAATAGATTATATGTATTGAAGCTTTGGTCTCGAGAGAAGGCACCGAAGGCCCAAGGGACGTGGTTAATTCTTGAGAATAGAATAAGAATATAATTTATGTGTAAATTAGGTAAAGAACGATTGTGTCATTAGGCCCTGGTCTCAACAGAAGACACAGCAGGGCTCAGATTAAACTATTTAGGATTATTAACTAATAACGTGTTTGTTGGATCGAAGTCGACTTGAGTCAATACCTGAATAGCGGGAATTCAGCTAGGGAGTAACGGGAACTCTAGGGGTCCAAAGTACAACCTATCTTGAATCGACGTAATATTCAATCCGTGTCTTGAACTCATCTCGACCCGAACGAAGTACCCGTTATTAGAGTAGTTAGGAAGTTTGTTAAATAAAGTATACGAACTTCTAAATGACTGTCGATTTATCACCCATAATATCTCTACCAGTTTACTGTCTTGCCGTTTGGAGTTTGCAATGGCCCCGCCAGTTTCACTAGAGTCATGGACGAAGTATTGAGGGGATTAACCTGGAAAACTTGTTTGGCTAATTTGGATGATATTATAATCTTTTCCACTAATTGGGAGGAACATATTCACCGACTACAAGAAGTGTTAGAAAGAATCAGGGGGGCAGGACTTAAACTGAAGCCTTCAAAATGCCAATTAGGAGCCTGTGAGGTAGCATATCTAGGGCACGTGGTTTCCAGTAAAGGTATCCAACCGGACCCACATAAAGGGAGATCTATTGCCGAAATCTCACCTCCATCCTCTGTCAAAGAGATTCGAGCGTTTCTGGGAATGGCATCCTACTATCGAAGGTTCATACCCAATATCGTAAATACGATAGGCTATGACTCTTTTGTGATCTCGTATGTCTCTGTGACGTCACGATCGCTCCTACAGCACGACGTAGGATGAGTAGATCGTTTATTATAAGATTGTAAATAAGTTAAGTTATAAAAGGCCTAATATGCTATTAAGCAATATTGCCTAGGTCTTATGTAGTATATATGAATTTATCGTATATATTAATATAATTTATCGTATAGAGCAACCTAGATGCGGTACGATAATTTGGGCTCCTGGCGTTTGCCAAGGCAGCAAGGTGTGCCTTTGAGAAACACCAGAGCCTTCACGAACACCAACCAATTAACATCTATTTTCCGCCCTCAGTTGATCGTGCTTTTGAGCCTCTAATCACAATACACTGACAGCAATACAAAGAGCTACACCATCACAACGCTCTCATCGACGCCATGACTGACTGACAGATATTCATAATATTCATGTCCATTCCCATGTAATCATTTATTCTTTCTTTAACTTGACTCGTGTCTCGGGACCGAAGTCTCGTTCCCCATTGTCCACCGCCATATTGGGTAAAACGTTCTCCCTTGCCTCATTGCCACGTGGAACTATTGGTGAGTTAATTCCTGGCTAGTATTAACCCTTATAACCTTACCCTATATATATAATTTATTATGTGAGACCTTTGGATATAAATTAGCTTGTTTCAGATCCAATTCAATTTAGATATGGAGTAATTCGATTTAGATTGATTTTATTTGGATTATAGCTTATAGATATTTAACTTCCATTGATAGTTTACCACACCCAACTTCTCAAAGATCGCTCGCCCCATGACTCTGAGAATGGAAAAAGGGAGGAGATTCGACTGGGATCAGAGTTGCCAGGTAGCTTTTGATCACTTGAAAAAAAAATTAACTTCTAACCCCATAGTTTGTCATCCGGATTTCACAAAGCCGTTTCAGCTATATACCGATGATTCCGATGAAGGGATCGGAGCTGTATTGGCACAGAAAGTAGACAGAAAAGAAAGCATAGTGGCCTGCGCTAGCCGGACACTGAATAAGGGCGAAAACAATTACAGCTTTACTAAAAAGGAATGTTTGGCTCTAGTGTGGGCTGTACATTATTTCCGTCCCTATCTAGCAGGGGTCCACTTTGAAGTTATTACGGACCACCATAGCTTGCAATGGCTCAGGAAAATGAAAACGGAAGACGGATTATTTGTCAGGTGGAAGGGGATTTTGGAAGACTACTCTTTTGAAGTTAGACATAGACCCGGTAAATTACACACTAATGCCGATGGCTTGTCTCGACTACCGGTAGCACCCGTCCAACCCCCTGAACCTCACGGGAAAACATGACCCTAGATATGGTAACAAAGTAAAGTTTTCGAAGGGAGCATGGAGGGATTCTAAAGATCGGGTAGTACTTGATTATTCGGAGGCTAAACACATGATTCAAATTCTCCATGGACAAGAAGGAAGGGGGGCTCATTTGGGACAGTCTCGGGTTCTAAAACAATTTAATGAAAGGTACTGGACCAAGAGGGCCGACCAGATCGTTAAAGAAGTTGTTCAAAATTGTTTTGGATGTCAGAGGGGCAAAGATGGAAGGGGACCTAGACAGTCGCCCGGACATATCACAGCTGGTACACCCTGGGCCAAATTATCAGTGGACATTATGGGACCTCTGCCAAGACAGACAAATAAAAGGTACATCTTGACCTGTGTCGATATATTTTCCAAATACACGGTTGCTTGTGCTATTCCGGACAAGAAAGCCGAAACGGTGGCTAAGGTTATCTTGGAAAAGGTAATTTTTGTATATGGCACCCCTGGAGGTATTCTGAGTGACAGGGGAAGATAATTTAATAATGAGATCTGGCAACACTTAGGAGAAACCTTGGGATACAAGATACAGCACACCTCCCCGTATTACCCTCAGGGGAATGCTGTATGTGAAAGGAACCATAGGGTGTTAGCCAATTGCATCCAGGCTAGTCTGAGCTCGCAAGGGGAGAAAATCGCCCGAGGGTGGCCGGAGCTTCTGCCAGAAATTGTCTGGGGGATAAATACCACGGTTTGTAGAACTACTGGGTATTCGCCCTATGAGATTATCTTTGGCACCACGCCGAAATTGCCTCAAGAACGATGTTTGCCCTACTCCAGTTCGTCCGCGCAACATTCCCAACCTGGAAAATATTGGAAGGAACAACGGGAGCGACGACAGCAAGTTCATGATCATATTGCCCAGCAACAGCCTAAGAAAGTTTCTCTAAAAATCCTTATTACCGGGGGGAATATATTTTGGTGAAGAGACATGATCCCACCCGAGCTGGTAAACTGGAGGAGAAATACGAGGGTCCCTTCAGGGTTGTAGAGATAAGTGGGCCCTATCAAGTGTTGTACTTGCATCATGGAGATATTGTGTCAGTTACCCATATTCGTCATACCAAACGATATGAAGGAATTCATCCCCCAGCTATGAGCGAGTGGAGTAGCGAGGAAGGGAGCGAAGCGGAGATAGAATCTGGGGTTGATGACCCTGGTACTTCCTCAGCTTGGCCAGATGTTGGAGGTCCTACTCTGAACAGGAACTATTTAGAGGACTCTCCGTTCTGGTGGTCACTTAGTCGTAAAAATTAAGAGAATCTCCCTGAGGTTGGGCCAGAAGGAGAGATAGGAAGCGAAGAAATCGTACTCAATGGGGAGGATGACTATTATGAGCTTACCGAGGATGAAAAGTCTACGGTCCCAGCCAGTGAAGTTTCAGTTTCTCCGAGAGATTTTAATAAAACTTTGAGCAGTGAAGACGAGTGTTTCCGAGACGAGATAGAAACGAGAGACGTATCTCTTGAAAGCAAACGTACAAATTGCTTTCCCACAGCTAAAGTAAATGAATCTAACGAAACTCCCTTACCTAATGTTCAGGATAAGACTCCGGCTAGAGCGTCTAATTCCACTGGCCCCACCGAGACCCTCACTTGTAGTGGTAGGATTTAGCCGCGCACCAATCAGATACCCGGATGAGGCTATAAATAGGACCCCCGGGGCACGTGCCTGCCAGTTGCAAGGCACCATGCCTCTCCCCTCTGACCCTCAGTACCGACTCTGTCGACTAGTAGCAATAGTCGACGGACAAGGACAAAGAATAAATACGACTCGAGCTCTCAAACAGCTTCTTAGTCATCCCGGGGAGGTTTTAGTAGCCAAAACTGTCGTGGGGAATCAGAATCCTGCCCTCCAGCTACACAGATGTCTCTGTGAGCACAGTGGACTGGTAGAGTGGCAGCCAGATGGCAAAAATTTCAGGGGAACTGTGTTGCGGCGATCAGGAGCTCGCCTCAAGTTAGCAGGGGGTGATAAAGTAGAAAAGCCCTTCGCCAATCACCGCGCTCCCTTCTATTTTCTTGCACCGTCAGCTGATTTTGACAGTTCCTGGCCACAACACACCCCACCTTCCCAGCCAACCAATCAGCGGAATCCATTATCGGAGCACGGAGTTGAACTCTCTAGACTCTACCTCACCTCAAAAGTCGCTCTCTTTCTCTTCTCGAGTAGTTTCCTCTGGTTATACTCGATCTAATACTTCGGTGCCAGCCCTGTACTCCCGTAAGCCACTGAAAGATGTTTATAACCAGCTTCCAGGAACTTATTTCGAGGAGAAGAGAGTGGAGGTGGAGGAGGCAAGAATTCAAAGCGAGCGGGCTGCCGCGCGTGTCGCTCAGCCAATCACAGCGCGGGAGAGCGGGAGGCAAGAATATAAAGTCTGGCGCGGAGGGGTTACAGGGGTCACTCACCCCTCGGAACTCACCAGGTTAGCTCCTTACAACCCGGTTGCTCTCTCTCACTCGGGCACAAAGGAAAACCAGGAGCCAACCATTCCAGCTACCCTGCCCTTATCTACAGTACAGCAACAGCACAGACCACTCCTGATCTCTCTTCACTCTCGCCCACTCGGAGGTTACACCTTCAGTAGCCTGTCGTCACATTGCTAGTCTACACACACACAGTCAAGCAATTCAAGAGGGACGACAGAAAGTGGACAGGAGTGAGAATTTCCAGAGGAGCTATTGGCCAGCTCTGAGGTGGTAAACAACAGTTCCAGTATTCACACCTGATTCCAGCATCCACAAATATATTTGTTTAAGGACCCATATTGGGCCCACATAAGATTCCAGAAGAAAGAGAGGAAATGTTTGACTAATTTGGTGGTTCCATTAACAATTGATGTGTCCTTCTAGCACAAGACTAAAGGAAAAATAATTTAGACTAATCTGAATCCATAAAATGATGATGTATATTAATTATTTATTTTTGTTAGCAAAGGCGTAATGCCGAAGGTGTTATTATATAGGATCTGATAGGAAAGATTTAAATATAAAAGTAAAGAGGGGAGGGAATGATAAATTCTTCTAGACTAAGAGGCAACCAAGAAGTTCAAGGGGAAGCAGTTTTGTTTAGTTGCCCGATAGATCAGCAATAGCTAGGATAGGACACTAGTCCCTTGAAATAGTGAACTAATTTGTTAATAAGGAAACTATATAGAAGGACACTAGTCCATATGAATTACGGGATTCTTTTGTTTTAGAAAGGAAGTTATATCCATAAAAATCGAAAGGGTCATGGAGGCTGTTTGGGAAAAGTGTTAAGGATATCACGTATAACAAAGAATTCCTCAGAAGTTATGTAAAGGAATATAATTGTGAATCAGTTCCGTGTAGGCGTTTTGAGGCACGGTTTATCTTTTGTTGGAACGGTTATTGATTAAGGTTTAATGTAAACATAGCGTGTTTGTAATAGGATTACATGAGAGTATAATCACAAGGTGTTATTGAGGTAAATATTGTGCACTAATGTCATTGGAGTAAGTGGGTGACGGAACCCAACATTATATATGAGAGGGAACCTGTAATCCCGGTCGGTAATTTTGTGAGACTTTATATTATTGTTGAGGTACTTGTGTAGTAACGACGGTTGTGTCAGATGAGTTAATAGATTATATGTATTGAAGCTTTGGTCTCGAGAGAAGGCACCGAAGGCCCAAGGGACGTGGTTAATTCTTGAGAATAGAATAAGAATATAATTTTTGTGTAAATTAGGTAAAGAACGATTGTGTCATTAGGTCCTGGTCTCAACAGAAGACACAGCAGGGCTCAGATTAAACTATTTAGGATTATTAACTAATAACGAGTTTGTTGGATCGAAGTCGACTTGAGTCAATACATGAATAGCGGGAATTCAGCTAGGGAGTAACGGGAACTCTAGGGGTCCAATGTACAACCTATCTTGAATCGACGTAATATTCAATCCGTGTCTTGAATTCATCTCGGCCCTAACAAAGTACCCGTTATTAGAGTAGTTAGGAAGTTTGTTAAATAAAGTATACAAACTTCTAAATGACTGTCGATTTATCATCCATAATAGTAGTATCGTAGCAGAAATTAAAATAAATACTACAGACGGTATTGACGTACACCTCAACTTAGAGCTGGGAGTTTCCCTCTCTAGAGAATATTGAGGACGGTATTGCCGTACACCTCAACTTCTTTTAGAGCTGGGATTCTTTCCCTCTGGAGAACATTGAGGACGGTATTGCCGTACACCTCAACTTCTTTTAGAGCTGGGAGTTTCCCTTTCTAGTGAATATTGAGGATGGTATTGCCGTACACCTCAACTTCTTTTAGAGCTGGGATTTATCCCCTCTAGAGAATATTGAGGACGGTATTGCCGTACACCTCAACTTCTTTTAGAGCTGGGATTCTTTCCCTCTGGAGAACATTGAGGACGGTATTGCCGTACACCTCAACTTCTTTTAGAGCTGGGAGTTTCCCTTTCTAGTGAATATTGAGGATGGTATTGCCGTACACCTCAACTTCTTTTAGAGCTGGGATTTATCCCCTCTAGAGAATATTGAGGACGGTATTGCCGTACACCTCAACTTCTTTTAGAGCTGGGATTTTTCCCCTCTAGAGAATATTGAGGACGGTATTACCGTACACCTCAACTTCTTTTAGAGCTGGGATTTTGCCCCTCTAGAGAATATTGAGGACGGTATTGCCATACACCTCAACTTCTTTTAGAGCTGGGACAGTTGTTGTTGTTGTTGCTGTTCCCCAAGCTGCCTGGCCGAACAGCCCCAAGGCCCCGAGCAAGGCCAAGGCCATAACCGAGCGCCTCCACAGAACCCTCCCTGCCGACCACAATAAAGCCTGGGTGACCGAAGCCACTCCATGGCGGGGAGCTGAGGAGGGTGCAGAAACGCCCGGGAAACCAAAGCCCAACCCAGGGCCCTGTGCCCCTCAGTAATTATGAAGAGAAAGTTGAGGGGCAAAGGAAAAATGTGACGCTTTGGCTTCCAATCTTGGTAGATTGGGAGGTCAATCCACGGAAGAGACGCCGTCACTCGAGATCTAGAAAATATATAAGTAAAAGGAACAGTCAGAGTAAGCTATGGGTATGGCAAAGATCGCTCAGTTCTCACTCTGATAGACCAGCCCATCACCACATGAATAGAACCCAATCCTCTTAGCATCAGCTAGGAAAGGCCCTAGAAAGCCACCTTTGGCGGTGGGATAGCTCCCCTATTTCAACCCATTTTGGGGTTGGGCAGCCGCCCCAGCACCCGCTGGGACAGTTATTCTCTTTACCTTACAATTAAGATGAAGGAGCGGGAGGCCGTTGTCCTTCTTCCTAACTTAACTCTTCCTACCCGGTCTGCCTTACCTAATGACAGCTCGGCAGAAGGGCCGCTACCCGGCCGTCCTTACCTAAGACGGCAGCTTAATAGCCTAATTAATCTTGGTCTGAACGCTGTGCGTACGACGTATGTCAACAAACCCAAGCGTTGCGTCACCGCACCTCCGAAAACAAGAAGGAGAAGACTCTTCAATGTTGTTGTTCTGACGTCAGACCAAATTAGTGTCTGAAAAGCCCCCATATTGGCAACATCTCTGCAATATTTGCTCCACTGAAATCGTCATCACAACTGAACCAGTTGACTTACAGAGCTCTATTCAACGCCAAAATACAGATTGAAAACCGCACTACGATTATAGATGAGTGGGAAAGTTCTAGCAGTGAAAATAAACATAAATACCGTAGCCTAGGCCTAGACATTTTTCAGCCATTTCGCCCGGGTACGGGCGACCGTCCTTAGGTAAGACTGGCCGGGTAGGAAGGGTTAAGGAAAGTTTTACTCGCAAATAGTATAAAGAACTTTCGGAAGGTCGTTAGTCCAACTGAGTGGAGGGTTAATTATAAGACTTCTAAGTTGGTGTTGCCAGTGTTCAGAAGCCTTACAATTGCTTAACTTTCCTCCCGAAATCCTGACCTGGTATTGAGGATTACTGAGAGGAATCCTTCCTAACCTTTAGGATGGTAAGGGCATAAGGAGGTATCCTTAATGAGGTCTATAAACCCTTCTTACTCCGGTGGTCAAGGTATCCTTCAATATCATTACTTTACTAGCTAAAGGGTGATGGTTAAACCCCAATGCATCTACCAGAACACGGTACTTCAACAAAGGTTACTTACAAACATTATTTCATAGTCACAGGAACTCAATAAAACCTTGGAAAACACTAATAGTGTGTAAAGGTAAAGAAAGATGAAATCTGAACTTGCGGGGAAGAGTTTGGTGTTGTGTGCATCGAAGAGGTGAAGTCCTCAATGTGCATGATATAGCATTGTTCTGTCCTACTCTTCACTGACGTGGTGAGATGGAAATCTAGGCATGTATCTTTGATGGTACTATTTATGTAGATAATAATTCATAAACATATATGGTGAATTCATTAAGTAAATAGTATGTATGTATGTTTTATTCTCAGATCGTGTTGGTACGCCTGAGCGGTATACCTGAGAGGTGTCCACGCATGAGGCGCCCTCTCTCGGTATGTGTGTGTGAGAGACCCCCGCTCCGTTTGACGTGGCGTCAGCTTTGATACTAAGGTTACCGATAACATTTTTATTTAGAAGGAAGAATATGTGATTTGTATAACTAGAAGAAGTAGTTAAAGAATGACAAAAAAAGGTATGTGTATAAATGTGTAGGAAAACAATGTCCCAAAGGTCTATTTAGGTATGTTTCTATATCTTATTTCATAAATAGGTTTTCAAACATCATTATATTCATTTCCTCTGATTAATGATTTCTTATTCTATTTATTACAATTTTACTTAGAATCTAATTCCCACTTCTCCAACATATACATAATAACTTAACAGAGAAATGGGACACAGGTATATATATGAAAAGAACACAGGTGAAGTTATAACAAAAGAAGAGTGTACATAATTATAGTATCTAGAAGGTTTGTCTGAATACGATTCCCCTCTTGGCGGAGGTGATGGGGTGAACCGTTTTGTCGGGCGTGGCAGGGCATTCCTTTCCCGGCGCGACCTTGGTTAGTCTAGCAACTCGTCTGCTAGTGATCAATGTCCTCGGTCTCTTCTTCTTTTCCTGTTCTTCTTCCTTCTCCTTGTTTTCTCTTTCTGGCGTTTGCGTGTCTTTTCGTTTTCGGGGTATTTTAATATTAAGAAAGTTTTGATTAATACATATACAAATGGATGTTTGCAATCACCTGTTGAATAATTTGTGCAAATAATTATAACAAAAGCTGACATTCAAGTTTAGGAAGCTTGAAAACTTAAATGAAAGATATACAGTAGTTAATTGATTTACTTAACCGATTATCTTTTATAATTAACTTAACTTAACTAGTTAATTCCCCAATTAGAGTTAACTTAACTTTACTAAGTTGATATAATACTAAAATTAACTTAACTTAACTAGTAAATTTAATGAGTTAATCGACCCAACTCTGATATTGATATATATATATATATTAAAGAATACAAATAATATATATTTATGTGTTTAATTATTTATGAATTTCTTATTGTTGGCAGCATTTAGATACTCGTTTAACATCGGTATCGGCATCATTATGATTCCCATATGGATGATATGGGCTGGGTGTGAATGGGAGCTGCCTCGTGTGAGCTGCATGGCCTTACTCAGTTTCCCTATCTATCTATCTATCTATCTCTCTCTCTCTCTCTCTCTCTCTCTATATATATATATATATATATATATATATATATATATATATATATATATATATAGGCCTATATATATAAATATAAGAAAATAAGAACATAAGAGGGATCTGCCTTCTGTGGGCCAACCGGCTTTCTGCAGATTCCCATTTTCTTACGTTCTTATGTAAGAAAATGGGAGTCTGCAGAAAGCCGATTGGCGCACATGAGGCAGATCCCTCTCACTCCCAACCCCAATTACAAGGCCTAATTAGAGGCCCAGCTCACAAATACCATGAGGACCAACCTCACCAAAACGGTCAGACGTCAGAAAACGGGGTCTGCAGAGCGCCGATTGCCCCACACGCAGATCCCCCTCACACCCAACCCATCTCGTCCATTTGCCTATCTAATTTTATCTTAAAGCTCTCTATCGTTCATGATCCCACTATATCACTTGGTAGCCTATTCCACCTATCAACAACTCTGTTACCAAACCAATATTTGCATATGTATATTCTGAAACGAAATGTATCTAATTTGGGGAGCAGTCAAAAGTAGTGTCCCCCAGGGATCTGCATTGGGTCCTCTGTTGTTTGTTATATACATAAATGACCTTGATTTAGGTATAACTAGTAGGATAAGTAAATTTGCAGACGATACCAAAATGGGGAGAACAATAGATTCAGATAGCGACATAGAGTGCCTCCAAAGGGATCTAGATACTTTACACAAATGGTCAGTAAATTGACAGATGAATTTTAACATTGACAAATGCAAGGTATTAAAGATAGAGAAGATGAACAATATATACATTTGTTAATATGGAATTAGAAAACTCAGACTGTGAGAAAGATCTAGGTGTGTTTGTTAGCAATGATTTGAAACCAAGAAAACAGTGCATTAGGCTAGCGTTCGTAACAAGGCAAACAGGATTCTCGGGTTCATCTCTAGGAGTGTGAGTAACAGAACTTCTGATGTTATCTTAAAACTTTACTTGTCATTAGTGACACCCTATATGGATTATGCTGTTAAGTTTTGGTGTCCTTATTACAGAATGGACATAGATTCCTTGGATAGAGTACAACGTAGAATGACATAAATTATCCATAATATTAGAAATTTTCCATATGAAGAAACGTTGAAGAAATTAGGCTTACATTCGTTAGAGAGACGCAGAGTTAGAGGGGATATGATAGAGGTGTTCAAGTGTGTTAGTGGGATTAATAAAGGGGACATGAAAGATGTACTGAAGCTTAGTGATAACGAAATAACTGGAACAAATTGTTTCAAATTAGATACATTTCTTTTCATAAAAGATATAGGCATATATTGATTTGGAAACAGAGGGTCTCTATGTTTTCCAAAGTTTCTTACTATCTATCTATTTATCTATCTCTCCCTCTCTCTCTCTCTTTCTCCATCCTTCTTAGTAGGGTAATTAACTTCTTCACACCTTCACACCTCGGGTCAATAGGCAGACCACACACACACACACACACACACACACACACACACACACACACACACACACACACACACACACATAGTTCTTTCGAAAAGTCTATACTCGGCGTATTATATTTAATTTGAAGGTAGAAAATATACATTTGCAAATTATAAGCGATATGAAATCAGCTTCATATGGCTATCAAATATTCCCGAGAGAGAGAGAGAGAGAGAGAATATTATGTGAATAGTAGATACATTATTTCCTATTGTATAACATAACTGTAGCGATGTCTCGACTTATACGCTATATCAGATTAGTATATAGCTAGTATATAGCTGGACGAGATGGGTTGGGTGTGAGGGGGATCGGCCGGTTGTGGGCCAATCGGGGCTCTGCAGACCCCCATTGTCTGACCCCTGACCGTATTGGTGAGGTCAGTCCTCATGGTATTATTGAGCTGGGCCTATAATTAGGCGTTGTAATTGGGGTTGGGTGTGACAGGGATCTGCCTTGTGTGGGCCAATCGGCTTTCTGCAGACTCCCATTTTCTTATGTTCTTAAGAACGATAGAGAGCTTAAGATGTATGTATGTGGAATGACAGAGACCAAATGGAAAGGTTCAGATGTGAGAGAGTGGGAGTGTGGAATGGGTGTGTGTGCTGGAGTTAGTGAAGGAACAGCGAGAGAAGGTGCGTGTTTGTTTGTAAGTAGCAAATGGAAGGCATGTGTAAGAGAGTATGGGTCTGTGGGTTCAAGGATTGTGTGGGTGAGAATGAAAGTAGGAATACAAACGTGGGTGATTGAGTGTGTGTATGCCCCGACAGAGGATAAACTTGAAAGAAAGAAAGAGGAGTTCTGGATGAATGTGGAGGCGTGCCTGGAGAAGTTTGACAAGAACTGTGGTAAACTATCAATGGAAGTTAAATATTACTAAGCTATAATGAATCAAATAAATAAATCTAAATGAAAACTACTCCATATCTATATTGAATTCAATCTGAAACAAGCTAATTTATATCCAAAGGTCTCACATAATAAATGTATATATAGGGTAAGGTTATAAGGGTTAATATTAGCCAGGAATTAACTCACCAATAGTTCCACGTGGCAATGAGGCAAGGGAGAACGTTTTACCCAATATGGCGGTGGACAATGGGGATTGAGACTTCGGTCCCGAGACAGGAGTCAAGTTAAAGAAAGAATAAATTATTACATGGGAATGGACATGGATATTATGCTTATCTGTCAGTCAGTCATGGCGTCGATGAGAGCGTCGTGATGGTGTACTTGTATGTATTGCTGACAGTGTATTGTGATTAGAGGCTCAAAAGCACGATCAACTGAGGGCGGAAAATTAGATGTTAACTGGTTGGTGTTCGTGAAGGCTCTGCTGTTCCTCGAAGGCACACCTTGCTGCCTTGGCAAAACGCCAGGAGCCCAAATTATCGTACCGCATCAAGGTTGCTCTATACGATAAATTATATTAATATATACGATAAATTCATATATACTACATAAGACCATGGCAATATTGCTTAATAGCATAATAGGCCTTTCATAACTTAACTTATTTACAATCTTATAATATACGATCTACTCGTCCTACATCGTGCTGCAGGAGCGATCGAGACGTCAGAGAGACCCACGAGATCACAAAAGAGTCATAGTCTATCGTATTTACGATACACTCCCCCCACAAAAAAAGACCTGAACCCCACCTTAAACCTAAAGTTGCCCAGAGGCTATCTTCTGACGCCACAAGTCGACGGCGCCAGCAGCAGAGCGTCTGGGACGCGTCCCGGTCCGAGAATGATCACCATCAATAAGAGGTGAGTCGTTCCTTTGAGAATCCTCAGACCCAGCAATAACAGGTGGAGCATCAGATTGCAATGCGGAATCGAGCTCCAAAGCGTACAAACGTGCGATAGGACGAACAGTAGTTCCAGTGGCTGTCTTCAATAGCGCCACCCGCTCTACAGAGTCTGCCCCCTTGTATACCTCCAACACGCGGCCTAATTTCCAGTATAAACGAGGACCATCTTCTTTAATTAAAACAACTTCACCAACTGTAGGTGCCATTGGTCAACCACTCCTTTCCCTCAATGCTAGCAGATATTCACTAATCCACCGTTTCCTAAAATCCTCGATTATCCTGGATATATACTGGTATCTCTTAGACACCGCTACCTCAGAGTACAACGAGGGATCCTCTAACTCTACTATGGATTGGAAATCAGATGGAAACGCAGTCAATGGTTTTCCATATAGCAAGTGAGCTGGCGTTAATGGTAGTGGTTCCTGCAGGTCGGTGTACACATATGTAAGCGGGCGATCATTCACGACTGCCTCTATCTCTGTGAGGACTGTCGTCAACTCACTCTTCTTTAATAGAGCACGTCCTACAACCGCTCTGAGTCCTGACTTTACAATGCCGACACATCGTTCCCACATTCCACCAAACCAAGGTGCCTTAACTGGAACGAACCTCCATTCGCACTTCTTCTCTCCCAAAAAAGTGATGATAGTAGGATCACTACTCATATCCTTTAGATATTTTGATGCTTGGACATAAGTGGGAGCATTGTCGCTAAGAATGAGTTGAGGGAATGAACGACGGGCACAAAACCGTCTGAACGCCAGCATAAATTCTTCGCCAGACATATTATCACATAGTTCTAGGTGTACCGCTCGAGACGTCGCACAGGTAAACAATAATATATAAACCTTCTCACTCTCCCTCGTCTTCAATGCCCCTGTGTAATAATCCTACCGCTTGGAAAGATTCTATGTGCTTTACATGGCATTCAGGTAGAGGTGGAGCTGGTCCAGTTGCATATGGTTTACCTTTTAGTCTCTGGCATATTACACACTTTCTTACTACGCGTCGAGCTACTTGTCGAACTCTGGGTATCCACCATGTGAGACGTAAATTTTATATAATATGACATACCCCATAGTGTTTTACTTCCCTATGTGCACGTATGATCAATAGATCAGTAACGTGATGTCTTGTTGGCATAAGTATAGGGCGGTTTGTGCCGTCTGGTACACCCGACCACTTCAGGCGACCCTCACACCTGATGAGGCTATTGTCTAGGTGCAACCTTAGTTGACGCACTATATTAGGCATTAATGTCTTATTCGAGCTTTTCAAGGATTCTAATTCATTGGAAAAGGTTTCTACTTGAACCCATTTGATCAAAATTACTTCAGCTGCTTTAAATTCACGAGCATCAATGTTGTGACCCCTGTTGCAGAGTTGGCCCGTTGCTTTAAGCTTGAGATTGGATACATATCGCAATACCCAAGCTACAACTCTGATTAGTTTATTATAGTCACCGAATCTTGCCCACTCTATGATAGGACCCGGTGGCTCATTTGGTTGGGCTGTAACTGCCACTGTTTCCAGTGGCAGAAGTCCCTCACCAACAGCATGACAAATCGTCCATTCACTTTCATAGAGCAGCCACTTTGGACCATGTCACCACAATTCGAACTTCACTAATTGGCTAGCCGTTATACCCCTAGTTATGAGATCACTAGGGTTTTCTTTTGTATTTACATAATGATAAGCAACGTCTGGCAAAAGGGCTCTAATCTCATCTACCCTATTCCACACATAAACTGGCAAAGACTTCTTGCTATGTACCCAGTTGAGTGCGACCTGACTATCGCACCAAACGTGAATGATTTCAATATTTAATTCGCTCTCGTATGCTGCGCGTACATGTTGCACCAGACGTGCTAATAGCAGCATGGCAGTCAATTCCATTTTAGGGATAGTTACCTTTTTAACCAGGGCTACCTTGGCCCGGGCTGTAACTAAATGTGCCCCAAATGAAGTAACGACATATATGGCTACCCCGTATGCCGTGGCTCTAGCATCGCAAAACGTGTGTAACGTAACGTCACCGAACGCCGCCACTTTACGAGGTATAGGTTTAGTACATAGGATGGCATACTCATTCAACAACAATGTCCCTTGGTCATTCAGGTCCTCGGGTAAACTGTCATCCCATCCTATTTTACGTCTCCAAACTTCCTGCATTAGAATCCTAGCTCTTACGGTAACGGGTAATGCTAGACCCAAAGGATAAAAAAATTGCGCAACTTTGCTCAACAGACTTCTTTTGGTGTGCGCTCCTGTCTGCTGAGCAAAAGACCTTGTTTGAAAAGTTAGTATGTCATGTTTAGGTTGCCAGATCATCCCCAAATTTCTGGACTTTTCCTGGTTAAGAGATGCCGTACCGTCCACCTGTATCAAACTCTGAAGATCTTCAATATTAGTAACCCACTCGCGGAGAAATAGATGTGCATCCGCAAACAATCTGCGTGCTTGCCAGTATGTATATAACAAATCATCCTGACTATCGCTAGAACCCTGCAAATTGTCAATATATAATCCGTGAGATAGTTTACTTGTGTCCTCATGAGTGTCAGCTAGATGTTTTCTGATTGTGGCATTTAACAAAAACTGTGAACATGTGGCCCCAAAGAGTACAACCCGAAAACGGTATATTATGATCGGACTTTCAGAGTCGCTAATGTCGCTGAACCAAAGAAAGCGGGTAACATCTCTATCTTCCTCCTTTAGCTTGACCATCAAGAATGCTTTCTCGATGTCACTGGTATAGGCGTACTTCCCCAGCCTAAACCGCAATAGATGTTGGGACAGGTCCGAGACCATGGACGGACCTGTCAACAGGCAGTCATTTAGACTGGGTTGTTGACCTTGGTGGGCAGAACAGTCATACACCACCCGTATTGGTATGGTGACGCTGTCTTTCCTTACCCCATGATGGGCCAGATAGTGAACCCTACCCTTCTTAAATCGGTTCCTTGACATCGACTCTCTCAATAAAGCCCCTATCTTCATAACTCCGAAATACATCGTCATACGCCTGGCGCGTGCTCGGTTCGTTAGCCAATTTATGCTGTAACGCGCGCAAGCGACCTAATGCCAAACCATAGTTGGTAGGCAGGCTTATCTCACTGTTCTTCCAGGGTAAACTATCTTTATATTGCTTGTCTGAGGCACAGTAGCACACAGACTCTTCAAACCTTTGTAGCGCAACTTCCGAGTCATAATCAGTCTCCATAGGATTAATGCCTATGTGATCCAATCTCCACAGTCGTTCCAGGTCGAACTCGGCAGCCATCTTAGGGTCACTAGGTTGGGAATCCTCCCTTCCCAACTCCTCTGCCGCGGTTACATTGACTCTATATATCGAGACCGTGTCGACCAGGACCTTTGACTGTGTAGTATGCACCTTTCCGCTCATGCAATATCCAAATTTAGTGGGGATTAAAATTACACCACACATCTTTTTAAATCCAGGGTATACTACTTCATAATAATGATCCACACCAAGTAAAAAATGCACCTCACTCTGATTTCCCATGGGATCTGACAAGTTAACCCCTTTGCTACATAATGCGTGTTCCACCTTCTTCACACCCACAGATACATATTCTGGTAGGGTGTCTACTATGATACAAGTCATAAAGTACCGGTTTTTACGGTAGAAATATGAAATCTCCGCTGTCTCGTAGTCTTGTTTATCAGTAACCCCTGTGAAGCCCTGTAATCGAAGAGTGTCAGCCCCTACGATTCGGTGCTTCAGTCCCACCAGTACGGACCTCTCTATAAAGGAACGTTGAGACCCTTGATCTAGAAATACCCGACAAACTTTGTTACTGTCATTACCTTCCATGGGAATCTGAATTGTGGGCAATATAGTGGTGTCTTGCATGCTACCTAGTGCCACAGATGTAGTACCCTCTGTTTTGACGTCTTTGACTTTATCTGCTGTAGGACACAACTTATCAAAGTGATGTCCTTTGCAGTGGCGACAGGGCCTAAAGTATGTAGCAGTACATTGTCCCTGCTTACCATGTTCCTTACTTAGACAACCTACACATAGCTTCAATCTTTTCGCCTGTGCTAGTTTTGTCTCATTTGTTGGGTATTTTACACAGAAAATCCATTTATGTTTGTTGTTACATAGATTACATAGAATCTGAGCAGGTTTCTTATATGCACCCTCTTTCTTTTCTATAGTCCCCACTGTCATGCTTACTGTTCCCCTCTTCTCCACATTCTCACTCCCTCCCGACACATACATTCTCCCTTTGTTCAACTGTAGATTATTGATTTCCTTACTGAACTGAGTTTTCAACTCCCCCAGCTCAAATGATCTTACCTTGTCAAGTATTGCCATAGGAAGCTTCTGACGCAAGATAATGACTATCATTTCCTGCGTGGTAAGCCCTAGGGTGTCTAGCGATCGAGTATGGCACTCCATATTTGCCCTGAAGTTTGTCAACTCATTAACCTTATACTGTGGTTCTGCGAGCCCCAACAAGGCAACGACATGGGCCATCTTCAACTGCTCTCTATCCCCGTATGTGGACTCTAATAAGTGTACTGCCTCAAGATAACTACCACCCACTACCGCAAAACCCTCTATCAAATGTAAGGCCTCTCCTTCCATTTATCCCTTCAGATAGTGAAACTTGCGGACATTATCCAAAGAGGATTCATGAACCGTAGACCGAAGTATGTCCCCAAAAGCTAACCACTCAGTCAACTTGCCCCCAAATGTAGGAAGATTGAGCTTTGGGAGGTGTACAGTATGTTTTGGGTCAGCCCTTCTATGGGCCTCTTTATCGCCTCCCTTTTTACTTGCGACAGCACGCTGTAATATGTACTTCGCTCTAAAGACAGGTTCGTCATAGAGGGCACGATTATCACACTCTGTAACTATCTCTTCCTCCTCTGTCATGCCTGCCACAATCACCTCACTCAGAGCCATAATACGACCATGGGTAGCCTGGACATTCTCTAATCAAGCTTCCAATTCCTCTAGTTCAGCAGTAGTGATGAAAGTGTTGACGTCCACAATTAGCCTATTTAATACTCCCTGAAGTCCCGCACTTTGATTTTTAGGGGCTTTGATCAGCACCCCACTAGACGGTGTCTCTTTATTGTCTTTATTCATTTTGCATGTGAGCCTATAGGCTATGTATCCAAATGTTACAAAAACAACGGCAAAATAGTAGTCTAGTTAAGAGACGCCGACCGGCGGACTTCTATGTTATGGAGAAAAAATAGTACACAAAATAGCAATACCCACTAAAGGGTCATATTGAACAACCAAAAATGTTAGGTCAGGTCATATGTCACAGGAAGTCTGAAACGGAAAAGAAAATTTATTGGGGAAAGATGATGGGTGGGATGCAGGACTTAGGCAGGTGCAACGATGTGACCCTGCATTCCGGCTCTAACCACCGCTTGGCTAGTCCTACCAGATTATCATAGAGTTGTTCCTGCATCCTGTTATAATTGTCCCCTTGTTCATTGCCTTAAAATCCCTTACTGGTAGCCAATTCCCGGGGTCTGGGCACCAATGTGGTAAACTATCAATGGAAGTTAAATATTACTAAGCTATAATGAATCAAATAAATCAATCTAAATGAAAACTACTCCATATCTAAATTGAATTCAATCTGAAACAAGCTAATTTATATCCAAAGGTCTCACATAATAAATTAATATATAGGGTAAGGTTTAATAAGGGTTACTATTAGCCAGGAATTAACTCACCAATAGTTCCACGTGGCAATGAGGCAAGGGAGAACGTTTTACCCAATATGGCGGTGGACAATGGGGATCGAGACTTCGGTCCCGAGACACGAGTCAAGTTAAAGAAAGAATAAATGATTACATGGGAATAGACATGGATATTATGCTTATCTGTCAGTCAGTCATGGCGTCGATGAGAGCGTCGTGATGGTGTAGCTGTATGTATTGCTGACAGTGTATTGTGATTAGAGGCTCAAAAGCACGATCAACTGAGGGCGGAAAATTAGATGTTAACTGGTTGGTGTTCGTGAAGGCTCTGCTGTTCCTCGAAGGCATACCTTGCTGCCTTGGCAAAACGCCAGGAGCCCAAATTATCGTACCGCATCTAGGTTGCTCTATACGATAAATTATATTAATATATACGATAAATTCATATATACTACATTAGACCATGGCAATATTACTTAATAGCATATTAGGCCTTTCATAACTTAACTTATTTACAATCTTATAATATATGATCTACTCGTCCTACGTTGTGCTGCAGGAGCGATCATGACGTCACAGAGACCCACGAGATCACAAAAGAGTCATAGCCTATCGTATTTACGATAAGAACGTAAGAATATTTCTGATTGGGGATATGAATGGTAAGGTGGGTGATAGGAAAGTTGAGGGAGTGGTGGGAGGGTGGGGGTACCATCAGAGGCGAATGGGAATGGTAGGGCACTTGTGGACGTATGTGTGGGGAGGAGGCTGTGGATAGCTAACACCTTTTTTCGACACAGAATGATCCACAGGTACACGTGGAAACGGGTGTGGACGATGGAGGATGAGACAGTGGTGGAACGAAAGTCATTGATTGATTATGTATGTGTGGATGAACGAATGAAGATATCTGTGATGGATGCCAGGGTGTATAGGGGTATTGGAGGGGGTCTGTCTGATCATTATGTAGTGGTAGCTAAGGTTAGGATACAAAAGAAGTGGGTGAGGAGAGCTGGAGGGAGGCGAGAGGAGGGTGGAATGGTGAGGAGGGTGGAGAGGTTGCAGGAAGAGGAAGTCAGGGAGGAGTACAGGAGAGCAGTGGAAATACGACTAGGTGGGTTCGACCTGGAAGTTATGGAGGAAGTGGAGGAGATGAGCAAGGTGTTTAAGGATGAGATCTGTCCAGCATGTGAGGAGGTGTGTGGAGTGAGGAGAAGAGGGAGGGAAGTGAAAGGTACAGCATGGTGGACAGAAGAGGTAAGAATAGCTGTGGAAGAAAAGAAGAAAGCATATAGAGAGTAGTTGGGTAGTAGAGGGAATGAAGATTTCGAGAGACAGAAATGAGCGAGGTACGTGGAGAGTAAGAGGGTGATGAAGGAAAGTAAGAGAAGAGTAGATGATGAATTTGGAAGGAATCTGAGTGTAAAATGGAGGGAGAGTAAGAAACTGTTCTGGAAAGAAGTCAAGAAAGTTAGGGAAGGTAGCAAGGGAAACAGTAAGGGTGTGAAAGATAAGAATGGGAGAATGCTAGCCGAGTAGCAAGAGAGAGTCGAAAGATGGAGGGAGTACTTCAATGAGTTGCTAAATGTAAGGAATGAAGAGCCAGCAAACATAGCTGGATATGGTATGGGAGGGAGAAGAAGAGAAGTAGTGGAGGAGGAGGTGGGGATCAGGAGGTCAGAAGTGTGGGAAGCCATGAAAAGGGTGAAGTTGGGGAAAGCACCAGGAACAGATGGAGTATGTGGGGAAATGTTGAGGTATGGTGGTGAGATAGTGATCGAATGGGTATGGAAGATGTGCAAACTAGCATGGGAGAAGGGGAGTGCACCCGATGACTGGAAGACTGGCATAATAGTCCCCCTATATAAGGGCAAAGGGGAAAGAGGAGTGTGTGGTAACCACCGAGGAATATGTCTTCTAAGCGTAGTAGGGAAGGTATACAGTAGGGTAGTGATTGAGAGAGTGAGAGTGAGAATGGAGAAATGGATAGGCGATGAGCAGGGAGTTTTAGGAAGGGAAGAGGATGTGTAGATCAGATTTTTACCCTGAATTGTGTTGTGGAGAAATATCTGGAGAAGAAACAAAAGGTGTATGTTGCCTTTATGGACTTGGAGAAGGCCTATGACAGAGTGGATAGAGAAAGTTTGTGGAAAGTACCTAGAATATACGGAGTAGATGGCAAGTTGCTGAAAGCAGTGAAGAGCATGTATGAGGGTGCAAAGGCGGCAGATGTGTGGAGAGTGAGCAGAGCGAGTTCTTTGACCTGAATATTGGTTTGAAACAGGGATGTGTGATGTCCCTGTGGTTGTTTACTGTATATATGGATGGAGTCATGAAAGAAATACTATCAAGAGCAGTGGATGTTGGTGTATCGCTGAAAAGGGAGGGAATTGAGTGGAAGCTGCAGGGTCTGGTAAATGAGTTTGGAACAGTGTGCGAAAAACGGAATTTGAAGGTAAATGCGGGGAAGAGCAAGGTTATGGTCTTTGCAAGAGGTGAAGTCACAGAGTGTTAGGTGAAGCTGAACGGTCAGGCTATGGAGTCATCAACTCTTTTAAGTATTTGGGAAGTGTGTTGAGTAAAGATGGGACTATGGATGAAGAAGTGCGGGAGAGGGTACAACAGGGGAAGAGGGTTGTAGGATCGCTGAAAGCAGTAACAAGAAATAGGGTGGTCAGTATGAAAGTGAAGAAGTCCTTGCATGACAGTGAGGTAATCCCGACACTGACTTACGGAAGCGAAGCATGGACGTTGGTTGAGACTCAGACCAAGAATGAGAGCAGTGAAAATTAATTACTTAAGAAGTTCGTGCGGAGTTACATGGAGGGATAGACAGACTAATGACGAAGTAAGAAGGAGGTGTGATGTGGAGGTAGATGTGCTGGAATGTGTGAAAAGGAACAACTTGAGATGGTTCGGCCATATGGAACGTATGGAAAGCGAGAGAATGACTAAGAGGGTGTATGAGAGCGAGGTGGAGGGACAAAGAGGGAGAGATAGACCGATAGAGAGGTGGAAGGATGGAGTGAGGAAGTATATGAACGAAGGCGGTGCTTGTTGGGGGGAGAGGCATCGACTGACAGGGGACAGAGGTGCATGGGGGCGGTTCGTTCGTGGCCACCCCTTCGGGGATCACGGCGTCAGGCAATAGATAGATAGATAGAAGAAAAAAATATATAGGCATATGGACGAGATGGGTTGGGTGTGAGGGGGATCTCCCGGGTGTGGGCCAATCGGCGCTCTGCAGACCCCCATTGTCTGACCTCTGACCGGTTTGGTGAGGTCGGCCCTCATGGTATTAGTGAGCTGGGCCTATAATTAGGCCTTATAATAGGGGTTGGGTGTGAGAGGGATCTGCCTTGTGTGCCAATCGGATTTCTGCAGACTCCCATTTTCTTACGTTCTTATTTGTTCGAGTTCTTTCGCAATCACTGAGATTTAGTACATCTTTCATGATCCCTTTTTTAATCCCACTAACCCACTTAACACCTCTATATATAATATATAATCATATCCCCTCTATCTCTGCGTCTCTCTAACGAATGTAAGCCTAATGTCTTCAACCTCTCTTCATATGAAAGATTTGAAATATTTATAATATAATGGATCATTTCTGTCATTCTGCGTTGCACTTTCTTGTATACTTTCTTCGTATATCTGGTTTCATTTGTGTTTATGATAAAATATGTCAGATCTGAAATACATGACATAAACCTAGGATAAGCTATTCATAATTTCATCTGAAGATGGGGAACTTAAATTATGTTATTGTTAGGTTTATTGGTATTATCTTGATCGTGAATTCATCTAACCATTACCTCTCTCTCTCTCTCTCTCTCTCTCTCTCTCTCTCTCTCTCTCTCTCTCTCTCTCTCTCTCTCTCATATATATATATATATATATATATATATATATATATATATATATATATATATATATATATATATATATATATATATATATATATATATATATATTATATACTGTATATATATATATATATATATATATATATATATATATATATATATATATATATATATACAGAGTTGGGTCGATTAACTCATTAAATTAACTAAGAGAATATAAGCAATGTTCATGTTAGTATTTCAATAAATTACGATTGATAATAATTATGTAGGACTTTTGAGGTTAGAGAAGTTGACATAAAATGTATACAGGAATCAGTGCACAGGTCCAGGCTATTTCCGGAAATTTTCGATCGACAGTTATGTTTGTGGCTATGAAGCGCTATTATGTACTATATAATTGACAACCATAGCCTACTGAGTTTGAATGATATAATGTCCATGATATACATTCTAATAATTATTATGTTCTATCCAACAACCAACTCTACTCCTAAAATCGATTAATGAAATATTACAAACGCATGTGGCAGTCCGTAGATTCGAATCCAGGACGCTCACACCGAATATCAACACCTTATGCATTACACCACGAAGGCAGTTAAAGGATGGTGGACACTGCCTACGATTTATTATGCAACTTCGAATCCTGCATATCAATCTAAGCATGTACACACATCCCAACTGCAACTCACGTAGGTTATGCGTATGTGAATGGAAAGAGCAATTAATGGGGTCTTTACCACTAGGGAAGGCCTCTCGATAAATTACTCCTGAACCAATATCAATTATTATGTTCTATCCAACAACCAACTCTACTCCTAAAATCGATTAATGAAATATTACTAACGCATGTGGCAGTCCGTAGATTAGAATCCAGGACGCTCACACCGAATATCAACACCTTATGCATTGCACCACGAAGGCAGTTAAAGTTAAATAACATATATTTAGAAGTTTCCAAAAATTAACATTAGATATTCCAGAATATAGTTGCCCAGAAAAGTGGCCGGGGAAAGGTGACCGAGTTAATCCTATATAATTATTATACCTTCTCCTCCTACTCTAATCCTTCTAATCGGTCACGTCATTAGTCTCCCCACACACTCAAACACAGGACATTACTATAGTCATCCTCCTATAAAATGAGCTACAAGGTGGTGTCCCTCACCCTGTGCGGTGTTGTCAAATATTCAAAGCTTTAACAACAAATGTTAGTTTTTCAGGCTATTAACAAATTCATTTTAGCTTTTATGACTATATAATATTATATTATATTACAATTTATAAAGGTTATGTGGTGTTAAGAAACATATCATTTTAAGGATATATTATTTTTATTAATCCTATAGAAGGCATTTATACAACATATGGCACGCTATTTAGAACATGTTGCCATTTTTCTGGGGACAGCTATAAATAGATCGAAGGAATGGTATGATATGCGACGGTGCCAAGTAATGTCAATGCGGTTCTGTTGGCTACGCACGCACTCACACACACACCTACAGATACACACACAAACACACACATACATACACAATCTCCAAAATGCAATATAGCACAATGTAATCACATCAAAAGAGAGAGAGCAAGAGAGCTGGATACGAGTAATGGCAATGCTTTAAAGGGTCTCAAACAACGACAACAACATCACCCAGGTAAGACGGTCACTAACCCTCATTCCCCGTTTTCTAATAGGTTTGTTTTGGTAAAAATGTGGCACCACCGCACAGGGCGACCTTGACCTCCTTGGAGCTCATTTCAGTTGAGATTGACTATAGTTGTATAATGCTTCACTAGTATTGTTATATATGTGTTTTATGATTTGCTCCTTGAATATGAGCTATATATAATGTCTCTCTCTCTCTCTCTCTCTCTCTCTCTCTCTCTCTCTCTCTCTATTCAATGCTATTCTGCTATTCAATGAATCCTTGCAGTCTGGGACTATGCCTGATCAGTGGAAACTAGCCAACGTAACACCGATATTCAAAAAAGGCAGCAAATCCCTACCCAATAACTATCGTCCAATTAGCTTAACCTCAATTGTATGTAAAATGCTAGAAACGGTCATAAGAGACAGACTCGTAAATCACTTAGAGGCAAATAACTTACTTAAAGATACTCAACACGGCTTTCGTAAAAAGCGTTCCTGTTTAACAAACCTCTTAGACTTCTTCCACGATATCCTCAACCTCTACGATGAGAGTAAAGCTGTAGATATTATATACCTTGATTTTCAAAAGGCCTTTGACAAAGTTCCCCACAAATGTTTACTGCTAAAACTAAAAGCGCATGGAATACAAGACGGTGTGTTGAAATGGATAGAAAATTGGCTCAGCGACAGAAAGCAAAGAGTAGTCATAAACGGTAAGGCATCTAAATGGACCAATGTAAGTAGCGGGGTACCACAGGGATCGGTACTAGGACCAATTCTCTTTCTAATTTACATCAACGACATAGATGAGGGTCTCACCTGTACAATCTCAAAATTTGCTGACGATGCAAAAATTGCAAATAGCGTACTCTCAAAAGAACAAGTTGATGATATGCAACACAATCTAGATAAATTGTCATGTTGGGCCCAAATTTGGCAAATGAGTTTCAATGCGGAAAAATGTAAAGTACTACATATCGGATACCTAAATGAGAAAGCAAACTATTCGATGAATGGCACTCAGCTTAAGAATGTAAACAGAGAAACCGATCTGGGAGTAACAATATCGAGTAACCTAAAACCGAGTCAACAATGTTCAGAAGTTGTTAAGAAGGCAAACAAAATAATTGGCTTTATAGGCAGGTCATTTGAGCATAAATCCAAAGAAGTTATCCTAACCCTTTACAATTCCTTAGTCCGCCCTCTTCTGGAATACTGCGTTCAATCCTGGTGCCCTTATTACCAAAAAGATATAAACAAGCTAGAACGAGTTCAACGTAGAGTTACCAAAATGATACCTAGCCTAAAGAACAAACCATACGAAGAGCGTCTTAGAGAATTAAATCTATTTCCTTTAACCCAGCGCAGATTAAGAGGTGACTTAATTCAAGTGTTCAAAATCATCAAAGGCATCGAAAATATGAACTGTAGTAAGTACTTCACTATCGACCAATCTAATTACACGCGGGGAAACGGTTGCAAAATTATTGGTAAATCTTTTAACTCACACGAATCTAAGAATTTCTTCTTCAATCGAGTTGTCAACTTGTGGAATGGGCTTCCCCGAGACGTTATAGACTGCAGCACCGTTGATTCATTGAAACTCCGCTTAGACAAATATCTCGCATCAAACCCGCGACTGACTGCGTTTGTAAATTAATAACTTTATTTTATCCCCCCCTCAGTTACTAACCCATCTGTCCCCTACTAACTTCCTAATCCTGCCACGGACATTAGTTCCAGGGCAGTAGTTCCCTTTCCAATGTTCCTTTACCCACTCTAAACCACTGTTTAGACACTTGATCCTCAGTGTTTTGGAGGACAAGCAGCCTAGAAGGGTCACTAGACCTGTTGTTGCTTGATTTCCTTTGTACTCCTTTGTACTCTCTCTCTCTCTCATATGGAAGTCTTATACTGTATATACTGAATGGGTCAGACAATGTGGAATAAAACAAAATGCTTAGCCTCAACATTACACAGAGTTAGTAATATGAATATGATGAAAGGTTAACCAATTAATCTGAAGATATTTAAACTAAGTTAAGTCCGGAAATGAGATAACACAAATTATTCATAGCATTATTTTATTATGAATGGACAACACTTTGCCGTCAACATAATACAAACAAATTGCATCCTTTATAAGCCATTTTAGAGTGTGGGAGGGTAACAAACTTCAAAGTGTGGGCAAAAAGACTTCAAGGTGTGGGCGAACGAACTTCATTGTTTGGGCGAACAAATTCCTAGTGTGGGCTAAAAGACTAGTGGGCGAATAGACCGTAAACCTCTATCATATCTTAAATTATTTAATATACGGTACCGAATGAAATAGTTCGGTCGCATTTTTTAATTTTACTAACTATTATGCAATCTTATTCAATTTAGGAATGACGTCTATCAGTTATAGTGCTACAAACCATCTCAATGAACCTTAGCTAACATGACCCTTCCTAAGCAGTACAAAGCCATCTAAATACAGAATATTTGAAATATATAACGCACATTACCGGTACTGCAATATATATATATATATATATATATATATATATATATATATATATATATATATATATATATATATATATATATATATATACATATATATATATATATATATATATATATATATATATATATATATATATATATATAATATATATATATATATATATATATATATATATATATATATATATATATATATATATATATATATATTCAGTATATCATTTATAGTGTATACAATACAAATATCAATATTAACAATAACAATACAAAAATCAACCCTTCATCTTCTCTCAATATTCTTGGTGTCTCTTTTTCTTCTGCTCTCATTTGGAAGGACCATATTACCAGTCTTGCTAAGGCAGCCTCCCAGAAGCTGGGTGTGCTCAACCGCCTTAGGGGGTTCTTTTCCCCTGCACAGCTTCTTGCTCTGTACAGGGGCATAGTGCGCCCTTGTATTGAGTATTGTTCACATGTGTGGGGAGGTTCCTCTCACACCGCTCTCCTAGACAAAGTTGAAAGGAAGGCCTTTCGTATCATTAACTCCCGTCCACTCACCAACTCTCTGCAATCTCTCTCTCTCCGCCGCAATGTTGCATCTCTCTCGCTATTCTATCGCTACTATAATAATCAGTGTTCCTCAGAGCTATCCCAGTGCATACCACCTCCTTTACGTAGGGTCCGTGGTACCCGTCTTGCAACTCAATCCCACCCCTACTCTGTGCAACTCTCCAACCCAAGAGTGAAACGTTACTCTCAAACTTTCTTCTACTCAACATCTGAGCTCTGGAAATCTCTCCCAGAATCAGTCTTTCCCTCTTCCTATGACTTAAATTGCTTCAAACTCCGTGTGTCCAGGCATTTTGGCTCGAACGTCCCTTGATTTTGGCCCTGTCACTCTTTCAACTATGGGGGAGGCACTCGCTATAGGCAGTTATGCCTTTTGCCTCCCTCAATCACATAGAAAAAAATAAAAATAAAAAAAATATATAAAACGTGTAGGCCTGTGTGTGTCAAAATAAACGAACACTTTTCCCTGTAGTGGGTAGAGAGCAATTTTCATCCGTATCTTTACTGCATAGATTAGAGAGGGAGAGGGAGTAGGTTACCTGTGATCGCTGTACAGGACAGTAGATGTGGCAACGTGTGGCATTGAGATGCCTTTGTATTGAATTGGCTTGGTATTGAGCTAGTATGGTAATGAAACCGACTGGTGAAGAAAAGGTCTGGTCATGAGATGGCATGGTGTTGAGGTGACTCGTCTTGTATGTGTGGTGAGATGTCATGGTGTTGAGATGTCTAGCATCCCTTTCATTCACCTTTCATATTCACAATATTATCCATTCCTTTCCTTCCTTCCTTCTTATTACACCTCATATTTATCAAACCGAAACTGAAACTGAGCAAAAGAAAAAATTATGGGTTTTGAATCATAAAGTCCCCAACATGTAGATAACATTATGCATAGTTATGAAGTGTCTCACCAGAGGAAAATATTGATGTGTTGATATATCTTTCTACTAAAAGAGTCATTACGTCGTAAATCAAAGCAGGAAAATCGGACAGATTACAAGTAATGAGATATATAGACGGTCACTCTTCCACCCCACTCTTTTCAGTAAACGGTCTTTCGTCATTGCAAATCTTTTGAAAACTATTTTGCTTTCTAAGACAACTATCTATATATAATATATTGAGTAATATAGTATATGCTGATCTTTATACTTGTTGTTGCCTTCCTATAAAGTATTTATTCTTATTACTAATACGTGCAGTCACCATTAATTGGTTATAGTAGGGTCATTTGCTTGGAATCCGTGACCATTTTGTTCCTACCTTTTTCTCTCGATGGATTTGACAACCTGAACCATTTTAAAGGAAAATTAGCTACTATGCCCCTCTGAAAAATGACGGCTAACTCTGCTAGAGCCCAATATTCAAAATGGCCGCCAACGCCATCTTGAAAAACATGAAATGTAATATCTCTGGCATCAGATGAGCTACAAGGACGAATGAGGTGTCCTTTTTCACTAATTCTGGCATTACAAATCCACTGGAATGGTTATCGTATTGTATTGTATTGTATATTGTATTGTTATTGTATTGTATTATACTAATTGTACATACTAATCTGCCACTTCACTGCCACTACATGATTCACTGTATAAGCCACTATCAGAATCACTGTCCTCACTTTCGCTGCTATCATCACTGTTGTTCTCTGCCTGCGGATTTGTAAGTAGTGGTATGGATGGGGGAAGTGGGGGCTGGGTTGAACGGACAGGCAGACATAGGCCATTTACAAGATGCCATCCATGGCCGATCGGTGAGGGGTGACTTTGGAGATGGTAATGCTTTTGCAAATATGCAAGATAGTTTGCACGCTCCAAGTGTGGACGGAGACTGTCCAAGTCAGGCACAAGTCGGATAGTGCTTTTTTTCTTCTGAGCTCTCCACTTCGCTGCCCTCGCATCTCCCAGGGTCTTGCTTTTGGTATCACCATAGACATATCGAATGACAAACCGCTCCAAATCACTGATTACCTGTTCTCTGACTAGGAGCTGTGTACCATATGCTAGCAGGTCGTGTGCCTCTTTAGACTTCTCCAGACGATCTGCGATGACCTTCTTTCTTGCTCCATAGAAACCAGAGTTGTGGTCACACCCAGTGAGGACATGAAGGGGTATGATGGATGCAGCCATTGCCTCACTGCACAAACATCGGGCATCTATAAGCTGACGTTTGCGTTTCACACACAGGATTCCTGTTGTCTTCTGAGCAACATATGCCGCTTGCACGTAGTTGTCTGTGTCCTCTGTGTCAAGAACGACAGCTGTTGTGTAGCTGTCTGACCGGAGCACACTATATATGGTGAGTATTGACGTATCTGCCTCTGCATGGGAGCAGGTGAGCTCTGGCACAAGCTTGCCTGTGGTGAGATTCTTTGCAGTGCTGCCAACTACACAGTAGATGATCTCGTTGCTAGTTGTTGCTGCTGTTCTCTGGAATTCCGTTTGAAGAAATGCCTGAAGGCGGATTTTGTTCTCAGGTTTACCCAGGAGAGCATGGAAAACTTTACTAGAAGGAAATTTATCTTCTGTCTTCATGAAGACATTGCTGATTGGCAGGTTTTTTGGGCGCAGTATTCTCTCACTGTCCTTGATCGTGTAATTCTGATCATATGAATCATTGACGCAAATGATGCGCTCAGCATGCTTGTGTCTCGTTAGAACGAAGTGCACCAACTTCTCTGCATAATCTCCCCAGGCATACTTGGTACCATCTCCCTTCTCTCTGTCTTCAATGGTAGGAGTTGTTAGGCGCCAGATGAGGCCCATATCAATAATAGACGTGTATACATCAGGCTCTGGATTGACAGTCATCGTTAGTTTTTGTTGAAGCTTGCTTTTCTGTGCCTTACGGATGGTTCCATTGACGTTGAAGATGGAAAGGCACTCGGCTGTAACACGATGCTGCAGGACTTCTTGAAGTTTGAGGGCACCACTCGTTTCAACCAGTCCGAGAACAGAGGCCAAGGCATTACGCTCCATTTCCTCAGTCTTTCCCTTCAGGTTCTCACCATCTGCTTTCTTCAATTCCTGAATTAAAAAGTTCAAACGCTTGCTACGGGGAACTCTGTCGTTGAGAGACTTGGTCTTGGAATACACTCTCTCATTCAAGAACTGTTTCAGTTCCATTGACGTTGAAGATGGAAAGGCACTCGGCTGTAACACGATGCTGCAGGACTTCTTGAAGTTTGAGGGCACCACTCGTTTCAACCAGTCCGAGAACAGAGGCCAAGGCATTACGCTCCATTTCCTCAGTCTTTCCCTTCAGGTTCTCACCATCTGCTTTCTTCAATTCCTGAATTAAAAAGTTCAAACGCTTGCTACGGGGAACTCTGTCGTTGAGAGACTTGGAATACACTCTCTCATTCAAGAACTGCTTCAGTTTGCTTGTGCCATCCTCCTTTGCCGATTTCAAGTCGGCAGCGAGAACGTCTGAGGCTGGGATTCCTGACTGTAGGGATCGAAGTGTCTTGTTTGTATGGTCAAATGGATCACACTTGAAATCAGTGAGACATGCGCGTATATCCTGTACAGCTTGTTCATCCTTCTTCATTTTACTCGACGAGCAATCAGCATGCTTCCCTTTTCCTTGTTTCTTGCGATTAGCATGGCGATGGACCTTTGTTCTCACCCGATTGATGTTATTCACATTCCGAGTGTTTGAAAGGAGATGCTTTTCATTGTTCAGAATGGCCAACCAACCAGACTTCAGCTTAGAGCCCTTATTCATTGTTGACTCTATCCATATGTCGAGGGCGACACACGAATATGGTTTTCCTGTCATTGACTGTGCAAACATACCACTCTCCATGAATGCAGCCTGATCGACAGGAAGGGTATCAAGCACTGCGGTGAAATCGGGGAGATGCCGACCATACTTGTCATTATCATAGATTTGCATCAAAGGAAGCATGAGCTTGAGTGAGGACTTGAACTCAGTCCAGTTGCTTGTTCTGATTGCATGGATATTTTGAGTTAGAAACTCAACCATTTCCATGAATGACATCCAGTATTCTGCTTGTGGGGCACCCTCAAAGTCCTTGAAGAGAGCATCAACGAGGTCCTGCAGCTCAGCATTTCTCTCTAGCTCTGCATGTTCATCTGCAAGTTCCTGTGCATCAATCGGATGTTGAAGCTTGGCAAGGGATGCCTTTACTTCTTCAGATAGAGGGGGATCTTCCAAACGTTTGTCTATGACATGGTGGACCAGAGTCTCGTAGAATAGTCCCAAGCAGCGAACCCCACGCTTAACATGTTTTCCACGAAGGGCCTGATCAACAGACCCGTCTGCTAGAACACCAGCTGCCACCAACACATCTGAGATGCCAGATCCCTTAAACCTCTTGTATGTAGTGTAGATGAACGACATTTGGATGTGGAAGGGTGCCATGAATGGTAAGATTTTGCTGAACAGCTCAGCATTCTCACTCTTCAACTCTAGCATGAGCACGTAGACAGGATGATCACCAACAATTATTGCAAAAGGCATCTTTTTTTCTTCGATTGATTTTGCAAGCTTACACATCACATCATTGAGAATTGTCTTACTGGGTGGGTTGGGATAGGTCATGTGGTATATTGCTCGACTCTTCTCATCTGCATTTGACATGCTGGCGTGAAACTCTGAAAACCCATGCACAGTCTGTTCTTCTGGCTTAGGTCTCGTTCGGTCATCTTGCGCCCTGGCCAATGCATGGATCACACCACGAATTCTTTGCACCGATGTGTCAGGAGGAGGAGTACTTTGATCAGCTGGTGGCTTCCTGAGAGGTGGTTCCCCATGCTTCGCTGTCTTGTATGGGTTGACTTTTTGCATTTCACTTCCGAGCTCTTTGAGAGTTGTCGAGAGGTTTGATGCAAAGTTGGCACCGGGAACTGGTCTATCCTCGTGATTCTCGGAAGGAAGTTCTGTATCAAATGATTCTGGCTGCACAAACATGACATTAGTGCGGTGTGACTGGCCAGCACCGGTCAGTGTGTCGCTCTTGAAGTCATCGTTGTCGACTATAGCGATAGCAGGCTTACCCTCAGCTAGTTCGAAGGGGCAATCAGATGAGCACTTGAGGTCATTGACCACCCAAAAATCTCGCAGCATAAGTACGTCATTGTAACTGATGCCCAGTCCATCTTTGTGTATTATGTCGACTATCTCCCTACTCTTGGTCAGTCCATGTAGCAAGACAGAGAGATTTATCTCAAATGCAGTGCGTTTTCCAGTGATGTAGCTTGTGAGGATAGATGCAATCGATCGGACGGATGGACTGTCATCAATTGCAGACTTATTTGGGTGTTTCAGCCATGTGAGCAGCTTCAGCAGGAGCTCACTGAGGTCTTCTTCTCTCTCCAACTCGTGTATATATGGGAGCCAGGGAATAGTATTTGTCCTGATGACTTGCTCTTTGAGTCATGCCGCAACATTCATCACCAACTGATCATTGCTGACACCCAATGAAGATATTGCCGCCTCGATGTATGTACCTGCTGCTGTTGTATCATATACCAGTTCACTCACATTCTTTTGAATGCGTTCATGAAATCCGATGTCTTCCCCAAATTCATTGACGAGAATTTCATTTAAGTAGCTGGATTTTACTACTGAGTTATGTCCGTGATTTGAGATAATGCGCTTATAGTCCTGCAGGCCTTGCAGTGTGCGAATTTCATGGTCTTTGAAGATGACTTGACGAATATGATGAAAGAAGAGAGCTTGGGCCTCTCGGAGGTTTACACGCTGCAGATGTTGAGTGCTTTCATCTGAAAGGGGCTTGTGGTCGCTTACATATTTGCGCCAGCACGCACGATGGTAGCGGATTTCCAACCCAAATGCTGTTTGACTATCTGGGATGGATGCAATCAGAGTGTCAAGTCTCAATCTCATGACCTCATCTTCCAGACGGACAGTATGTAACTTGAATTTAGTCCAGGCATCTACTGTTGATAGGAGTAAAATCTGCTTGTCACGATCACTACTCTTGTATGCCCCTTTCATGCACCACACACATAGAGTCTTATCGTGAAGGACACCCATACTGGAGCGGAGCCTTTTAGGTGCACTGGCCTCTGGGGAAGGGTCTTGTTGATCTGATGCTCCATCTCTTTCAAGACGTTCCTCGGATTTGTGTTTGCGTTTTTCGGCTTGAGAGAGCTTGCACTTGCTGGATAATGATGCGTAACAAGTGCTATGCATGTGGTGACCCTTTAGTCCCTTCTCCTAATCCACATTTTCATGTATATGTTGAAACTTATCAAGTTCTTTCCATTGTAAAGCCTTTACCCGGATGGATTCCCACTTCTCAGGTGTAATGTTTTCCAAACGATCATCTGCGGTACATCGCTTACCACAGAGTAAAATGCACTCATATTCATTTAATGTCTTGTCTGGTAACTCTTCACTCTCTCTTCTATTATCCATTATTTCGGTCACTTCACAAGTCGGCGAGTTTCATCAGATGGGCATGCGATCCATCTGAAACAGTAAAAAAGTAATATTAGATATACACCGCAGGCAGAGAACAACAGTGATGATAGCAGCGAAAGTGAGGACAGTGATTCTGATAGTGGCTCATACAGTGAATCATGTAGTGACAGTGAAGTGGAAGATTAGTATGTACAATTAGTATAATACAATACAATAACAATACAATATACAATATAATACAATACAATAACCATTCCAGTGGATTTGTAATGCCAGAATTAGTGAAAAAGGACATCTCATTCGTCCCTGTAGCTCATCTGATGCCAGAGATATTACATTTCATGTTTTTCAAGATGGCGTTGGCAGCCATTTTGAATATTGGGCTCTAGCAGAGTTAGCGGTCATTTTTCAGAGGGGCATAGGAGCTAATTTTCCTTTAAAATGGTTCAGGCTGTCAAATCCATCGAGAGAAAAAGGTAGGAACAAAATGGTCACGGATTCCAAGCAAATGACCCTACTATTACGGCACTTACTTCGCTTCATATACTATCTTTTTGTTATTCATTCATATTAATATATATATATATATATATATATATATATATATATATATATATATATATATATATATATATATATATATATATATATATATATATATATATATAGAGAGAGAGAGAGAGAGAGATACACTATATATATATATATATATGTATATATATATATATATAACATAATCTTGATGTGTTCAGTTTGCATTGCTCAGCCAATTAATTTTGGGGTGGTTGTAATTCTCACTCTCCTCTTTCCTTTAAATCCCTCTTCCTCTATAATTTAAACATTTATTATGGTTCAACCCTTGTTTGTAAGTTTCCCTCTACTTACTGTAGAGGCCACAGGCCACACGTCCTTCCTCCAGCAAGCCGACCGCGGCACTGAGGACTCTGAGCCATGCTCTCGCGAGATATACAGCGCTGCCAAAGGCAAGTGTAGCGCGACATTAGCGATAATTGCTCATATTAGCGAATGTCTATGGTAGCGCTGCGGGTGAAGCCCGCGAGCTACGAAGCCTCGTTTTGGTGTAATTTTAAAGCCATTTTCTTCTAGTTTTCAGCAGAATACATTTCGTTTCTTTCAGACACTTGCCTAATCAATCAGGAGTGCCTGAATGAGCCCTAATATGGCGGAAATAGGCGTAAATATGCCCGCACCGAAGGGGTTAAAGGCTGTGGAGACATTGTGATTGATCAGGAGCACGGCAGGCCCCCGTCCACTCAGCGGGAGGTTCACCGCAGCACCAAGCGCTCTCCCTCACATATTACTAGACATATTCAATGTTGCCAAATGCAGATGTAGCAGAAAATTGCTGATTTTTAGTGAATATTGCCGATATCTAAGGTAACGCTGCGCCTGAACCCTTGAAGCTAGAGAGATCGTGCTGGTGTCGTTTGACAGATCTTTTTTCTTAAAAACGTTTTCATTTCATTCAGACACTTGTTTAAGCAATCAGGAGGGCCTAAATGAGCCCTATTATAGCGGGAAATCACCCACAGGTAAAAGGTTAATAAATAATTGTACATTGGATTGACACAGAAGACCAGCATGAAGTTCTCCGCTATCTTAATAGATCAGGGCCATTAATAAAACAATACTGTCATAAAAGGAGACGGGCGTGCAGTGGGCCTCACCAACAACCCCACCGCTCTTAGACGGTGTATGGTGGCAGGACCAGAGGATTCCAATATGCTGGTAGAAGGATAGTGGAGAACTTCCTGCTGGTCTTTTGCACAGTGAACGTTCCCACCCCTGAATTCCTTTGTAACTTTTGAGTGTTTCTTTGGCAGTTCGGTCATGTTGCAGAGATGAACAGGGATCCAGGACTGTAGTTGGTGTGGTCTAGGGCTTGAAACCATATTGCAAGCATAGCATAAATGTCATTGTGTGGAATAAATATATAATTTGTTATTGAATTATGTCCGTAACATAATTATAGGATAGATTTAGTGGTACAAATCGATTTGACTGGGTCTAAATCATAAACTGTTATACCTTTCTTAACCATGTACGATATTTAAGCCGTGTTATAATGATGTACGACAGTTTATTAAAGGTTGATGGCAGCCGTTTTGGAAAGTGGCCGCCGTGACCACCAGGGAGCAGGAGCGCGATGTCTCACTATCAAAATCTGTTTGTAACAAGGTAGGCTACCTCTGAGTCAAGTTTGGTGTTTGTAACAAGGTAGGCTACCTCTGAGTCAAGTTTGGTGTTTGTAACAAGGTAGGCTACCTCTGAGTCAAGTTTGGTGTTTGTAACAAGGTAGGCTACCTCTGAGTCAAGTTTGGTGTTTGTAACAAGGTAGGCTACCTCTGAGTCAAGTTTGGTGTTTGTAACAAGGTAGGCTACCTCTGAGTCAAGTTTGGTGTTTGTAACAAGGTAGGCTACCTCTGAGTCAAGTTTGGTGTTTGTAACAAGGTAGGCTACCTCTGAGTCAAGTTTGGTGTTTGTAACAAGGTAGGCTACCTCTGAGTCAAGTTTGGTGTTTGTAACAAGGTAGGCTACCTCTGAGTCAAGTTTGGTGTTTGTAACAAGGTAGGCTACCTCTGAGTCAAGTTTGGTGTTTGTAACAAGGTAGGCTACCTCTGAGTCAAGTTTGGTGTTTGTAACAAGGTAGGCTACCTCTGAGTCAAGTTTGGTGTTTTGGAAAGTGGCCGCCGTGACCACCAGGGAGCAGGAGCGCGATGTCTCACTATCAAAATCTGTTTGTAACAAGGTAGGCTACCTCTGAGTCAAGTTTGGTGTTTTTATCCAAAAATGCACAATTGGTTAGCTTAGCCACCCCACTAATGCTAGTTAAGGTTAATCTTGGTTATATTATTTTGGTTAATGTTAAGTTAATTAAGTATTGAAATGGCTATTGGTTTAGTATTGTGTAGGTTAATAATAAATTTGGTTAGGCTTAGCTTTCTGTTGCAATAATTTTATTAGAGTCATCAAAAATTAAACTATCTTGGGAAAGGCAAGAATTTGTTATTTTAGGCTATGTTAAGCTTAGATTGTGATGTCATTGATAAAATTAGTCTATCATTATAATAGGTTAGTTTTGGTTAGAATACTTTAGATTAGGTCAGTTGTTGCCAAACCTAGTCTGAATGTTGATGAAAAGACTTATGGATAATATTTCTGTAGACTTTATCTCCCCCAGTTTACCAGTCGCCTTATGCTCCCCGTGATGTTAGCCATATCCTGGTTGTGGCTCATGAAGTGTTTTTCTTCATATTGAATTATAGGTTTTACAATACAAAATAAGCATTCCACAAACGAATAGTCTGCGAGTATGAGTATATGACAAGACTGAGAGCTGCAAGACTAGAACATCTGTCTTAAAGGAGAGCAACATTGACTGATATCATCATTCATTACCTCTTTGATTATATCCCAACATATACCATCCACACAGTAAATTTGTTAAAAAACTTAAGTGAAATAAGTGTTCATATATTATATTTTACCGTATACAGAAAACAATAGAGCATAGAAAGGTTAACTTGGACTAGGTTGGCTTAGATCATTCATACAAATGAACGTTCTCCTGCAGTGATGTGATATGCATTAAACTGAACGATTTTGACGTTGATTTAATCCTTGGAAATATTTCCCTAATTCATTTTCTTCCATAATTATGAAAAGCTGTCTCATGTGTATTCTATAAGTACTATAGTATGCTAGTAAAATGTATATGTATATGTAAAATATGACCCATCCTACAGTAATTGCAAAAGATATATTCATATTTGTTGCCCCGATATGAGGACACTTGTAGTAAATGACGCCAGTCAATGGCACTCTTGCGAAACGTAAGAATAGTGGAGATTTTTGCTGCTGGATACTGCAGAAATGCCCGGTTTATTGTACCATGATGTGGAGATGAAAGTACAAGAGAGCGAGAGAGAGAGAGAGAGAGAGAGATGCGAAGGGAAAATTTTCATGTGCACAGTAATATCTTGTATTAGATTATAACAAATTATACACATGAATAAATAATTATTCTATTCTGCAATACACAAATTTGGATGAAAACTATAGTTATTCTAAATATTTTATATATTCTATCTTGTTTTCTGATAAGTGTAATTTAGTGATTGTCCTTTGGGGAGATTGTAGATACCAATCGAGCAGGGTAATACCCAGGGAAGGCCTTTAGGCATGTGATTAGGAGTTGCTGAGTTCCAGCAACTCCTAATCACATGTCACTTCATATGTCTGGGTTTCCTCACTGTTTCTGTTTGTGTCTCACCTACACAGAGAGTAATCCAGCTAACTCTCACAAACATCTCCTCCTATCCATTTTCACTACTCTTAACAGGCACACCACACTCCTTTCCAATACACCAAAATACAATACAAATATATACATAAAAAATGGCGACAACAAATACACCTGCCTTGGAGTCCCCAAGAGGGGGGGGGGGAATAAATGCCCCTAGCTTAATCGTCCTTCACCTGATAACACATCAGATGCCCTGGACCACGGCTTGTCACTCTTACTATAAAGTTCTGTAACAATCGCGGCCTTTCCTTTAACTTTCCCTCTGTTGAACACCACCTCTCCTCCAACAAACCTAATTTTCATTTCCTAAGCAACTGCCAGCAGCCCCTTCTCTGTATTCTCCTACTTTCTCTATCCTAGTTTTCAAGCTAAAGGTGGATGTTGTGTGTATGTGTATAACAAACTCACTTACGCAAAATATTTTGGTCTACTCTTAACTCATTCAAATCCAACTTCACTACTGCTTCATCCATTCCACCATTAAAATCTCCGACTGGCAATCTTGTAAGTGACCCACGAGGTAAAGCTAACCTTCTTGCAGATATTTTCTCCACCAACTCAACCTTAGATGAAATAAATCAAGATGTCCCTGTACTTAATTTGAATTCACCTGAAATTCCCTCAATTAAGATCCACACCAGACATGTCAAAACTATGTTGCAGAATCTCTCAGTAGATAAGGCTCCTGGTCCAGATGAAATTCCTCCAATAGTACTTAAGAATTGCTCCTTGGTGCTCGCTCCTGTATTGGCAAAATTTTTCCGTCTGTGTACTCATACCTCATGCTTCCCAGTACCCTGGAAAGAAGCAAACATCCATCCAGTTCCTAAAAAAGGTGCCTCTTCAGATCCATCAAACTACAGACCAATAGCTATAACTTTCACTCTTGGCAAAGTTTTTGAAATTATATTAAATAATCACATAATTAAGCATCTGGAGAATAATAAATTAATCAGTGATAGGCAATATGGTTTTAGACGATGTCGATCAACTGCAGACATTCTTTGCCTTCTTACACATCAAATCAACCAAGCAACAGACCAACATGGTGAAACACATACAATAGCATTGGATATATCAAAGGCATTTGATAGAGTCTGGCATCAATCCTTATTGTCGAAGATGTCACACTACGGCCTTGCATCATTAGTTCCACTAATTTCTTCTTATCTTCATAACAGAAAAATATGTGTAATGGTAGATGGCCTTTATTCTCAATTTCACTCAATAAATGCTGGTGTTCCCCAGGGATCAGTTTTGGCCCCAACTCTGTTCCTCATTCATATCAATGATCTCATATCTACCACTCATAATCCAATACATTCCTACGCAGATGACTCAACACTCCACAGTTCCTTCACATTTACCAATTCTTTCACCCAACCCGATCTTATAAATTCAAAAATAAACACTGCAATTTCTCTGAACCAGGACCTTTCTAGAATTAATGAATGGGGACAAGAGAATCTAGTTTCCTTTAATGCACAGAAAACCAAGTACATTCAATTTTCTAACCGACAGAATCTCACTGACTCCCATATATTTTTTAATGATGTAAATATTCCCACTTCCCCTAGTATTGACATTCTCGGTGTAACATTAACTACTAACTTGAGCTGGACACATTATGTTAGAAGCATTGCTAAGAATGCCTCTAAAAAACTGGGACTCCTGTACAGAGTTCGAGAATTCTTCACTGACGAGCAGTTGGCCGTAATATATAAAGTCATGTGCGCTCTCAGATGGATTACTGTTCACCTCTGTGGGGTGGAAGTGGAGTGGTTGCATTGAGGCAGTTGGACAAAATTCAAAATAAAGCTATTAGATTAATCTATAACCCTGCAATCACACAGGACCTTCCTACATTAGCCATACGAAGAAACGTTGCATCCCTTGCATTATTCTACAGATATTTTCACAGCAATTGTTCCGAGGAACTTGCTTCAATTGTGCCGCCTCTCCACATCTTTCCCCGTAGAACTAGGGCAGCTGAGAGCGCCCATGAATTTACACTTTCTCCTCCACAATGCAGAACTTCTGCTTATCAAAATTCATTTATCCCCAGAGCTACTACTCTTTGGAATTCACTTCCCTCGAATTGCTTTCCACAAACTTACAATCAACAAATGTTTAAATCCAGTTGTTACAAACATTTTATGAATGGAGGATGCCTTTAGGCACATGGACCTTTTTGTTTTATCTGTGTTTTTCCTTCCTCCGTTCATTGTCTCTTAAAAAAAAAAAAAAAAAAAACTTGCTCTTGTGTTCCCGACTTCGACTCTTCTGAATTCTCAACTTATATGGCTCAAACTTTCCTGTCACTCCCACACTAAATATTTCATTGTTGTCTATCTATCCCCTAACTCTAATGACTTTCCTAAATTCTCTGACAATCTATACTCAAAAGTGAAACACATCCTATCCATCTCTCTTTTCGCAGAAATCTCCATTTTAGGAGATTTTAATGTTCACCATCGCCAATAATTCTCCTCCCATTTCACTGACCAACCTGGTGAACATGCCTATATTTGTTTTATCCTAAATTACCTACAACAGTTTGTCCAGCACCTTACTCGCATTCCTGACCGCCTTGGTGATCGGTCCAACATTCTTGACTTATTTCTAACTTCTAATCCTTCTACTTACGCGGTAAACCTTTTCTCTCCATTGGGCTCCTCCGATCACAACCTTATCTCCGTTACCTGGCATATCTCTCCAGTCGGCCATCTGATCATCCCAGCCGGCGGTGCTTAGGGAACTTTGGTGCTGCCGGTTGGGAGGCTCTTCGGCAGTACTTCTTTGATTTCCCATGGAAGGAATGATTTTTGCTTCCGTGGCCGAGGACCCTCGGAGAGTGCCTAGTGCATTACCGAGGTAATCCTCTCAGGCATGGAGGCATACATTCCATTTTCTTTCTCTCAGTCTAATGTTAATAATTCTTGGTATACTCACGCTTGTTCTACTGCTGTCGGCAATAAGGAGGAATTGTAAACATACAAACTGTACTGTTGCCTTCAACCTCATGAATCTCGCTATATTTACGTTTCTGCCCAGAATCAAACCAAATCTGTCCTTTGACTTGACAAAAACTCTTTCATCAATAATGAATGTTCTGAACTTTCCAGCCCTAGCTCTTCCCAAGCTTTCTGGCATCTAGCCAATAAACTCTTCTTGAAACCTTTCAATACCGGTACGTTTGCAGTATGATCAATATAGTACTCGATACTATTATATAATCATTGCAAAGTTTGTTAAAATATGTGATCACACACTAAGCAACATTTTGAAGTTAGGTATATTGATATACTCTAAGGAGAACACACACACTATCAGTGATATTGCTTTCACGTTAACTATAGAGTATATTAAGATCTATATTTTATTTTAAGGGAAGTATATTTATCAATAATGTATTTTATTGGCACTCTGTCCTCTTGGGTTGTTTATCCCACGCATTGCTATGTGTACTTCTCAAATTTATCAAGATAACTTCACCCTTCCCCTTGTGTAACCTTTCAGTGCAATTCTGTGAATTATTTGTTTAGTCCCTTACACCGGTAGAGACAGAAAATATATTGGAGTCAGTGAAGACTAAAGCAATATATACTGGAGGCACATAAACACGTTTGTCTACAGTTGTTATACTAAATCCTGCATTATTGAGATTATACAGTACATAGCTATCGTTTCAAGAACTATATTACAGCACCTACTGTCCCTTGTCATCATCTGAGCTGCAGTAGGTGTTCAGAACTATAGAATCTGGTGTAAATACTCCCTGACCTTCGCCCCAACAAAATATTTAATATGTCATAGCGCCATATATATCCCAAACGAGAGAGACAATATCACTCCCCCCACTGTTTCTATTTGTGCCTCACCTACACAGAGAATAATCCAGCTAACATTCACAAACACTTCCTCCTTCTATTGTTTTCACTACATCTGACAAGCACGCCACACTCTTTTCCAACACACCCAAATTACTTCTAACGTGCCTTGATTTTGGCTTTCTGTCGCTCGTTCACCCTTTATTGTTTTCATTTTATTATTATTTTGTTTAGGGGGGGGGGGGACACTTGTTAGAGGCAGATTTGCCTTTTTGTCTCTTTCATGCACATATAAAATATAACTTCTCACTATATTCACATAATATTAGGGCAAATACCTCATCTCATCTGATTATCTCTATATACAAAGAAATCCACTACGACGTCCTCTCTCAGCAATGAGAGACTGGGAAGCTCTCCAGCAGTACTTCTTTGATTTCCCATGGAATGACTTCTGGTTCCGTGGCCGAGGACCCTCGGAGAGTGCTGCACGCATTACCGAGGTAATCCTCTCGGGCATGGAAGCCCATGCGTACATTCCATTTTATTTCTCTCAATCTAATGCAAAAAAATCTTGGTTTACTCACGCTTGTTCTACTGCTGTCCACAACAAGGAGGAAGCATTCAAACGGTACCGACGTCTTAAAACTCAAGAATATCATTCTTCCTATGTTTCTGCCCGGAATCAAGCCAAATCTGTTCTTCGACTTGCCAAGCACTCTTTCATCAATAATAAATGCACTGAACTATCCAACTCTAGCTCTTCCCAAGCTTTCTGGCATCTAGCCAAAAACCTCTCCAACAACTTTTCTTCCTCGTCTTTCCCTCCCCTTTTCCACTCTGATGGCACAACCATCACTTCTTCCTCTGACAAAGCTGAACTCTTTGCTCAAACTTTTGCCAGAAACTCTACCTTGGATGATTCCGGTGCTATTCCTCCCTCTCCACCCCCCTCTCTCCTACTTATGCCTAATATTCTAATCTCTTCTAAAGATGTACTTTCTACCCTCTCTGGGCTTAATACTAAGAAGGTGTACCGTCCGGACGGTGTTCCTCCTGTTGTACTTAAAAACTGTGCTTCCGTTCTGACCCCCAGCCTAGGCAAACTCTTTCGTCTCTGTCTCTCCTCTAACGTCTTTCCTTCTTGCTGGAAGTTTGCTCTCATTCAACCTGTCCCAAAGAAGGGTGACCGCTCTCAACCCTCCAACTATTGTCCAATTGCTCTCATCTCTTGTATCTCTAAAGTTTTTGAAACTATTCTTGCTTCCAAATTTCTTAAGCATTTCTCTTCTCATAATCTGCTCTCAGATCGCCAGTATGGCTTCCTTAAGGGTCGCTCTACTGGTGATCTTCTTTTGTATCTTACTAACTCTTGGTCATCCAACTTTCGGGACTTAGGTGAGACTTTTTCTGTTGCACTTGACGTATTGAAGGCCTTCGATAGAGTCTGGCCCAAATCTTTAATTTCCAAACTGCCCTCCTTCGGTTTCTGTCCCTCCATCTGTGCCTTTGTCTCTAATTTCCTTTCCGGCCGTTCCATAGCTGCGGTTGTGGACGGCCATCGCTCATTTCCTCATCCTATCAACTCCGGTGTTCCTCAGGATTCTGTCCTATCTCCTATTATCTTTCTAATTTTCATAAATTATCTTCTCAACTGTACATCCAGTCCCATCCATTCATATGCAGACGACTCTACTTTACACCACTTAATTAGTTTTCCAGAACGCCCCAGCCAGCAGTCCCTCAAAAGTAAAAAATACTTATCTTCTGATCTAGCTACTATTTTCAATTGGGGTAGAGAAAACCTTGTTGCAGTTAATGCTTCTAAAACTCAATTTATCCATCTTACTACCCGTCAGGAACCTCCAGAGGACTATCCCTTATTTTTCAACAATACAAAAATCAATCCTTCATCTTCCCTCAATGTTCTCGGTGTCTCTTTTTCTTCTGCTCTAACTTGGAAAGACCATATTACCCGTCTCACTAAGGCAGCCTACCAGAAGCTGGGTGTGCTCAATCGCCTCAAGGGGTTCTTTACCCCTGTGCAGCTTCTTGCTCTGTACAGGGGCACAGTTCATCCTTGTATTGAGTATTGTTCACATGTGTGGGGACGATCCTCTCACACCGCACTCCTAGATAAAGTAGAAAGGAAAGCCTTTCGTATCATTAACTCCCATCCACTCACCAACTCTCTCCAATCTCTCTCTCTCCTCGCCGCAATGTTGCATCTCTCTCACTATTCTATCGCTACTATAATAATCAGTGTTCCTCGGAGCTTTCCCAGTGTATACCACCTCCTCTACGTAGGGTACGTAGTACCTGCCTTGCAACACAATCCCACCCCTACTCTGTGCAACTCTCCAACCCAAGAGTGAAACGCTATTCTCAGACTTTCTTCTATTCAACTGCTGAGCTCTGGAACTCTCTCCCAGAATCAGTCTTTCCCTCTTCCTATGACTTAAATTGCTTCAAACTCCGTGTGTCCCGGCATTTTAGCTCGAACGTCCCTTGATTTCGGCCCTGTCACTCTTTGAAATCTGGGGGAGGCACTTGTTGTAGGCAGTCATGCTTTTTGCCTCCCTCATTCACATAGAAGAAAAAAAATATGGAATAGGAAGCAGCTAATTAACATACGGTATATTGGGTTACTTAAGTTTAGGCTAGTTCGATCAATATATGTACGAATGGTCAGAGCTTGGTTACAAAATGTATGCCTGTCACCCTAGAAAGTCTCCCTCTTCCACTCCACACACACAACAAAAACATCCAGTATTTTTCCACCGTAACAATAGCGGTGTTACCTGGTAGAATAAACCCAGACCTCCGGAACAGGGTCAACATTCGCAGTACCAATCTACCAAGCTTTGTTCTGGTGTATAGGTTTAGTTGTTTTGGTTTTGTTTAGAGGGTTGGAATGGTAATTGAGAGAGACTAGAGATTATTTGGTTACTTCGCGTGAGTACCGCTAAATCGGCCCGCTGTGGTAGCGGTTGAGATCATAAGCCCTAGTTGGAAACTATAGACTGCTACTAAATTGTACGAATATATCTTTCGGCAGCCCCTTCGTAAACTACACCTTTTATCAATTGATTTTAAGTAAATTGCTATAATTTAGGGACAATCTCATCCCATTACGACATGTATACACTTCACGAAACATATCACCGCATGGAGTTGAACAATCTACAAAACTGAAAAACATTATGCCTGGGATGAAAATAATACGAGTATCTTCACAATATTACAACAAACTAACAAATAAAGACAAATTAACAGTATATTTGGTCAATCCCTTAGTTAATTAGAACAAAAAACAATTGAAAACAAATGTAAATCATCAAAAAATTCGTTTTTTTCTTATGCATATTTATGTAGGCTACATATTACAACAGTAAATGATATGCAAATTGTACTGATTACAAAATAATGTCATACAGGAGTAGTACAGTATATAGGATCAAAATGTTGCTTGTAGGCTATATATTTTAAGAATATATACAGTATGTATATTAATAAAGTAAACATGTAAATGTATGAGATAGCCAAATCACATACTGCATATTGGCAATTTTCGGTCATAATTTACCAGTTACGGTATACCAACTCTAGTCCCAAATATCATCTTTACTCAGACACTTCCTTGGGAATGAGCTACTGTGTCTATAGTCCGATGATGTCAGCTGAGGTGTCACGCTTTCTGGTGTGGTTTCCATACACTAGATGAGCAGGCGACCCCTGCACGCTCGTAGTGATGTTACTGCTCGCTGTGCCGCTGCTACATCACATCTCTCCTCGATGTCATTCAGGGAGTGCTTTAATCTTGCCTTAATTAACCCTTAATTAGCGGCTCACCACATAAGTCGAGTTAAATAAAGCTGGACTATGTGGCGGCGCTCGACATAACTCGAGTGGCAATTTCAGCACGTAATGTTGCTGAGAGAGAGAGACAAGTGGTGGCAGGAGAGTAGCGAGCGTATGACTGCTCCAGACCACCGCGGCGAACCTACTGACACGAATCTCACCTCCCTCCTACCTCTCTCACTCGCTATATAAGGAATTGTATGGGGAAAGTGCCTAATTACATGCTTTTTGCACTCGCGTTGCACGGTTATTGCAAGAAAACTAGCCATCATAAAAGGATCGTTATGGTGTCATTCGAAAGCTCTGTTTATGCCCTTTCAGGGATAGATACTTGTTTTACGTTCTGGGTCTTATTTAGGCATGAACATGATCACGTAAACAGCCCTATTTTGGCTAAAAACACCCCGCTGGGCGGTACATATAAATAAACCGCATAGGCCGCTCTTAAGGTGTTAAGTGCCGAGAAGCAGTTCTCAATCAGATTGAGAAATGGGGACTGAGGGGGCAAATATCGTATCACCCTATCTGGGAAGAGTTCGGATATTTCCGTATGACAGGGAGCATTGTCCATGAGGATGACAGTCTTCTTCTCTTATAACTTCATCTAGTGATGTAGTGATTTGAAAGTCTCCTTGTTTACACTGCTTATATGAACCTTGTGATAAACCAATCTAACTTGATCTGAGATGACAGCAATAAAGGTGATGTTACCTCCACGTTGGCCTACAGTCCTATTCACTCACTCACCCCGTGGTGCCCGTCCATAGGTACGTTTGGTGTAGAGATTATACCCAGTCTCATCCAGATATATCCGGTGTTTTTGTAGCCCACATTCGTACATGTAATGTGCAAATACCGACCTTGCTTCTTTCACTTCTTGTGAGTTTCTGTTTTGTGGGATGTTGTGATAAAGTTTCAATGTTATGAGTTGACCTTACAGCGCTCGTAACACAGTGACATCAGACACATGTTGTTTTTGTGGATATATTTCACAGAGTCAAATTCAACCTCTTGATGGTTATTGTTGGCTCAGCCTCGACTATCATTATTAGGAAATCAATAGCTTCATTGTCTAACGATGCTCTGTGGCGGGTGCCCAACCCCGAAAGGGGTTGAAATAGGGGAGCTATCACCCCGCCAAAGGCGGCTTTCTAGGGCCTTTCCTAGCTGTTGCTGAGAGGATTGGGTTCTAGTCATGTGGTGATGGGCTGGTCTATCAGAGTGAGAACTGAGCGATCTCTGCCATACCCATGGCTCACTCTGACTATTCCTTTTACTTATATATTTTCTAGAACTCAAGTGACGGTGTCTCTTCCGTGGATTGACCTCCCAATCTACCAAGATTGGAAGCCAAAGCGTCACATTTTTCCCTTGCCCCTCAACTTTCTCTTCATACTTGCTGAGGGGCACAGGGGCCTGGGTGGCGCTTTGGTTTCCCAGGCGTTTCCGCACCCTCCTCAGCTCCCCGCCATGGAGTGGCTTCGGTCAACCAGGCTTTATTGTGGTCGGCAGGGAGGGTTCTGTGGGGGCGCTCGGTTATGGCCTTGGGCTTGCTCGGGGCCTTGGGGCTGTTCGGCCAGGCAGCTTGGGGAACAACAACAACAACAACAACGATGCTCTGCGTCCTCCACCATGGCGTGTTTTACTTGATCCTGTTCGTTGATACTGACGAATGATTGTGTAGACCGTGGTCTGCTTTATGCCTAGATCATGTGCTGTTGCCAAGAAGTCCTCATTTGTGTGATATTTGTCGATTATACACTGACGACCCTCAGGCGATACTTGTTTGTTTCTGCGGCGAGGCATCCTCTCAGCTAGTGTTAACACCTTGATTCACGATCTCGTACTGGCAGAAGAGATTTCGGCAGCCCCTTCGTAAATTACGTGACTTAGACACTGCCCCATGTATGCTAAATTGTGATTGTTTAGTTGTATATCATTGTTTATGTGTTTTATGTAAATGTTTATAAAACATATAATTGTCTCTGTCTGTAAACGTAATTGCTTGGAATTATGAAGCATGTTTCTTAGTGTTGATGATAGTTTGTAAGTTCGTAATTGTCTACACAATATCGTGAATTGTCTGACAACGGAATATATTGTTTTGCATTACCCTAATTGTTGAGTTTATGTGATCGATTGGTTGTTTATAATGGATAATTGTTGTAAGATTTGACCATTGTCTTCCAGTTGTATTGATAGTTTACTTCGAATACTAAAATAGTCAATAGACCTTTGTACTCCTTTGTAAATACAAATTATAAAAGGTGTATAGTGGTGATTTTGTTTTGTGTCACCTTTCACATAAACCAAAGTGGTGATGATTGACATTGTTTACTGGTGGTGATTGATTATGGTGCTTATACACAGTATGGTTATGTATATACTCTGCTAAGAAATACAATTATGTTGCCTGACAGTAAATGCATATTGAACCTTAAGCTGAATGCATAAACATGTTAAGGCATAATTTAAGGTTAGAATTGTTAATGAAAGCCAAATGCAATATTTCATTTGTTACGTTTCTGCAAAATATAAACATCTTAACACCTTACGAGCGGCCTAGGCAGTAATTTCTACGTACCGCCCAGCGAGTGGTTTTACCATAATTGGCCTTGTTTCCGTGCTCTTTTTCATGCATAAACAAGAGCCAGAGCGTAATACAATTATGTATCCCTGAAAGGGCGTTAATTGAGCTTTCCAATGACACCTGAACCATCCTTCTACGATCACTGGTTGTCTTGCAACGATCGTGCAACCGAAGGGCAAAATCGCTAAAATACGGTAATTTCGTTACATAATTACGTGTGTAGTGAGGGAGGGAGGGTGGATGTGTGTGGAGTAGATGTCAGTAGGCCCACGGCAGCCGTGGCAAGCGGTCATGAGGCAACCTACGCTCCTCCCGTCGCTCGTCTCTCTCTCAGAGCCAATATTGTGCCAAAATTGCACACAGACTTAAGTCGGACCCCGCCACATAGTCCAGATTTTTCGATACGGACTTAAGTCGGGCCTCGATAGACAGGGGTTAAGCACAGAAATTTAAACGGAAATGTCGTTTAAGGTGGAGAAATATGCAATTCGATTGACGAATGTCTGTTCACGTATACAAGTGTCTAAATCAAATGCTGAAAGTCATTTACAATTGCCAATTGACGATCTTCATGCTCCATGTCTAATAGTTGTGAAAAGGTCGTAATATAATCATTTAACCCTTCCTACCCGGTCTGCCTTAGGTAAGGACAGCACGAAAGAAGGGCCGCTACCCGGTATGCCTTATCTAAGGCATGAGCTTAATAGCCTAATTAAGCTTGGTCTGAACGCCGTGCGTACGACGTATGTCAACAAACCCAAGCGTTCATCACCGCACCTCCGAAAACAAGAAGGAGAAGACTCCTCAATGTTATTGTTCTGACGTCATGACGAAATTAGTGTCTGAAAAGCCTCCATATTGGCAACATCTCTGCAATATTGGCTCCACTGAAATCGTCATCACAACTGAACCAGTTGACTTACAGAGATCTACTCAATGCCAAAATACAGATTGAAAACCGCACTACGAATATAGATGAGTGGGAGTGTTCTAGCAGTGAAAATAAACATAAATACAGTAGCCTAGGCCTAGACGATTCTCAGCCATTTCGCCCGGGTAGGGGCGACCGTCATTGGGTAAGACAGCCCAGGGAGGAAGGGTTAATGTCGGTTCATGTGAACACTTTCCAATTTGCGTGAAAACGGTCGAAATATAATGAAAATATCCTATTCGACCATAGATTTGCCGATATGACTTAAGAATACGTCGCTTCCCACTGAAAAAAGGTGTTTTATTAAAAATAATATCATTATTATTAGGAGTTCGAGCCCTGCGGGGAACCCCTATTGTAGTAATTAAATCTTCTTATTCTTCCAAATAATTTTTCAACGCCGGTTTTTACGCATTAACTCCAGAACCGCTTTCTGGATCGGGATCAAACTTTCACACAAGGTGCATTTTTGTATTGGGCAACTTTTGATATGCTAAACATCTGTTGTGAATCTTGGTATAGATACCATAGTTTGAATTTCCCGGGTTCACGACAGCTGGTTCCTTTTTGTTTATACGCATAACTTTATTTATCTTTGTGGAAAAATATTACTGTGGTTACACCAATTATATCTTAGTTTATTTTCCCTTATTATTTAATCACGGGGGACGATGTAAATCCCTTAACCCTTATTTAGCGGCGAGCAACATAAGTCGAGTTAAATAAAGCTGGACTATGTGGCGGCGCTCGACATAACTCGAGTGGCAATTTCAGCACGTAATGTGGCTGAGAGAGAGAGACAAGTGGTGGCAGGAGACTAGCGAGCGTATGACTGCTCCAGACCACCGCGGCGAACCTACTGACACAAATCTCAGCTCCCTCCTCCCTCTCTCACTCGCTACATACTCAATTATGTACTGAAAGTACCGAATTACCTGCTTTTTGCACTCGCGTTGCACGGTTATTGCAAGAAAACTATCCATCATACAAGGATCGTTATGGTGTCATTCGAAAGCTCTGTTTATGCCCTTTCAGGGATAGGTACTTGTTTTACGTTCTGGGTCTTATTTAGGCATGAAAATGATCACGTAAACAGCCCTATTTTGGCTAAAAACACCCCGCTGTGCGGTACACATAAATAAACCGCATAGGCCGCTCGTAAGGTGTTAAATATATTTTATATTGTCACTGTCGGGAATAGGGTAATGATCCCGACAGTTTTAGGTCCAATAGGACATTTGAATTTGGCGGTATCGTATCGCTTGTACGATTTCGGCTGGTTCTTTGTGTATTGTAGTTTATTCTTAAGTTAGGTTAAATATTAACTGTAATGTATAAATATCTACATCAGCTCTAGATGTATTATGAAACCAAGTTATGGGTTATAATTATTATGAGCCGGCAGCCATATGTAATTTCGCGAAGCGATCGGACGCCGGCCCTTTAGTCTCTCAATCAACACCATACAGCCAACATCTCCCCCCTCCCGGCCCTGACTCAACCCACAGTTCACCATGTGCTACAACTACTAACAATATTAACAGCAGTCTTACATCACCAGTCCTCTAAGCTAAGTTCATTGTATCGATATTGTATTATGTGAACATTCCTACATGTCATGCAATTGAACTAGCCGCGTGTGGGGGACTGGATTACACCCATCAACGACTACGTCGTTGGTAATTATATTATAACTATTTGTTGGGATATTTCATGTACCAGTGATATGTAATTTAACCTCTTTATCTAAATTCCCGACAAATAATGGTCCTTCGTGTCCTAATGCTTCCATACCGTAGTACCGTTTTGTTTGCTTCCTTGACGCTTGTGGGCTTACAAATGGCTGCCGCCTCGCGCGTTGTTGGCCGACTGCCATTTCCCTAGTTTAGACCCAGCTTCTTCCCTCGTATTTTTTACCATTTAGGCACTGTCCCTATATTTTTGGGGGCTTGTTTCCTGTTTTTTTTGGGCGTGTGATCCTTGGCGTTTTTTGGTGGGTTAACTGGGCTGGAGATTGGGGTAGAGGTAGTTTCGTCGGTCACCATTTTGCGCTCATAGGCTAGGCTAGGCTAGGCTAGGCCTGCAGGTGTCTGTGGTGGCTATTCATTTCGCTTTGGTGGTGTGCCTGTGGTGTTAATTGTGTTTTGTCATTGTGGGACTCATTATTGATTTTGCTGGTGGGGAGGGTTCTCATGTGACCTTTTATATTTAAATTTCATAATAGTCTAGGCCTGGTTTCTTAAAGTGGCGGTCATGAGTGTCGGTCTTTGTTAATTCCTAAGCGATTGACAGTTAATAGTCAGACCTCATGATTGTAGCTTAACCAACTAGGCTTACCTATAAAGGGCTTACAATAATTAGTGCTTCACCTTACCCTTTCTTTTAATGGATTTAGTATTTAATTATTTTGTCTAGTTAGATAATTTCCTTTCGATAGTTTATATTAAGGGGGATGTAAGTATTATGTAATTCTTTTTGAGTAAATTTCTTGAAGTAATGGGGGTTTGCCGCTGTTGATTCCTAAGCGATTAACGGTTTGTAGTCTGACCTCATTGTAGTTTAAGTTGCTTAAAATTAGACCTTAACGATGACAGATTTAAAGAAACTTAAGATTCTTAAGGGAGGGATGAAGGGAAGTTTAAATAGATGTTTAAGAGATATTGATGAATTTTTAATAAGTGCTACGGCTGATCAAATAAAAGGTAAATTCGCTACTGTTACTAAATCGCTAGCTACTTATGATAGTTATGCTCAGCAGGTATATGGTTTATTATCAGTTACTGACGATGTGGAAGAAGAAATGTTGGCAGATCTTGAGTACTTTGAGAACGTTAATACAGCCTTAGCCAGACTATCTTCCACCCAAGAATCAACCTCTGTTAAAGATACCGGTACACCAAAGGCGACTGGTTTTAACCTGCCGAAGCTTACTTTGCCTACCTTTTCCGGGGATTCGGCTACCTGGACAGGATTTTGGGATATTTTTGAGTGTTCCGTCCATCATAATAAAACACTCACATCCATCCAAAGGTTCACATATCTCCGTGGTCAATTGAAAGGGGAGGAATTGAAGTTAGTCGATGGGTACAAGCTAGAAGCTACCAGCTACGAGTCTGCAGTGGAGTTGCTGAAGAGAACTTACGGGAGAGTGGAAGTCATCAAGACTGCTTTAATTACCAAATTCTTCACACTAGATCCTCCATCCTATGATGTGGTGGACCTAAAGGAATACTATGCCTCCTTTGAGAGCCTCCTCCGATCTATGGAGACAATGGCCGTCACCAAGGAGGAGATATTTAGTGTGAATATCTTGAATAAGATACCCTCTCCCCTAACGGAAATCTTATGACGACAACTAAGCGACTCTCCACTATACTTGGAAGCGTTGGTGCAGGTGTACCAGACTGAAGTCTTCAATATGGAGAGTACTGGACACTACCGACAAGTGGAGATGTCGCCATCTACTTCAGCTTTCCCGGTACAGACTTCTCCTAAACAGAAAAGGCCAATATCATTAGGTTGTAAGTTGTGCAGTGTCCACGGTCATCTGTGGTATCAGTGTCCTAAGTATCCTAAGGCTACACAGAAGATTGGCAAGGCTAAATCGCTTAAGTTATGTACCAGCTGTCTGGCAAGAGACCACTTCAACAGTACCTGCACCAATTCCTACATCAAACCTTGTAAGTATTGCAAGGGGAAACATTGGTTTTCCCTTTGCACCCAGTCTGATCGGCATGACGGCAAAGAAAAGGGGAGAACCCCCAAAGAGTCACATGAGAAAGGTAAGAGCGAGGGTGATAAAGTATCTGCCATGTCCATTGCTTCTCGAGAATGTCAATTGCTTCCTACTATGATGCTGCCAGTAGTGGGGAGTAATAATAATGCTATAATGACGCGCACCTTACTTGACCAGTGCTCACAGAGGTCATTCGTTCTGTGGTCATCATTACCCCAGCTCAAGTGTACCAGCAAGGGTCAAGAGAATTTGCGTCTCCATGGTTTCACTGGTGAAATAGATTCCAGTGACTATGATATAGTGGAGATTTCATATGTTTGTAGAAAAAAGGTATGTCCCATCAAGGCTGTTGTGGTCGACACACTACCCAGTTTCTATATAGCATCAGAGATTCAACCACATTTGAAATATCTCAGAAGCAAGGGTTATAAACTGGCTGATGATCAACTCTCTGCTAACAATGGTATTATGCTACTGGTCGGAGCTGATTATTACTACGACATGGTTCACCCTGGATATCGGCGGGTAGATAAGCTTATAATGCTCCCCACGATCCAAGGGTATGCCATTTCTGGATCCTATGCCACTTCCTCTAAAAACACACAGGTGGAGGTGGTTACGGTCCTCAAGGTAGCAGTAAGCCCCATAGATAAATATATTCGGCCAAATGTGCCTGATAATACATGTACTGATATAGATAAGCTATGGGACTTGGACAATATTGGAATTGACCCACATGAACTTGATCGTGAGTCCAAGCTAGCGTTAAGCTCGTATGAAGAGACTGTAACGTATGACTCTGGCAGAGGTCAGTATGTGGTAAGGCTCCCTTGGAATGATAACAAGAGTAAATTACCTACTAATTTCCATCTAGCACTTGGTAGGTTACGTGGCCTTCAGAAGCAGTTTGTCAAGGATCCAAGTTATTGCGAGACTTATGCGGCAGTTTTAGCCGAGCAGGTACAACGTGGATTTGTGGAGAGAGTAGATCTCAGTGAGTATGGGGATAACATCCATTACCTTGCTCACCATGGGATTAAAAAGGACAGTTCCACCACTCCTGTTCGTATTGTGTATGACTGCTCTGCTAAATCCAGTGATCGCTCCTATAGCCTGAATGATTGTCTGTACACGGGTCCGTCCCTGGTCTCTGATCTAGCGCAAATTATGTTGCGCTTCAGATGTCATAAGTTTGCATGGGTCGCCGATATTGAGAAGGCATTCCTGATGCTTCAACTTCATCGTGAAGACAGGGACTCGACAAGATTTTTATGGCCACGGGACCCAATGGATCTAGATTCGGAGTATCTGGTCTACAGGTTCAGAGTTGTCTTATTCGGGGCGACCTGTTCCCAGTTCCTTCTCAACGCTACTATCTTGCGTCATCTTGAGGAGGCTGGACTAGAACCTGACTTCAAGAAGGAGATCAAGCAGGGGATCTATGTGGACAATCTTCAAGGCACCGGAGACAATGAAGATTTATTGCTCAAGAGATGCTGGGAGATCCGTGATATATTTGCCAAGGCTCATTTATACTTAAGAGAATGGGCCACTAATAGTGATCTTTTGAAAGGTCAATTTGCTTCTGACGGTGTAGCTACTGAGAATAGTGAGGTGAAGTTTTTAGGCCACAAATGGGACACTACCACAGATTGTATATCCTTCTGTCACACCCCATGCGGCAGTGAGCTTATGACCAAGCGAAACTGCTTAAGCTTGTCAGCGAGGTTGTTTGATCCCCTAGGTTTTTTGCTACCTGTATCAATCCGTGCTCGTATGTTTTTACAGCAACTATGGCGGCTAAAACTAGATTGGGACACGCCCCTCCCGACTGAGTTACAAGATACTTGGCGGTTGATTCGGTCGGACCTTTCCACATGTTGCAAGGTCCAACTTAATCGTCAGGTGATTAATGGTCAACAGGTAGATCTACATGCCTTTTCTGATGCTAGTAATAGTGCGTACGGTACTGCCATATACATATGCAATGGTAGTGAAGCGACGCTGGCTATAGCGAAGGCCAAAGTAGCCCCTATAAAGAAGATTACAGTTCCTAAATTAGAACTTACTGCATTGCTTCTGTCTGCTCGTCTAATAAAGTTTACACTGGATGCCTATGCAGACATACTACAGATTAATAACGTCTATGTCTGGAGCGACAGTCAAATAGCGCTTTCATGGGTACACAGCCAGAAAGTGTTACCTGTTTATGTTTCTAATCGCACTGATGAGATTCATGACTTTGTTCCTACAGCTACATTTCGCTATGTGAGCACCAGGGATAACCCCAGTGACATAATTTCCCGGGGGACCTCGGCGCAACAGTTTATGTCATCCTCTATTTGGTGGCATGGACCTCCATGGCTTACATTTCCAACTGAATGGCCTCAGGATTTCAGGGAATGCATATCTGCTCCTTCAGGTCGGCCCCAAGATGATGTGTTAAGTAGTTCGAATGTGAGTACTACACATCAGGATAACAAGTTGGTAGAGTGGGAACGTTACGGCAGCTATGATCAAGTAATACGGGTATTTGCATGGATATACCGTTTCATTAACAACATGAGAAGTCGGGCTCACGGGTCTTTCCTTAGTGAAGATTCGAAGCATATCAGACTCCATGAATTTAGATCAGCAGAAGCAAAACTAATATGTTTAGTACAAAGGGAATCTTATCCTACTGAACATCAAATCCTGAGCAAGGAGTCAAAGGCCAAACCCTCAAACTTAATGAGGCAGCTAGGAATATATATGGAAGGAGGCATAATTAAGTGTAGAGGCAGGATACAAAAAGCGGACATTATTGATTCTGCGAAATATCCTGTCCTCCTTAGCTCCTCTCATTTGATTACCAAACTGTTGATTCGCCAATGCCATAGGACCTGCCTACATTTTGGCGTAAATTATGTTCTGGCGTATATGCGACAACGTTGGTGGATCCCTAAGATGCGACAAGCAATTAAAGGGATCCACAATAGCTGTACTATCTGTAAAAGATTACAGGGTAAGCCTTACTCCCCAGTTAATCTACCTCCCTTGCCTGAGTTCAGGGTACAAAGGACTGAACCATTTCAGGTAACCGGGGTAGACTACACCGGAGCGATTCATGTTAGAGAATCGACGGTAATATCATAAAGGTATATGCCGTCCTATTCACATGTGCGGTAACCAGAGCGATGCATATTGAATTGATTGACGACCTATCCAGTGAGGGGTTTTTGCATACTCTAAGACGCTTTGCAGGCCGCAATGGTTTCCCTCAAATTATTATGAGCGATAATGCGACTTGTTTTGTTGGGGCCTCTAAATATCTCCAGAGTTTAATGGATGACCCGCAGGTTGTGGCTACCCTCACTGGAAAGGGTTGTCAATGGAGATTTATACCAGCACGTGCACCATGGTTCGGGGCGATTTGGGAGAGAACAATCGGTATCGTCAAATCTGCCTTGAAGAAGGTATTAGGAAGGGCACTGGTGACCAGACGGGAGTTGCAAACCATCTTAATAGAAATTGAGATGTCAGTCAACGACAGGCCCTTGACCTATACCTCGGCAGATGTTGATGACCTCTTACCCATTTCGCCTTCCATGATGACACGTGGACGAACCCTTAATACCTTTCCTAGATCGTCCGTAAATGACGAAGATCTGCATGACCCTACGTTCGGCAATGCTGACGCCACACGTCGTCGCTTCCAGTATGTAAACAAGGTGTCCGACGATCTATGGAAACGGTGGACCCAAGAATATTTGCTGTCTCTTCGCGAGCGTCACTCTCATAAGATCAAAGGGACGAATCAACGATGGCCTCGTATCGGGGATATCGTCCTGATTCATGATGAACGTCCTAGGTTATTTTGGAAGCTTGGGAGGATTATCGATATGTTCCAGGGCATTGATGGTCTTATAAGGGTTGCTAGAATACGAACTTCGACGGGGGTTACTACTCGCCCAGTCGTAAGGTTATATCCCCTGGAGCAGGATGTAGAACTGCCGGATGATCTTGGCGTCTCTACTGATACCCCTCTGCGGGAGAATGCTGGTGACAGTGCTCCTCAAGGTGGGGCAGCTGATAATGAGAAGGATGATCCTCCTCAGGCTTCAGGTGGCGCTCGTCCCAAAAGGAGGGCGGCTATGAGTTCCGTGGATCTTTGGAGATCAAAGATCAAACTAGGTGATCTTTGACTTCGATGTCCTTTTGTTGTTCTCTGTATATAGCTCCTGTATATCATTTTGGTGGCGGGCAATATGTCGGGAATAGGGTAATGATCCCGACAGTTTTAGGTCCAATAGGACATTTGAATTTGGTGGTATCGTATCGCTTGTACGATTTCGGCTGGTTCTTTGTGTATTGTAGTTTATTCTTAAGTTAGGTTAAATATTAACTGTAATGTATAAATATCTACATCAGCTCTAGATGTATTATGAAACCAAGTTATGGGTTATAATTATTATGAGCCGGCAGCCATATGTAATTTCTCGAACCGATCGGACGCCGGCCCTTTAGTCTCTCAATCAACACCATACAGCCAACATCTCCCCCCTCCCGGCCCTGACTCAACCCACAGTTCACCATGTGCTACAACTACTAACAATATTAACAACAGTCCTACATCACCAGTCCTCTAAGCTAAGTTCATTGTATCGATATTGTATTATGTGAACATTCCTACATGTCATGCAATTGAACTAGCCGCGTGTGGGGGACTGGATTACACCCATCAACGACTACGTCGTTGGTAATTATATTATAACTATTTGTTGGGATATTTCATGTACCAGTGATATGTAATTTAACCTCTTTATCTAAATTCCCGACAGTCACGATAAAAGGGAATCTCAGACACACTTCACACAGACTTCACCCCGCCAAGACAGACCGCCAGCTGCTGCCACATAACACCAAAACTTCCCCGATATTCGGCTCCCAACATGTCTATCACCTAACCTACACTCTTTGCATCACAGCTAAGTTCCTTGAATACTAGAAGTACTTCATAGATATTACTGGGACTACCACAGATAGCCTACATATACATTTTAACATGTAAGTCAACCGCCGACCCGGTATCATTTTATAGCCTAGGCCAATTCATCTTTCCAGGTTTAGTTATTTCATTTATATCCGTTTCTCCTCTACCCCCTAGGAATAATAAACAGGATAGAATTGGTGCCGTGTGACCAGGATTCTGGGCCAGCTGTTATATATTGATAAGAATTGGGGGGGTATTAGGCCTGACTTTGTCTGCCTTTGTGTAGAGCTGGGCGGTCCCGTGGACAAATGTCGAGGGGTGCACCGGGGAGGGCTGCAAGGGCAGGGGGCGTCGGCCAAGATTTTGAGCCATCGTCCGGTGGTTACCCTGTGCCCTTGAGAAAGGTGGCCCTCTTCGGCCATTTGTATGTCCGGGATTTTCCGCTGGACCGTCCAGTGCAGTGTCCTGCTTTTTTTGTTAAGCAGTTCTATAGACCAGGGGCAAGGGTGGACACTGTCAGGCAGACCTCAGCCTGGGTTAGATGCGCCAGGGAGCCGGAAGGTGTTAGATAGGCTACTGGACAGAGCGCGTGCCTTCTTTGAGGAGAAGGACAGGGCCGAGGAGGAGCAGTCGACGCAATAGGCTAGATCTCAAGACTATGATGACGGCTGCGGCTGTTCCTCCTTCAGAGGAGTCTTGGTCCTTCTTTCTCTTTCCTTTCCTTTCTTTTTCAGGCATTAACTTTGTAATTTGTTAAAATTTAATATAGCCTAGTAAAGTAAAATATTGTAAAGTAGAGTAATATGATATATGTAAATTTCCTTTTTTTTATCATTTGTAAAATCACAGGGGGCACGCGATCTGCATGCTTCAATTTGCTTGGTTGCTGTCGTCATCAATGTAAGTTGGTTAGCCTAGGCTTAGAATAGATTAGAATTGGTTAGCCTACAGTGACGATTAGTATTGTTGTTCCTTAAGCTTTAGTTACCGTAGATTTTTTAAGAATGGAGGAGAAAATAAAGTCATTGCGGCGGTTCAGGGCCGCCAAGAAGGGAGGGATTACTAAGCTTACCTCTAATCTGTCAGATATTATTGAACATGCTGCTACACTGCATGATGTAAGGGATGTGAAAATCACTGTAGAAAAGGCCTTAGCTGATATCGAGTCGTATAACGTAGAGTTGCATAGATTATTTTCAGATGATCAGTTAGAGAAGGAGATGGTGAAAGATATGCAGTATGTTAATCAAGTAAACAGTCAGTTAGCTGAGTTAGATAGTGCTCTCCAGACAACCACTACTGGTAGGTCTCATGATAGTGCAGCAAGTAGGAAACAGGTTATTAAGCTACCCTCCCTGAAGTTGCCTGTTTTTGACGGGGATCCAACACAGTGGGTGGGTTTCTGGGAACTCTTTGATTGTAGTGTTCACTCCCAAACGGACTTAACTGACATTCAGAAATTTACGTATCTAAAGGGACAACTTAGTGGTGAGGCTCTACAAATTGTTGGTGGGTTTAGTTTCGTCGCTGCAAGTTAAGAACCAGCGGTCAATATTCTAAAAAACAGTTATGGTCAAAAGGATCGCATCAAAGCAGCTCACATAGCGAAACTGTGTAATCTCCCGCATCCTAGCTAGGAGGTCAGTGCTCTGAAAGATTTGTCTGTGTCATTTGAGTGTGCATTAGAGTCATTACGCTCTATGGATGTAACAGTAAGTGAAATGTGTGCAGTACTGTTGCATAATAAACTTCCTAGTGCACTCTCTGAGGTGATTAAGCGCGAATTAGAAGACAACTGGCTGGATGTGGATGAATATGTTTGTGTGTTTAAGACTGAAGCGTGCAATCTAGAAATTAGACATAATCCACTAGAACAGTTTTGGGCGACCGCCACAGCAGCATATGCGGTGTATCAGAAACCCGATACCAAGCAGAAGTATGGATGTAAGTTGTGTTTAAAGACAGGACATTTTTGGGCAAAGTGTGCTAAATACAAGAACAGTCCTGCCAAAGCGAATAGAGCAAGGCAGTTGAAATTGTGCGTCGGGTGCCTGTCGTCAGAACATGGAAGCCAGGGGTGTACTAACCCTAAAATTAGACCGTGCCGATTCTGTCAACAGAAACATTTTAATTATATGTGTCCGACGACACGCCTTGAACAAACTGGACAACCAGTGGCCCCTGAACCAACAGTGACCATGGCTGTGGCTTCGGGCCATATTGCAGTGTTGTTACCTACCATTTCAGATTCTCTTGACCGACAGAAACGGTCATACCAGTAAAGTAAGAGCTTAGTTGGACCAATGTTCGCAACAAACCTCCATCTTGCGCTCTACTTTATCACAGCTTGATTACATTAGGGTCAGTAAGGAACAGCTAAGGCTCCAGGGATTTACTGGCTCACTTGGTAGTACTGAGTATGAAATAGTAGAGTTAACCTATCATCACAGAAGAAGGGTGCGTAAATTGAGGCCCGTTGTGGTGGAGGAGTTACCAGTATACAAACCAGAGAGAGGATTATGGATGGAGGTAAATGCTATCAAGGCTCGGGGTTACAATTTAGCCAATCCAGGTATCACTGATGGAGATATGATAGGGTTACTGATTGGGGCGGACTCTTATTACCACTTTGTACATTCAGGCTATGTCAGGGAAGGAAGTATAGTTATGTTACCCACAATTTATGGTTATGCACTGAGTGGCACTTATCAGTCAGATATAGAAGAGACCCATGTAGAGTTAGTCACTGTTCTTAAGTTAGCAGTAGACCCTTTAGTGGAGATACAGGAAGATATTGGCAGGAAATCTCCAGAATTAAAGGATCTGACAGCTCTATGGGACTTGGACCATATTGGTATAAGTCCTAATGAGACTGGTAAGGGTGGGGAGAGAGTTTTAAATAGATTTTCTGAAACGGTACAGTATTCCGAAGCACAGGGACAGTATATGGTGGAACTGCCGTGGAGAGATAACATAGATAAATTACCTGATAACTTTAAGTTAGCCCTGGGCAGAATGAGAGGAATGCAGCGTAAATGTATAAAAGATCCTAACTACTGTCAACAGTATACAAAGGTTCTGGATGATCAGGTAGAAAGGGGGTTTATTGAAAGGGTAGAAAACATGAATCAAGCTGGTTATCCCATTCACTACTTAGCTCACCATGGTATTACTAAAGATAGTGTTACTACGCCTGTACGGATAGTGTTTGACTGTTCGGCTAGGATGGACGAGAGGGCGTTCAGTCAGAATGACTGTCTCCATACAGGTCCATCGCTAGTGGCTGACCTAACCCAGGTACTTCTACGCTTTAGATGCCATAAATTTGCCTGGGTGAGTGATATTGAGAAAGCATTTCTCATGGTGGGATTGAGTGAGAAGGATTGGGATGCTACTAGGTTTCTGTGGCCCGTTGATCCCTTGGATGTTGCAAGTCCTTACATTGTCTACCGGTTCCGTGCAGTTCTGTTCGGGGCCACCTGTTCCCAGTTCCTCCTTAATGCTACCATTCAAAAACACCTGTCTATGATACAGGAGAACAGTGAGGTAGTTAATAAGCTAAACAGGGGGTTGTATATTGACAACTTGCAGGGGACTGGTGATGATGTAAGTGATTTGCAACAACAATGTTGGGATGCCCGTAGAATATTGCCAGCCCTACCTGTCTTTACGTGAGTGGGTCACAAATAATGAGAGCTTGCGGGAACTATTGCACCTGAAGGGTATAGCTTCCGCCAAACAAGACGGGGTTAAGGTACTTGGCGTTGCGTGGCTAACTGATAAACATATGTTACAGGTTAATTTCCGCGGAAGTAGCCGTGCATTGGTTACAAAACGCGAGGCTCTAAGTCTAACCGCGAGTGTGTTCGATCCTCTAGGAGTGTTGCTACCGGTAACCAATCGGGCGCGGAGGTTCGTACAGGACTTGTGGAGATTAGAGTGTGGGTGGGATGTACCCATTCCAGATGACATGAGAGCTAACTGGCGGGGTATTTATGACGATATGATAGATAGTACAGGTATCATGTTTCCCCGTCAGGTCACTAATTCTAAGAGGATTACGCTGCACCTATTTAGTGATGCTAGCTCAGTAGCATATGGTGTAGCGGCCTATGCGGTTGGTGATGAGGTGAGTAGGTTAGTAATGGCTAAAGCTAAGGTGGGCCACGCCTATTAACTCCCTCCGACATATTATGTTCCAGTAAGTCCAAGGAGGCACTTGACAAGTATTTTGGGTCTTGAATTTGGCTCATGAGTGTTGTCGAAGCCTTACATTTTTCGCGATTTCCATCCACCAGAATGCTGTTTATTGTGATGTATCATATATCAATGGAAAGAGGAATATTTATAGTACATGATAAAATAAAAAAAAATGTAAATAAATCGAAATATGAAAGTGTAAATCAGTCCGAAATACAATTATTTCCCATGCAATTGTCTTCACACCGTCCTAGCTCTAAATTGTGTGATGACCATATATTTTGTTTTGCTCAAATAATAGTATTTTTTCTTCTCTTTCCAAATCTGTAAACAGAAATTGTTTATCTTCAATAGTTCTCAAGCAGTGACCGAAACAAAACAAATATGATTTTGATTTATATGGTTTATAACATTTTCAATTGATTTCGTTGCTACGAAGTGTATGGTTTTAAATTTAGGCTGTATGAATACGGCAAATAATGCTGATGAGTATAAAAAAACTAGAAGTTCCTAGGACAAATACTTTTTGCGCTATGAATATTTGAAATGAAGAGCCAAAATGCGAATATTTACGCTTCACCCATCTCTGTTCCGGCGATGCTAGCCGGGTTCCGAGCTGTTCCCCACCTCGTGGTTGCGTTATTTGCTCGGATACGTATATAACTGTATATATCACCGGAATCGGAAAATTGTGCTCTTTCCAATGGTGAAAAGAAAAATAATATAGCATAATTGGTTCGCGAGCTATGCACAATTGTTTCCATGCAGTGAGCGAAAAAAAAAAATCTGATTTTGATTGATATGGTTTATAACATTTTCGATTTATTTCGTTGCTTTGTATGGTTTTAAATTTAGGCTGAATGAATACGGCAAATAATGCTGATGAGTATAAAATAAACTAGAAGTTCCTAGGACAAATACTTTTTGCGCAATGAATATTTGAAATGAAGAGCCAAAATGCGAATATTTACGCTTTACCCGTCTCTGTTCCGGCGATGCTAGCCGGGTTCCGAGCTGTTCCCCACCTCGTGGTTGCGTTATTTGGTCGGAAACGTATATAACTGTATACATCACCGGAATCGGAAAATTGTGCTCTTTCCAATGGTGAAAACAAAAATAATATAGAGTAATTGGTTCGTGAGCTATGCGCAATTGTTTCCATGCATTGTTATTGTTATGAAAATATATGAGAATGTTTATACAGTTGTATATCTTTGCCACAATATACACCCTTTCCAACGAGAAGGGAAATGGCTCCTGGGTTGACACTGAAAAACCAAAATAAGAAAGCCAGGCAATCTTCAGGGAATAACTTCAGAAATAATTCTATTGTACACGTAAATAAAATAAAGTAATGTATATATATATATTATATATATATATATATATATATATATATATATATATATATATATATATACAGTATATATATATATATATATATACTATAATTACAGTATATATAATATATTTATATATATATATATATATATATATATATATATATATATATAATTATATAGATACAAGGTGTCAAACAAAATATAAAGAATGGTAAATGGTAATGGTAGTGTATGTGTGTGGATATATTTATATATATATTATATATATATATATATATATATAAAATATGTATCTATAATATTATTATATATGGTGTCAAACCAGAGAAATATGCAAATTCGCAAGCCACCCAAAGAGGTACTGCACTGGACTCGTTATTTTTTTAGAGTGGTTTCCCCAGGAGGCCAATATCCACTGTAGTGCAAAATGTAGTAGAATTTTTTTTTGTTTCTTTTTTTTTTTTATTTTTTTTTTTTTTTTTATGATGATGATGATGATGGTGATGATGATGGGTGAATGAAGGTGGGTGAATGAAGGTGGGCCCCGAACCTCGGAAGTGATGATTGAATGAATTAAATGAATTATATATGGGGGAGGGGGGTATAATGGGGAAGGGGGGAGGGTATAAGGGGGAGGGCGGGGCATAACTTAGATAAATACATAATACGAATGATATATATTTATATATATATATATATCAATCTACAATTAGAAAAATAAAAAAAAATAAAAATAAAAAATAACCCTCCCCCATGCAAAAAAAAATTAAATAAAAAAAAAAATATATCTCTATATCTATATATATATATCTATAGATATTATATATGGGGGAGGGGGAGGGGCGGGGAGGGAGGGGGGGGGGGGAAGGGGGGAGGGAGGTGGGGGGGGGAGGGGGTATAATGGGGGGGAGGGAGGGGGACGGGGGCATAACATAGATAAACATAAACACGAATTATATATATATATATATATATATATATATATATATATTATATATATATATATATATATATCATCTCTACAATTAGAAAAATAAAATAAAATAAAAAATAACCTCACCCACCCAAAAAAAATAAAATAAAATAAAAATAAAATCATATATATATATATATATAGATATATATATATATATATATATATATATGGGGGAGGGGGGGAGGGGGGAGGGGTGAGGGAGGTCATGCAGAGGGGAGGGGGGCATAATGACAGGAGATAAATACATCAACACGAATTTATTATATATATGTATATATATATATATTGAGATCTATATATATATATATATATTATATATTATTATTGTGGGGAAATGAGGTATGGTGTGAGATAGTGATAGAATGGGTATGAAAATGTGCAAACTAGCATGGGAGAAGGGCAGTGCACCCGATGACTGGAAGACTGGCATAATAGTCCCCTATATAAGGGCAAAGGGGAAAGAGAGGTGTCCACCGAGGATATTCCTAAGGTAGTAGGGAAGGTATACAGTCGGGTAGTGACTGAGAGAGTGAGAGTGGAACGGAGAAATGGATAGGCGACGAGCAGGGAGGTTTTAGACGGAGAGGATGTTTAGATCAGATTTCACCCTGAATTGTGTTGTGGAGAAGTATCTGGAGAAGAAACAAAAGGTATGTTGCCTTATGGACTTGGAGAAGGCCTATGACAGATGTGGATAGAGAAGGTTTGTGGAAATACTGAGAATAAGGAGTAGAGGGCAAGTTGCTGAAGCAGTGAGAGCATGTAGAGGGTGCACAGGCGGCAGTACGTGTGGAGAGTGAGCAGAGCGAGTTCTTGACCTGAATGTTGGTTTGAACAGGGGTGTGTGATGTCCCCGTGGTTGTTTACTGTCTATTGGATGGAGTTATGAAAGAAAATACTATCAAGAGCAGTGGATGGTGTTTGTATCGCTTGAAAAGGGAATTGAGTGGAAGCTACCTATACTGCTGTTGCGGATGATACAGTTCTGATGAGTGATAATGAATGGGAGTTGCAGGGTCTGGTAAATAAATTTGGAACAGTGTGCGAAAAACGGAATTGGAAGGTAAATACGGGAACCAAGGTAGGGTCTTCGAAAAGGGTGAAGTACAGAGTGTGAGGTGAAGCTGAACGGTAGGCTATGGAGATCGTCAACTCTTTTAAGTATCTGGGCAGTGTTGAGTAAGATGACTATGGATGAAGAGGTGCGGGAGAGGTACACAGGGGAAGAGGGTTGTAGGAACGCTAAAGCAGTAACAAGAAATAGGGTGGTCAGTATGGAAGTGAAGAAATCCTTGCATGACATGGTAATCCCGACACTGGCTTACGGAAGCGAAGCATGGACGTTGGTTGAGAGACTCAGACCAAGAGTGAGCAGTGGAAATGAAATACTTAAGGAGTGCGTGCGGAGTTACATGGAGGGATAGACAGACTAATGAGGAAGTAAGAAGGAGGTGTGGGGTGGATATCTGGAAGTGTGAAAAGGAACAACTTGAGATGGTCGGCCATATGGAACGTATGGAAAGTGAGAGAAGACTAAGAGGGGTACGGAGCGAGGTGGAGGACAGAGGGGGAGAGGTAGACGATATGGGTGGAAGGATGGAGTGAGGAACTACATGAACGAAGGCTAGGGTTGGGAGGAGGGGCGTCGACTGACTGGGAACAGAGGTGCATGGGGGCGGTTCGTTCGTGGCCACCCTTCGGGGATCGCGGCGTCAGGCAATAGATAGATAGATAGGAACAATTTGTTTATAGATATTATTATATCAATCTACAATTAGAAATAAATAAAATAAAAATAAAAACAAACCCTAACCCTCCAAACCAAAAAAAAATACAAATAAAACAAAAAAACATTATATATATATATTATATGTATCTACTAGTATTATATGGGGGATCTGGGGCGGGGGGAAGGGAGGGGGCGGGGGGAGGGGGCGGGAGGGAGCGGGAGGGGGGAAGGGGAGGGGGACGGAGGGAGGGGGCGGGCGGGGAGGGGGGAGGGGAGGGGTATAAGGGGGGGAGGGCTGAGGGAGGGGGAGGGGGGGCGGGAGGGAGGGGAGGGAGGGGAGGGGAGGGAGGGTGGAGGAGGTTATAATGGGGGGGGGGGGGGAGGGGGAGGGGGCCACATAACATAGATAACTAACATAAACACGACTTAATTTATATTATATAGTTAATATCATATATCTATATCTATTATCTACTATCTTGATCTACTATATTATATTATTCCAATTAGACAAATAGAAAAATAAAAAATGAAACAATAATAAAAAAGACCCTTCCCCCACCCCAATACTGCTCAACACAACCAAAAACACAAAATATATATATTACATCTATCTAGTATATATATATACGCGGGGAGAGGTGGGAAGGGAGGGGGACGGATGGGAGGGGGGGAGGAGGGGCGCGAGGGAGGGGGGGGAGGGGAGGTTATGGGGGGGGGGAGGGGGAGGGGGATCGGAGGGGAGGGGGGGGGAGGGGAGGGAGGGGAGGGAGGGGTATAAGGGGGGGGGAGGGGCGGAGGGGGAAATGGGGGGGAGGGAGGGGGAGGGGGATTAACATAGATTACATACTAAACACGACTTTATGTATATAGTATATATATATCTTATATTATAATTATAGATGTATCTCATATATACTATATCATCTACAATAGACAAATAAATAAAAAAATAACAAAGATAACACTCACCCCCCCCCAAAAAAAAAAAAAATAAAAAAAAAAAAACCATATATACCGGTATATATATTATATTATTCTATAGATATCTCTATATAGTATAGATATATATATATGCGGGGAGGGGGAAGGGGATGGGGAGGGGGGGGAGAGGGGATGGGGGGAGGAGGGGGGAGAGGGGAGGGGGAGGGAGGGAGGTTAAGGGGGGGTGGGAAAGGGAGGGGGAGGGGGAGGGAGGGGAGGGGGAAGGGCAGGGAGGGGGGGAGGTATAAGGGGGGGTGGAGGGAGGGGGAGGGGGCGGGAGGGGGGGGGAGGGCAGGGAGGGGAGGGAGGGGTAATGGGGGGGGGAGGGAGGGGGACGGGGGCATAACTAGATAAATACATAAACCACGAATTTAGTATATTAATATAGCTTAGATTATAAGTATATATCTTATATATAATAATAGAGATATACTCATATATACATATATATAATGGATATGTATAATATATATCGATTTTCTTTAATACATACCGAGCGTTGAGAAGAAATGGCAATTTCTGCGTTGGAAATTTATTATTCAAAGATTTCCAGGTCTCTGATGAGTTTTCGCTGGGTGGCAGGCACGTAGATGAAGGAGATGAGTCAAAATTCATGGTGGTACAGGGTTACATAAATGTACATGATTGATACAGGATATACGACCGCGTTTCACTGGACAACCAGCGTATCAAGTAAGGAAGGAATGATATAAAAGGTAAAACAGGAAGGGTATCTATATGAGGGTGGAGGATCAGAGGAGGCGGAAAACAGGGGGCAATTAAGTCTGCTATTGGTGGAAGCGTAAACAGGGAGAGAGAAGGGGTTAACCAGCTTTCACGAATGCGCACTGGATGCGGGATGGTGGTCAGTAGGTGGGGTCGAAGCTGATTGGCTGCGTTGTCGAGGGGCGTGGCCTAAGTTGTTGTGGCGCCGGAAGAAGACGAAGCTGAAGGAGAGGGTAGGGCGCGGGGGGGCAGCGCAAAGGGCACCGGGGGGCGAGGAGGGGTGTTAGGTCCTGTAGGGTAGTGACTTTTGGCCGCAGAAGGCAGGACTCTGAAGGTCCAGAGTTTGGTTGTTGCCACATCGTATGCGGAATGTTAGGCTTTGTGATATATAATAGCTTCGAGTATAGTTAATCTCCTTGGGTTCACTTTCTTTATCGAGTCATGGTGGTGGTGTTTTCTCTAACTCGTTGCGTGTGAGGTGAGGGTGGGTTAGGGGTGAGATAGTGGTCTTTGATGGCTCCAGCATGAAGGTGAAGAGTTAACCGACGTGAAAGACGAGTCTGCGTCATACCAATATACGGATCGCGGTCCACAGTCCTCATAATTACAGGTATGTTGGTAAATGACGTGATCGTTCGGTAATCGGGGCTCTTTATCTTGGTGGAGGCTGGTTTGTTGCGTGAGAACGAGGTTGGGCAGTCCTTGGGGGATTTGTAATTAATTATTAATTTGATTTTGTTTTCCGGGTTGGGTGTGGGTGGACATGCTTGGAGATTATTTCTTTTAAGACGGCCTCGTTCATTGTTGTCGTTCAGAGGACAATGTAATTGCGGTAGAAGATTCTGAATTTCAATTGGGGGGGTCAATGTTGGGAGTGCTTTGGGTTGTACCATTTTTCAAGACCTGGCTGGTTGATGGTGCTGGGAGATGTCCCGGAGTTGGCGTCGTATCCGTTATTTACTAAAACTTGGGATAGTCTTTCTAGTTCCTGCAGTGGGTGTCGGCCCAGGTAGAAGCAAGTGCGTGAGGGCTCTTCCTAACATAGGCGGAGATGGAAGGATAGAAAGATAACGGCGGGGGCATTCACTATCGCTCCGTTGAGGCATTGTCCTGTGTTAGTAGGTTTAATGTAGACGGTGGTTTTGAACCCATGGTAGTCGTTCAGAGCTACGAGGATGTCGAGGAAGCGGGAGTTGTGCCATTGGTTAGATTTTTCAAAGGCGTGAAGTTAAGTCCGGAGGAGGTCATTGAAGCGACGCTGCAGTTCCTGTAGTTCGTGGAGGTCCTTGATTTTGCACGAAGATGTCATCCACGTATCTACAGTAAGCACGGCTGGTCGTTGGGCAACCGCTAGGGAGCTCTTCCTCGATTGGTACCCATGAAAACAAGTTCGCACAAAAGAACTCCTAGGGGGCGGCCCATCGCCCACCACCGTTCTATCTGCTTGTACATGTTGCCCCGGGGGGCAAAAAGGGAAAGGGGCCTCCTTGGTACATAGCTCCAGTAGGTGTTTTCAGGGCCTTCTCCGGGATGTCCAGTGTATGGTGTATCAGGGCAATGATAAATTCGACGTAGAATCCATGTCAATGGTCCTATCCCACTGGCACGTTGGTGAACAGGCGTTCTACGATCGAGAGAGGCGATAGTGTGGGGTTGTTGTTTAAGGTGGGGCAACAGTCTCGTAAAATTTCTCAAGAAATCGGGGGCCTGAGTTAAGGTTGAATTGGACTGGGCACGTAGGGGGTGGTGAGGAGGTTGTTCAGGGGCCTTGGCGGGGGATTTCTGTTTTTTTAAGTGTGGTGGTAGGTGGCAGTGGGGATCTGGGAGATGATGGGGGCGGAGGGGGTTCCCAGGTTTGTCGGTTTTGATGGTTCCGTACGAATAACCAGGGGTGTATTCTACGACGGTTTTTTAAGGTGGATCCCTCCTGTTTGGCGTTGATGGCGGTGACTGGTGGTGGTGGCACTACGTTTGAATTTCGTCACCTACTGACCACCATCCCGCATCCAGTGCGCATGCGGTGAAGCGGTTAAAACCTTCTCTCTCATTCGTTTACGCTTCCACCAATAGACAGACTTTTGCCCCCCCTGCCCCGTTTCCGCCTCCTCCTGATCCTCCACCCTCTATATATAACCTTCCTGTTTACCTTTTATAATCATTCCTTCCTTTACTTGATAATGCTGGGTTTGGTCCAGTGAAACGCGTCGTATATCCTGTATCATCCATGTACAATTTATTGTAACCCTGTTAACCACCATGAATTTTGCTCATCCCTTCATCTACTTCCTGCCACCCAGCGGAAAAAAATCATCATGACGACCTGGAAACTTTGAATAATAACATTTCCAAACGCCAGAAATTGCCATTTCTTTCAACTTGGTATGTAGATTAAAGAAAATTTACTTACCTGGCTTTACTAACATAAAAACTTCACGAGAATGCCAGACATCGCACTCAGCACCCTCCAGTTTCGTGGAAGAACTGGTGAAGGACCAAATAAATTGAAAAACGATGAGCTCGCCCACAACCTTCGTTAAAGGAACGAGATGCTCTTCTACGGATTTGGGGAAGACGAAAACCCTCCAGACCACCTCAAAGCCGAAATCAACACAGCCTCGAAACAACTCCTTGAAACAACACAGAAGACAAGCCGATAAACACAAAAACCCCCCCCCAGGTATTTTAAAAAAGCTTGCCCGTCTTTATGGCGGATCAACTTTAAACTTCCAATAAACCAACAAAAGATATATAAACCTTATAACACCATTCTGATTCCTGGCTGGACCAAGAAGACCTCCTCAACAAAGGCCTCAAACTGCCACTACAGCTCCAAAAACCTGGCCCCCACCGGAAAACGCCCTAGAAACGGAAATCCTCCTGGACGAACGTCCTACGACTCAAGCAAGGATGGCAAAGGTCACCACTAACTCCCGCGCCATTACAACCTACTCTCCTCGCTGAAGCCGCCCCAAAACCAGAGGACGGACAAGCTCCACCATACGAAAATACTCAACAATACAACACTTCCAAGCTGCCAAAACTATTAAGAGACAACCCAAACATCATCATCCGTCGTGCGGAAATATAAGATATATAAAGCTTCCTGCCTCGTGATCTGTCATGGCCAAGGAGGAATATCTTAGAAAATGGACACGTCCTCTTTTAAGGTTGACAACACTAAATTTAACAAACGCGCTCACCCGCAACCCCAACCGACGAAATCCAAACGTATTGCCAACAACACCATCACCGCCATCACACGCCACAACAAGGAGGGATCCACCTTAAAAAACTCGTCGGAGAATACACCCTGGGTATGCGTACGGAACCATCAAACACACAAACATGGGAACCCCCTCCGCCCCACATCATCTCCCAGATCCCCACTGCCACCTACCAGATCGCCAAGGCCCTGACAACCTCCTCACCCCTACGTGCCCAGGCCAATTCAACGCTGAACTCAGCCCACGATTTCTTGGAAATTTTACGAGCGCCCCCCGCGTAAACAACAACCACCACTATCGTTCTCTCGACGTAGAAAGCCTGTGTTCACCAACGTGCCAGTGGATAGGACATTGGACATGATTCTTTACGTCGAATTTATCATTGCCCTGATACACCTACACTGGATCGATCCCGGAGAAGGCCCCTGAAACCACTACGGGAGCTATGTACCAAGGAGGCCCCGTTGCCTTTGCCCCCGGGGGCAAAACATGTAACAAGCAGATCGACGGTGTGGCGAGGAGGCAGCCCCCTAGGAGTTCTTTTTGCGAACTGTTTTCATGGGTACCATAGATGGAAGAGCTCATAGCTGCCCAACGACCAGAAGGCCCGTCTACTGTAGATCGTGGAGGGACATCTTCGTGCAAATCAAGGACCTCCACGAAACGAAAGGAAACTGCAGCGTCGCTTCATGACCTCCTACCGGACTTAACTTCCACCTTTGAAACAAATCTAACACAATGGACAAATCCCCATTCCTCGACCATTCCTCGTAGTCTTCTTCTGAACGACCATGGGTTCAAAACCCAACCGTCTACATTAAACCTATAAACCACAGGACAATGCCTCAACGGGCGATAGTGAATGCCCCCGCCGGGACTCTTCTATCCTCCATCTCCGCCTATGTTAGGAGAGCCCTCACGCAACTGCTCTACCTGTGGCCGCACACCCACCAGGAAACTAGAAAGACGATTCCCAAGTTTTAGTAAATAACGGATACTCCAACTCCGACCCTCTCCAGCACCATCAACCAACCTCTTGAAAAATGGTTACACCCAAAGCCCTCCAAACATTGACCCCCCCAATGAAATTAAGTATCTGTTACCGCAATTACATGTCCTCGGAACACAACAATGACGGATGGCCGTCTTAAAAGATAATAATCTCCAAGCATGTCCACCCAACCACACCGGGAAAACAAAATCAAATTAATAATTTATTTAACAAATCCCCCAAGACCTCCAACCTCGTTCTCCGCAACAAACAAGCCTCCACCAAGATAAAGAGCCGCTGACCGACGAATCACGTCATTTACCAACAGCGCTACCTGTAATTATGAGGACTGTGGGACCTCATTCCTATATTGGTATGACGCAGACTCGTCTTTCACGTTCGGTTAACTCTTCACCCCTTCAGGCTGGAGCCATCAAAAGACCACTATTTCCGCACCCCTAACCACCCTCACCTCAACACGCAACGAGTTAGAGAACACACACCACCTTATACTCGATAAGAAGTGACCCCAAGGAGATTACCTATACTCGAAGCTTTATATATCCAAGCCTACTACAATCCCAACATCAAACAACCAAACTCTGGACCTCAGATCCTTCCTTCTGCCAAAAGGCTACTACCTACAGGAAAACTAACACCCCTCCTCGCCCCCCCGGTTGCCCTTGACGCAGCCCCCCGCGGTACCTCATTCAGCTTCGTCTTCTGCAGGTGCCACACAACTTAGGCCCCCCCAAAACGGGCCCCGACACTCGACACGCAGCCCACATCAGGCTTCGACCCCACCTACTGACCACTATCCCGCATCCAGTGCGCATGCGTGAAGCGGTTAAACCCCCTGCTCTCTATCCTAGTTTACGCTTCCACAATAAGCAGACTTTTGCCCCCTGTTTTCCCGCCTCCTCTGATCCTACACCCTCTATATATACCCTTCCTGGTTTACCTTTTATATCATTCCCTTCCTTACTTGATAATGCTGGTTGTCCAGTGAAACGCGTCGTATATCCTGTGATCATCATGTACCTTATGTAACCCTGTACCACCATGAATTTTGCTCATCTCCTTCATCTACTTCCTGCCACCCCAGCGAAAATAACTCATTCAGAGGGACTGGAAACTTTAGAATAACAAAATTTCCAACGCATGAAATTGCCATTTCTTTCAACCTCGTTATGTATTAAAGAAAAAATTTATTACCTGGCTTTACTAACATAATAGATAATATATACGATTACATACCTATGTATTATATAAAATATTGGTTATATAATTAAGAGTTTGTGGTGGGGGACATTTATGTTGGGTATCATAATAAATACTAATAAATAAATAAATAATAATAATAATAATAAATAATAATATAAATAATAATTAAATTACTAATACTCTAATAAAGCAAACAATATAAATGAAATACAAATATAAATACTTTTATGGGTGATCCCATACACAAGGAATAACCGGGTCTATATAATAAATAATAATACAAATAACTAATAATAGGCTAAACCTAAACACAAAAAAATATAATAAATAATAAAATGGTGGTGGTGGTGGTGGAGATGGTGGTGGTGTTGGTGGAGATGGTGGTGGTGTTGACCCAAATAGGGTTGGGGTATTTTCTGACTGGACCATGGTCAGAAAGGGACCCTACCCATTGGTTGTCAACACCACCACAGCTCCACCACCACCACCACATCCCATCCAACACCCGACACCCCATCACCCCACCACCACCATCAACAAAACCATCACACCACCACCCCCATCTCACCCACCACCACCACCACCACCACACCAAAAAAAAATGTCGGCCTGTACTTACTCACACTGCTGAGATTCCCTCGTGGACCACCAAGCCGTATATGTAGAGATGCTTTTGCCCATAAAAAAATACCTTACCCAAGCACTTTCCACCAAATAAATTATCGAGCAAAAATGCAAGCACTTTCCACCACTAAAATTATTAGAAGCTAAAAAATGCCACAGGGCTGAGGGAGCATGGCGACATATGCTCGACCAGTAATGAAAGTTTGTTTTCACTATAAAACAATTTATAACAAGTAAAATACACTACTGTCAAGTGATAAATAGCCAATTATATTGATCAATATGGTATGAAAGTGATCCACAAACAAGCGCAACCATGGGACCCCTCGGTGGGAGCACACCTTGGTCACGTCAACACGACTACGCCAAAACATCGGCACCAACATGGTTTTGTATACCCTACATAAGAATAACACAATAATCCATCGATAAACCCAACGATATAGCACTTCGTTTTGGGTTAGATTAGGGCGGGTAATACAGCAGGCTCGGTCAACAATGGAGGCCCTTGGTTTAAAGGGCCAACACACCCACCTATAGGCTGGGCTGATGGGACGAAAAAACTGACTCTCGCTACCACCGCGGGGCCCTCACAGGGACAGCTAGGGGGTTGCTAGATGTTTCCACATGTACATCAACTTATCGGACCTTCCAAGCCCAACAAACCGGCTCACATTGCGTCATCAAACCTTATTTTTAGCAATATAATAAGTCCCTATGACGCGATCGCAGTAATATGGGTTTTCCCAATGGTGTCACTCTGCCATATGACTCGATCGCTAGTCATTATATGTCTGGGAGAGTTTAAGCCCTCCATCCATACCTAAAATGGCAATTGATCTGGTGTTCTTCTCGCAGGCCTCATTCTCGCATGTTATATATGTGAGGCCTATGCTCGGAACGAGCTGATTATAGAGAACATATACCTCTGGTCGGAACAGCCAGATAAACCCTATGCTGGTTGTCTAGTAAGAAGATTTTGTTATATATGTTCAGAATAGAGTTGATGAGATTAAAGTCATTAGTCCCGGCGCTCATTTTCACTTAGTGTCCACAGAAGGACCAACCCCCAGTGGACTTTGTCAAACCAGAGGGATTTCATATGTGTCCATTAGGTTGCTCTTCGCTTTGGTGGGGAGGGCCCACATGGTTACCTCACCGAATACTTATGGCCTGCGCTCATGGGCCAAATAGGAGGGGGACACCACTGTGGGTGGTTGTAAACATGAGTCAAGAACGGAAACCCTGTCATATGCCTCGGGTACCGGTGGCCCCTACCTCGACCATATTGAATTGGGACGGGTATGGCTCATAATGAAGTCATGGCCGTAATGGCATGGGGTCCTTAGGTTTATTAGGACTCTTAGAGAGAAGACCCACAGGGAAACCTCAGGCAAAACCGGCCTACTTGATGGTGCGCGGCGGAATTAAGAGCAGCAAAGACGTCAGGCCTATGATTAAAGGTTAGCGCAGAGAGAAGCTTACTCTGAGGGAACACCACTATTTGTCAAATGGACAGGGCACACCAGGCAATATAGGTGAAGCAGAGTTAGGCCTCATATGGAGGAGGCATGATATGCTGTAGAGGTAGGCTACACTTGTCAGGCTTTACATTGATAGTGCCAAGAATTTATCATTACTCCCTAATAACATCGTATAGCCACTCTCCTTAGTAATTACTGCCACAAAGTGTGTAACCATAGTGGTGTTAGTTATGTTGTAAATTACATAAGGCAAAGATGGTGGATCCCCAAGATTAGACTCAGCGTCGTAAAGAAAGCCTTAAGGGGAGGTATCATCTGCCAAGCGATGGCAAACCGGCTACCTCATACTGATGCTGGTACAGGCCCTCCATTGCCGGAGTTAGGGTTCAGGAAGTGGAGGTCCGTTCCAGGTAACCGGGAGGGTTGATACACAGGTGCCTTGCCCGTAAAAGAGAAGGGGTGTACTGTAACAGTTAACTTATATGTAGTCTTATTCCACCTGTGCAGTTGACTAGAGCGGTCCAGTAGAAGCACGGTGTCTAACCTCTCATGCGGAATCATATGAATGCGTTCCGTCGGTTTAGTAGCAGGAGGGGTTACCCTGAGATTATGATGAGTGATTAATGCCACCCCAATTGTTAGCGGAGCCAGTACATTACGGGAGTTGATCGATGAGGAAGGGTTAAAAGGTACTATAGCGGGAGTCAAGTGCGAGTGGCGGTTTTATCTGGCCCAGGGCGCATGGTTCGTTGGCCATATGGGACAATGGGGTCATTGGCATCAAAAGGCTGGCTTGAAGAAGGTACTACTGGGTCGAGCAATATATGGTTACCTCAGAGGGAATGAAATACGGACATTACTGGAGATCGAGGCCACCGTCAATGATACGCCTATCTTGGCTACAGTTCCGTTGATCTTGAAGACCCTCTACCCATCACTCCTTCACAAATGGTTCATGGGGCGGATCAGAAAGCTTTCCCAAGGCAAGAAGTCACGGATGTGAAGATCTCAAGGACACGACGTGGCGTAACAACGCATTTTCCGTCAAGACCGCTTCCAATCGTAACAAAACTCGCACCGACCTGTGGAAAAGGTGGAGCACTGCTTATTAATATCACTCAGGGAGCAACATCGTCACTTAATGGTAAAAAGAGGGCTAGCATCGCAGCAAGTTGGGGACGTCGTTCTAGTACATGATGACGTGCCCCCGACTTTTTTTGGCGTATTATAGGTCGGGCAATGAAACTTCTTCATGGTCCTGACCACAACTGTAGGGTAGTTCAGGTAAAAAACAGGAGACGGTTTGACTACCAGACCGGTGGTTAAAGCTATACCCACTAGAAATAGATTTAGAGGGTAGTGGATGGCGACAGCAACCGAACTCTGCTAATATCCTTCTGCTACTAGAGCGGACTGAGGTGATACCCCTCAGCGGTCGTCACGTCGGGCTGCGGGTTGGGTTCCTCCCAGTTGTGGCGAGCCATGATCGGGACGGGTCACATTGTACATACTTTGTATAAAATGGTGGCGGAGTCTGTCGTGAATCTTGGTATAGATACCGTAGTTTGAATTTCCCGGGTTCACGACAGCTGGTTCCTTTCCTTTTGTTTATACGCATAACTTGATTTATCTTTGTGGCTAAAGAGTACTGTGGTTACACCAATTATATCTTAGTTTATTTTCCCTTCTTCTAATCACGGGGACGATGTAAAACCCTTAAATCTATTTTATATTGTCACGCTGTTTAAAAGGGAATCTCAGACCACCACTTCCACACAGACTTCACCCCGCCAAGGACAGGACGCCAGCTGCTGCCACATAACACCAAAACTTCCCGATATTCGCCTCCAAGATAGTCTAGCACCTAACCGACACCTTGGCATCACAGCTAAGTTCCTTTAATACTCGAAGTATTTCATAGATTTACTAGGACTACCAAAGGGATAGCCTACATTACATTTTAACACGTGAGTCAACGCCACAGTCTATTTTTATAGCCTCGGCCAATTATCTTCCAGGTTTAGTTGTGTCATTTATATCCGTTTCTCCGCTACCCCTAGGGAATAATTAAACAGGATAACATCCGATATTTTGGTCCAAACAGGTCCGTGGCAGCCGGTTTCCCTCAAAAATTGAAACCTAAAATACCGTCCTCTACTGCATAGGAAAATGATTGGACTTTGGCATCATATATTGAACTCCATACTCAGGCTCCCGCAAATGTTAGGGAACAGGTTTTGCTTTGCACTTGGGGTTTTTGTCGGCAATCGTGCAAAAAACCTCGCAATACACTTAAAGTTCCAACATCTTGAAAACTACGCGGATGACCATGTTTGCGTAGGTGGGTGAGGCTCGACATTCCGATAGTCTTGGTACAAAAAGAATAGAAATTGGTTGGAAAATAGTTTGGCTGCGGGCATTGCAAACTGTCTCTCTTAATTACTTTAAAAACCTTAACCTACTTAAAGCACACGTTTTTCAGTCTTCAGTCTCGGCTTCCCCTAAATCCCCTAAGTTGTGCTGCATAATTCTTAATTTCATCATTCAGATCCATGCAGTGTTTTATATTTAACTCTCTCAAATAGGTTAGAGTCCCTCCGAATTCCAGCAATTATTTATCCAACTTAACTTACATACCTACCCTACCAAATAATGATGAGAATTCAACTTTACCTTTGGGGAAGAGCAGAGTATGGGCGAAGGTTTTTAAAATTCCTCTATTTGCCACATTCTTAGTTTGCTAACAATTATCTGGACCTTCAAAGTTTTGACCAGTGCCTGTGTGACTCGTTGGTTTAACCCTCCTCCCTCAACCCTAACTTAAGTGGTACCACAAAAATCCGCTAGATCCCTGTCTCAAAAGTCGCTAGCATGTGTTCATAGTCACACAATGCTAGATAAATGCCGGCATTTCACTAAAGATTTTTCGTTTGTTCTTTTGCAAATATTACAATGTAATATGCAGTGGTGCGGGCGCGCTCTGGTGGGACTGGTAATGGGCAGCGCTCCGCTCCTCAGACATAAGGTAATGCGGAAGCGCTTCACGCGCTCCTTTGGTCAGCCGACCCGATGCGCTTAGCTCTGCGCTAATGCGCTCCGCGTTCCCAAAAACAGGTTCTAATTAAAAAAAGTAAAAAACAGTCTTCTAGAAGTTATTTAATTATTACATCTAAATTAATAAAATCCTTTGTCTTTCACTTCATTAATAAAAATAAAAATAAAAAAAATAAAAAAATCAAGTCATGGTGTTCTTTCTGAAGTTTAACCCGTTGAGCCCCGGGCTCGTTATAATATTTTGTTCACCCCAGTCCCAAGCCATTTTCACTTATGTGTGTGTTTGCTTAAAAGGGACGACAAGGATGAGGAAATGAAAAAAAACAAAAAAAAATCACCTCTGACATTGTTTTTTGGGGGGGGGGGGGGGGGGGGCGGGGTTGGGGGGTTGGGGGGGGGGCCGGTGGGGGGTTTGGGGGGGGGGGGTGAAGCACTCAAAAAACTTTTGTTGAGACAAAAATGGCAGAGAATGGTGAGAAAATGAAGACAAAAAATAAAACACAACTCATTGCGGTCATTTGGGCGGGCGGTGGGGGGGGGGGTTTCAATAGTTCGTCTCCCCCCCTGACCACCCGCCCGGGAGCACTAGGGTAAAAACTGAGTATGGCAATGTACGGCTTACATGCCTAAAGGAGTATATCCCATAAATCTCAAGCCTCTAGCTGCCCATTACGACCGGAGTATAATGAAGGTTAAAAGTGGAGGTGAACTCGGGTGTAAACTATCCCCACTAAGCCCACCACCACCAGCCGCGCGGATGGCTCGTGCCGCTGACACCTACTGGGCCGGCTCCCACACACACTACGGTACCTCGCCCCTCCCTATTCTCCGCCATGTCATACCTTACGAGCCACGTAAGTGTTTTTTATATGTCGGACGCACGTGATGCGTCGCTGGGAGTTGGTGATCAAAGACTGCCAGACGCAACACGTGCGACGCTGGGTCTCACCGGGTTTTAAGTTTATCACTTTCTCAGTTTCGGTAATTCGTTATGTCCCCTCAATGATAATGAATCATATGCTGATATCATTGTGAGATTGCTACTGTCCCTTGATATCTATGATATACAGTATATGACATAAAGCATTACAGAAGAAACTGTCCAAACTGCGAAACTTAAACAGTGTTAAACTTTTCAAGCTAACAAGCCGACGATACAATAACAAAGCGTAAAAATGATTAGTTGATTTACATGAGTTACACGATTTCATAATTAATTATCCATCATATGAGCTGATTGATATGATGATAGCCTTAATCAGTTTATTAAAATAGGCCACTTCGTAAGCCGGAACTTGCCCGTAAGGTTTACTTAGCGTTAGCCCCACGCCAACACAAGTTCAGTAACCAGTTAACCCCTGTAAACACTGGTCGGTCTGTCACTATCATCGTCCACTCTATAACAGTTCACTAACACCGTGAGGTAACACCGTACGATGACCGTACATGATAATGACGTTCGGAACATGTGGTTGACAGGACAAAAAGGCGCTTCCAGAGTGCCAGAAAGGACGCACAAACAGTCAAGCTGTGCTCCACGCTTGCACTCCGAGTTCAGATTTTAGCCGCGCTCGCTCCGCGTGCTCCTCTTATACCGGTATGTGAGCACCGGATCGCAGAGCGCAGAGCGCCAATCGGAGCGCCCACTACGCCCATCACTGGTAATATGACTAGAATGTAGGCAATTTAACATGTAAAACTTGCAAACTCAACAAACCAAAACAGGGGACAAAGACAATAATTATAAAGTCAAATTAACTTATCAAAATCACTATGTGGAAACAACGCTTACTAATATAACATTTATGAAATCAAAGAACACACTCCACCACCATTAGGGTGTACATTCCTAAGAGCAAGTTAATGTGATTCCCAAGCAAACAATAGCACACATAACAACTCACTATCGTCACATTCACGGAATAGTCAATTTGGGAAGTTACAGTTTCCCTAGTAAATGTCTCTAGATATAAAAAACTAGTTTGCTAGATTGAAGTTCAATACCTGACATCTAGCGGTAATGTAGCAAAACTGGCACTACTGCAAAGTCATTGTCTCCTACCCCTCCCCATACCCACCCATCCCCTTGCTTGCGCAGGTTCGAGAGAGAGACGTGTAGTGGGCCACTCACCGAGCTCCTTCCACACGTTGAGGGAAGCCAGCCACACCCATGCTATTGTGGTTATAATTATGACTGTAAGATGAGTGAAACATTAAAATCAATTATAAATGTTTATACACTATCGGGATGTTCAAAACCACGCATGGTCTTGCTTTCACTCTTCTTTCTCACTTGCCCATCGCATTAATCTCGTTGCTAGGTTGCCAAAAAAAAAGTATGTTATGAAAATTAATTGTTCATTGTATTTGTGTGTGTTATTGGTAAACCTTTCCACGTGCCTATAGTAAGTACGGACATTCTAGCAAGATGCATGATTCAACTTACAAGGATAGATATATCTCGGAAGTATTTATTTACCCTCGGAAAGTTGAAATATAATATATGCGGCATCTCAGAATGCCATGAATGCGCAGACAACATGAAGGAGACCACTCACTGAGCCTAAGTAATTGTCGCTAGGCAGTGTGGGTGCTTGTTTTAGTGCGGCTGCTGTGTGTGATGGTCTTGTGTCGCTACCAGTATGTGTGTGCTTGTTTGAGTGTCGCTTATTCGGATGTATTCGTTAATCTATCTCTCTCTCTCTCCTCTCTCTCTCTCTCTCTATTGATCTCTGTCTTCCTTACGATTACGACATACTTAGTGCATGAGGACACATAGGAAATAGGGAGTCTTTCTCTCTCTCTCTCTCTTTGTTTAGTTATGTTGTCGTTTCGATAGCCCTCTCTCTCTTTCTCACACACAAATGAGAACATAAGGCTAAACAGGAGTCTGCCAGAGAGCCGATTGGCCAACAAACGGCAGATCCCTTCCACACCCAAACCCCTCTCTTACGAGAGGCAGATCCCATACACACGCCCAAGCTCTCGGCTCTCTCACTTCACACCGGTATACAAATGAGGGGCAGATCCCTTACACATGCAACCAAGAGGAACAATGGGAGCCTGTAGAGAGCCACGTGGGCAACACAAGGGCAGATCCCTTGTCACAACCAACCCATCTCCTACCACATTATGCTATACACTACTTACTATACACCAATGTTATCATAAACCTGCAACCAAGAATAATTGTAAGAAATAGGAGCGTACGATAAATGCAGAGTCAGCAGAGAGTCAATTGGCCCATACAAAACAGATCCCTTTCACACCTAACCCATCAGTTGCCCTCTGACCCCTTGACCAGTGGGACGTCACCATGTGACCGCTCGTGTACCGGTTGACCCTTAGTGAGGGTCCTCGTGAACTTTCTTAGTGATGGCGTGTTGTTGATGAGTCTGCTGTTTCTCTCCCATACTCTCCAGCTTTGTCTTGCTTTGCACCGAAAGGACTGGAGAGTGTGGAGCAGGAAATGCAGTGTCTCAAAGATGAAAATTTGGCCTTGAGACTAGCTATGGCGGAGAAGAAGTGTGCGGGCTACCGGAAGTTTTCCCAGGGATCGTGAAAGCCCCTTGGAAAGGTGGTGTCACACCCAGTGCATCGGCCTGCAAGCTGAAAAGGCAGCCACTCAAGACCCACAACAACCTCAGCACCTTGGCTGATGAGAGTGATGGAGAGGAGGAAGTTGGCGATCATAGAGGCAGTGAGAGGGGAAGGGGGGGGGGGGGGGGAGGTCTGCTGGGTTGCTTGCAACAACTGCCTGCTACACGCCGACAAAAGGAAACAAGATAAGTCTGTTTTCATTGTCGGGGATTCATTGGTTAGATACCTTTGGCCGGCAACAAACACTCAGGTTGGTAAAGTTGTCTGCCGTTGCTGGTGACGGAGTCGGGAGGGTGGCTGAGACGATAGATGCTGTCCTGGAAGTGAGTTGGGAGGCCCCGCATCATCTTCCTCACTGCAGGGAGCACCGATAGATGGAGCGCAGGACTGAGGCGTTGCTCTCCAAGTATCAGGAAATGTTGGCGTTGGATCAAGGAAAAGGGGGGAGTTCCTGTGGGTACACAGTATCCTGCCAAGAAGAGGGGTAAGGAAGGAATGGTCCTCCAGGGCTATTGGTGTAAATAGCCGGTGGGAGAAAGTATTGACAAAGGCCAAATCCTATTCAATTCTGGGAAAAATGGTCCCTCTTTTATGGTAAGGATCGAACTGTATGTCCAGGATGGAGTACATCTCTCTTGACTAGTAGTTTTCGACCTTGGCCAGCTCACTCGACAAGATTGTTACGGGGGTTTCGTTAAAAAAACCTGGGTGGTGTAAGTAAAATACTGTTCCCATATGGAGCAGGTACTGCATTGTGACAAAAACAGTGAGTAAAATAGAAATACTCAGTCAAGATAGTGCGGATCTATAGTGATGTGTAATAGTAGTATCGCTAACAATACACATGTAACTGATAGTAAAGATGCGAATACTGATAGCGTAGACTTTCTGTCTAGAGCTAGCGTTTCAACAGGAAATAATACGTTTAGCTAAACACAATAGAAAATTAGTTGCAAATAAAAGTAATAGGTTGAGGGTATAATTATACAAATGGTAGGAGTTTATGTAACAAAATGAACGAACTTAGAGCACTCGCTTAGCACAGAAAATATAGACATAATAGCGCTAACTGAAACGTGGGAGTAATACAGAATCTCGGCATTTTTTAGCAGAATTTGATATTCCAGGATATAGTTTGTTTAAATATGACCGAAAAAGTAGGTAGGGTCTTGCGGGGGGTTTTTTTCGGGGGGTTTTTCTGGCCCCCGCGGGGGGTATCGCAGTGTGTGTACAGGAGTACATTCAAAAACTCTATTAAATTAGGATTTAGACTAAATAAGGCTAATGAAAGTGTTTGGGTAGAGGTTAACGAAGGTAGTGAGACCATAGTTATTGGCGTTATATATAGACCGCCTAATATGAGTAGAAAGGGCGGGGACATAGTTATGGGAGGAAATTAAACTAGCATCAAGGGTTAGCAATGTGTGCATTATGGGGGATTTGTGAATTTCCGAACATTGATTGGCAGCACCAAATAGGCCGACTCCGATTCCGTAGAGTTTATTGAGGTAGGACAAGATAGTTTTTTATGTCAAATCATAGATACGCCGACTAGGCGGTGTTACTATTCTTGATTTAGTGTTCAGGTACAAAAATGAACATATTGCAAACTAATGTAGAAGATTGGTGACCACCTAGGAAATCGCGATCATTAATCTATTTATTTTAATATACAATGGGCAGGGACATGCTAAAGAGAATACGACACTTATCCCAGATTTCAGGACACAGCAGATTATGGTGGGCTCAGAAGCGACTTAAGGGGGTGGACCCTTATTGTTAAGCAATTAAGTCAGGAGATGCCAGAGTTCAACTTTGCCACCTTACATATAACCAGTTTATTGCTTCACTCCACAATGCTCAAATAAATATATCCCTAAAAGAAGATTTAGATCGACGCAGAACCAACCAAAATGGATGACTAATAAGCTAATAGATCTTATAGGAAAAAAGAAAGGAATATATCGAAAAATAAAGAAAGGTGAAAATCATTTACATATATACTATCAGACTCTATCAAGACAGGTCAAAAAGGAAATCAGGAAAGCAAAAAGAAATTATGAAATAAGGATAGCCAGCGACTCAAAAAATAACCCTAAAGCTTTTTACCAACTATATAAATCTAAAGTTAGAGATGTAATAGGCCCCCTAAAAACTTCAATAGGAGAAATAACAGAAAATGATTTAGAAATGTGTAGTACATTAAATAGTCAGTTTCTTTCCGTTTTCACTAATGAAAATTTGGCACAGATTCCAGAAGTCAATATGATATATAGTGATAGTATAGAAAATATGTTAAGTACAGTTCGTATAAGTAGAAATGATGTGCTTAAGGAAATTGACAGACTGAAACCTCAAAAATCGCCTGGTCCTGACGAGGTATATGCTAGAGTATTAAAAGAATGCAGAGATGAGTTAAGTAGTCCATTAGCATTTATATTTAACAAGTCATTAGAAACAGGTTTAGTTCCAGAAGCTTGGAAGCTTGCAAATGTAGTTCCGATCTTCAAAAAAGGTGATAAATCGATAGCATCCAATTACCGTCCCATTAGTCTCACATCAATCATAGGATTGTTGCTAGAGTCCATTATTGCTAGGAAAATTAGAAGCCACTTAGTAAAATTTAACTTAATAAATTCTTCTCAGCATGGATTCTCTCAGGGACGTTCTTGCCTTACTAATTTGCTTAGCTTTTTCTCAGAGGTATATGAAGCAGTAGATAGTGACAAGTCATATGATATTATATATTTAGATTTCAGTAAAGCTTTCGACAGAGTCCCTCATGAGAGATTGATGAGAAAGGTTGAGGCACATGGAATAGGAGGGTCGTTGTTGGGATGGATTAGGTCATGGCTAATTGGTAGGAAACGGAGAGTCAGCATAAATGGTACCAAGTCAGAGTGGGGAGCAGTCAAAAGTGGTGTCCCCCAGGGATCGGTATTAGG
>CM064532.1:28301221-28428428 GCA_032716605.1 Paralithodes platypus | reverse complement strand
ACAAGTATTTTGGGTCTTGAATTTGGCTCATGAGTGTTGTCGAAGCCTTACATTTTTCGCGATTTCCATCCACCAGAATGCTGTTTATTGTGATGTATCATATATCAATGGAAAGAGGAATATTTATAGTACATGATAAAATAAAAAAAAAATGTAAATAAATCGAAATATGAAAGTGTAAATCAGTCCGAAATACAATTATTTCCCATGCAATTGTCTTCACACCGTCCTAGCTCTAAATTGTGTGTGATGGACAATATATTTTGTTTTGCTCAAATAATAGTATTTTTTTCTCTTTCCAAATCTGTAAAACAGAAATTGTTTATATTCAATAGTTCTCAAGCAGTGACCGAACAAAAAAAATATGATTTTGATTTATATGGTTTATACATTTTCAATTGATTTCGTTGCTACGAAGTGTATGGGTATAGATTTAGGCTGTATGGATACGGCAAACAATGCTGATGAGTTATAAAAAAACTAGAAGTTCCTAGGACAAATACTTTTTGCGCTATGAATATTTGAAATGAAGAGCCAAAATGCGAATATTACGCTTCAACCATCTCTGTGCGGCGATGCTAGCCGGGTTCCGAGCTGTTCCCCACCTCGTGGTTGCGTTATTTGCTCGGATACGTATATAACTGTATATATCACCGGAATCGGAAAATTGTGCTCTTTCCAATGGTGAAAAGAAAAATAATATAGCATAATTGGTTCGCGAGCTATGCACAATTGTTTCCATGCAGTGAGCGAAAAAAAAAAATCTGATTTTGATTGATATGGTTTATAACATTTTCGATTTATTTCGTTGCTTTGTATGGTTTTAAATTTAGGCTGAATGAATACGGCAAATAATGCTGATGAGTATAAAATAAACTAGAAGTTCCTAGGACAAATACTTTTTGCGCAATGAATATTTGAAATGAAGAGCCAAAATGCGAATATTTACGCTTTACCCGTCTCTGTTCCGGCGATGCTAGCCGGGTTCCGAGCTGTTCCCCACCTCGTGGTTGCGTTAATTGGTCGGAAACGTTATAACTGTATACATCACCGGAATCGGAAAATTGTGCTCTTTCCAATGGTGAAAACAAAAATAATATAGAGTAATGGTTCGTGAGCTATGCGCAATTGTTTCCATGCATTGTTATTGTTATGAAAATATATGAGAATGTTTATTACAGTTGTATATCTTTGCAATATACACCCTTTCCAACGAGAAGGGAAATGGCTCCTGGGTTGACACTGAAAAACCAAAATAAGAAAGCCAGGTAATCTTCAGGTAATAAATTCAGAAATAATTCTATTGTACACGTAAATAAAATAAAGTAATGTATATATATATATATATATATATATATATATATATATATATATATTATATATATATATATATATACAGTATATATATATAATATATATATATTATATATAATATATATATATATAGACAGTATATATATATATATGATATATATATTATATATATATATCTATATAATTATATATATACAAGGTGTCAAACAAAATATAAAGAATGGTAAGGTATGTTAATGTGTGTGTGTGGATATATTTATATAGATATTATATATATATATATATATATATATATATATATATATATATATATATATATATATATATGTCAAACCAGAGAAATATGTGCAAATTTCCAACCACCCAAAGAGGTACTGCACTGACTCGTTATTTTTTAGAGGGTTTTCCACAGGAGGCCAATATCCACTGTAGTGCAAAATGTAGTAGATGTTTTTTTTTTTTTTTTTTTTTTTATGATGATGATGATGAGTGATGATGATGGGTGAATGGAGGTGGGTGAATGAAGGGGCCCCGAACCTCGGAAAGTGATGATTGAATGAAGTATATATGGGGGGAGGGGGGGTATAATGGGGGAGGGGGGAGGGGGTAAATGGGGGGGGGGCCATAACATAGATAAATACATAAATACGAATGATTATATATATACCTGTATATATATATCAATCTACAATTAGAAAAAATAAAATAAAATAAAAATAAAAAATAACCCTCCCCACCCCACACCCAAAAAAAAAAAATAAAATAAAAAATAAAACATATATATATTATATATATATATACTGTATATATATATATATATATATATGGGGGAGGGGGGGGGAGGGGAGGGGGGAGGGAGGTATAATGGGGGGGAGGGAGGGGAGGGGGAGGGGGAGGGGGGGAGGGAGGGGGAGGGGGAGGGGGAGGGGGGGAGGGGAGGGGGGGAGGGAGGGAGGTATAATGGGGGGGGACGGAGGGGGAGGGGGGGGCATAACATAGATAAATACATAAACACGAATTATTATATATATATATATATATATATATTATATATAATATATATATATATATATATTTATCTATTTATATTTATTGTGGGGAAATGTTGAGGTATGGTGGTGAGATAGTGATAGAATGGGTATGGAAAAATGTGCAAACTAGCATGGGAGAAGGGCAGTGCACCCGATGACTGGAAGACTGGCAAATAGTCCTATATAAGGGCAAAGGGGAAAGAGGAGTGTGTAACCACCGAGGAATATGTCTTCTAAGCGTAGTAGGGAATGGTATACAGTAGGGTAGTGATTGAGAGAGTGAGAGTGAGAACGGAGAAATGGATAGGCGACACGCAGCCGGGTCTTAGGAAGAAAAGACGATCTTTAGATCAGATTTTCACCCTGAATTGTGTTGTGGAGAAGTATCTGGAGAAGAAACAAAAGGTGTATGTTGCCTTTATGGACTTGGAGAAGGCCTATGACAGAGTGGATAGAGAAGGTTTGTGGAAAGTACTTAGAATATACGGAGTAGAGGGCAAGTTGCTGAAAGCAGTGAAGAGCATGTATGAGGGTGCAAAGGCGGCAGTACGTGTGGAGAGTGAGCAGAGCGAGTTCTTTGACCTGAATGTGGTTTGAAACAGGGGTGTGTGATGTCCCGTGGTTGTTACTGTATATGGATGGAGTTATGAAAGAATCACTATCAAGGAGCAGTGGGATGTTGGTGTATCGCTGAAAAGGGAGGGATTGAGTGGCAGCTACCTATAGTCGTTGCGGATGATACAGTTGTGATGAGGGATAATGAATCAGAGTTGCAGGTCTGGTAAATAAATTTGGAACAGTGTGCGAAAAAACGGAATTTGAAGGTAAATACGGGGAAGAGCAAGGTTATGGTCTTCGAAAAGGGTGAAGTCACAGAGTGTGAGGTGAAGCTGAAACGGTCAGGCTATGGAGATCGTCAACTTTTAAGTATCTGGGCAGTGTGTTGTGTAAAGATGGGACTATGGATGAAGAGGTGCGGTGAGAGGGTACAACAGGGGAAGAGGGTTGTAGGAACGCTAAAAGCAGTAACAAGAAATAGGGGGGGTCAGTATGGAAGTGAAGAAGTCCTTGCATGACAGTGTGGTAATCCCGACACTGACTTACGGAAGCGAAGCATGGACGTTGGTTGAGAGACTCAGGACCAAGAGTGAGAGAGTGGAAATGAATTACTTATGGAGTGTGTGCGGGGTTACATGGAGGGCTAGACAGCCTAATGAGGAAAGTAAGAAGGAGGTGTGGTGGAGGTAGATGTGCTGGAAAGTGTGAAAAGGAACAACTTGAGATGGTTCGGCCATATGGAACGTATGGAAAGTGAGAGAATGACTAAGAGGGTGTACGAGAGCGAGGTGGAGGGACAGAGGGGGAGAGGTAGACCGAATATGAGGTGGAAGGATGGAGTGAGGAACTACATGAACGAAGGCGGTGCTGGTTGGGGGGAGGGGCGTCGACTGACTGGGGACAGAGGTGCATGGGGGCGGTTCGTTCGTGGCCACCCCTTCGGGGATCGCGGCGTCAGGCAATAGATAGATAGATAGATAGATATTTATATTATATCAATCTACAATTAGAAAAATAAAATAAAAATAAAAAATAACCCTCCCCAACCCAAAAAAAAATAAAATAAAAACAAAATTATATATATATATATACTGTATATACAGTATATATATGGGGGAGGGGGAAGGGGAGGGGGACGGAGGGGAGGGGGGAGGGGAGGGGGGAGGGGAGGGGAGGGAGGTATAATGGGGGGGGAGGGAGAGGGAGGGGGAGGGGGATGGGAGAGGGAGAGGGAAGGGAGGGATGGTATAATGGGGGGGGGGAGGGAGGGGGAGGGGCATAACATAGATAAATACATAAACACGAATTATATTATATATATATATATATATATATATATATATATAATATATATATATATTATATCAATCTACAATTAGAAAAATAAAATAACAATAAAAAATAACCCTCCCCCACCCAAAAAATAAAAAAAAAAAAACAAAATTATATATATATATATATATATATGGGGGAGGGGGAAGGGGAGGGGACGGATGGGAGGGGGGAGGGGAGGGGGGAGGGGAGGGGGGAGGGAGGTTATAATGGGGGGGAGGGAGGGGGAGGGGGAGGAGGGAGGGGGGGGGGGGGAGGGGAGGGGAGGGAGGTATAATGGGGGGGGAGGGAGGGGGAGGGGGCATAACATAGATAAATACATAAACACGATATATTATATATATATATTATATATATATATATATATATATATATCTATATATTATATCAATCTACAATTAGACAAATAAAATAAAAATAAAAGATAACCCCCCCCCCCAAAAAAAAAAAAAAAAAAAAAAATATACCGGTATATATATATATATATATATATATATATATATATATATATATATGGGGGGAGGGGGAAGGGGAGGGGGAGGAGGGGGGGAGGGGAGGGGGGGGAGGGAGGTATAATGGGGGGGTGGGAGGGAGGGGGAGGGGGAGGGAGGGGAGGGCGAGGGAGGGGAGGGAGGTATAATGGGGGGGAGGGAGGGGGAGGGGGCATAACATAGATAAATACATAAACACGAATTATATTATATATATAGATTATAGATATATATAATTATATATATAATAATTATATATATATATATATATATATATATGTATATATATATATATATTTTCTTTAATACATACGAGGTTGAAAGAAATGGCAATTTCTGCGTTGGAAATTTTATTATTCAAAGTTTCCAGGTCTCTGATGAGTTTTCGCTGGGTGGCAGGAAGTAGATGAAGGAGATGAGCAAAATTCATGGTGGTACAGGGTTACATAAATGTACATGATGATACAGGATATACGACGCGTTTCACTGGACAACCAGCATTATCAAAGTAAGGAAGGAATGATATAAAAGGTAAACAGGAAGGGTATATATAGAGGGTGGAGGATCAGAGGAGGCGGAAAACAGGGGGCAAAAGTCTGCTATTGGTGGAAGCGTAAACTAGGAGAGAGAAGGGGTTAACCGCTTCACGCATGCGCACTGGATGCGGGATGGTGGTCAGTAGGTGGGGTCGAAGCTGATTGGCTGCGTGTCGAGGGGCGTGGCCTAAGTTGTGTGGCGCCTGCAGAAGACGAAGCTGAAGGAGGTAGCGCGGGGGGCTGCGTCAAGGGCACCGGGGGGCGAGGAGGGGTGTTAGGTCCTGTAGGGTAGTGCCTTTTGGCAGAAGGAAGGATCTGAAGGTCCAGAGTTTGGTTGTTGATGTTGGGATGTAAGGCTTGGATATATAAAGCTTCGAGTATAGGTAATCTCCTTGGGTCACTTTCTTTATCGAGTATGGTGGTGTGTTTCTCTAACTCGTTGCGTGTGAGGTGAGGGTGGTTAGGGGTGAGATAGTGGTCTTTGATGGCTCCAGCCTGAAGGTGAAGAGTTAACCGACGTGAAAGACGAGTCTGCGTCATACCAATATAGGAATGAGGTCCACAGTCCTCATAATTACAGGTATGTTGGTAAATGACGTGATCGTCGGTCATCGGGCTCTTTATCTTGGTGGAGGCTGGTTTGTTGCGGAGAACGAGGTTGGAGGTCTTGGGGGATTTGTAATAAATTATTAATTTGATTTTGTTTTCCGGGTTGGTTGGGTGGACATGCTTGGAGATTATTTCTTTTAAGACGGCCTCGTCATTGTTGTGTTCAGAGGACATGTAATTGCGGTAGAAGATCTTAATTTCATTGGGGGGGGTCAATGTTGGGAGGGCTTTGGGTGTACCATTTTTCAAGATGGTGGTTGATGGTGCTGGAGATGTCGGAGTTGGAGTATCCGTTATTTACTAAAACTTGGGATAGTCTTTCTAGTTCCTGGTGGGTGTCGGCCCAGGTAGAGCAGTGCGTGAGGGCTCTCCTAACATAGGCGGAGATGGAGGATAGAAGATAACGGCGGGGGCATTCACTATCGCCGTTGAGGCATTGTCCTGTGTTAGTAGGTTTAATGTAGACGGTGGTTTTGAACCCATGGTCGTTCAGAGCTACGAGGATGTCGAGGAAGGGGAGTTGTCCATTGTTAGATTTTTCAAAGGTGAAGTTAAGTCCGGAGGAGGTCATGAAGCGACGCTGCAGTTCCTGTAGTTCGTGGAGGTCCTTGATTTGCACGAAGATGTCATCCACGTATCTACAGTAGACGGCTGGTCGTTGGGCAGCTAGGAGCTCTTCCTCGATGGTACCCATGAAAAAGTTCGCAAAAAGAACTCCTAGGGGGCTGCCCATCGCCACACCGTCTATCTGCTTGTACATGTTGCCCCGGGGGCAAAGGAAAGGGGCCTCCTTGGTACATAGCTCCAGTAGTGTTTTCAGGGCCTTCTCCGGGATGTCCAGTGTAGGTGTATCAGGGCAATGATAAATTCGACGTAGAATCATGTCAATGGTCCTATCCACTGGCACGTTGGTGAACAGGCTTTCTACGTCGAGAGAGGCGATAGTGTGGTTGTTGTTACGGGGGGCGTCTCGTAAAATTTCCAAGAAATCGTGGGCTGAGTTAAGGTTGAATTGGCTGGGCACGTAGGGGGTGAGGAGGTTGTTCAGGGCCTTGGCGATCTGGTAGGTGGCAGTGGGGATCTGGGAGATGATGGGGCGGAGGGGGTTCCCAGGTTTGTGTGTTTTGATGGTTCCGTACGCATAACCAGGGGTGTATTCTCCGACGAGTTTTTTAAGGTGGATCCCTCCTTGTTTGGCGTTGATGGCGGTGATGGTGGTGTTGGCAATACGTTTGATTTCGTCACCTACTGACCACCATCCCGCATCCAGTGCGCATGCGTGAAGCGGTTAACCCCTTCTCTCTCCTAGTTTACGCTTCCACCAATAGCAGACTTTTGCCCCTGTTTTCCGCCTCCTCTGATCCTCCACCCTCTATATATACCCTTCCTGTTTACCTTTTATATCATTCCTTCCTTACTTGATAATGCTGGTTGTCCAGTGAAACGCGTCGTATATCCTGTATCATCATGTACATTTATGTAACCCTGTACCACCATGAATTTTGCTCATCTCCTTCATCTACTTCCTGCCACCCAGCGAAAACTCATCAGAGACCTGGAAACTTTGAATAATAAAATTTCCAACGCAGAAATTGCCATTTCTTTCAACCTCGTATGTATTAAAGAAAATTTATTACCTGGCTTTACTAACATAAAACTTCACGAGAATGCCAGACATCGCACCAGCACCCTCCAGTTTCGTGAAGAACTGGTGAAGGACCAAATAATTGAAAAACGAGAGCTCGCCAACAACCTTCGTAAAGAACGAGATGCTCTTCTACGGATTTGGGAAGACCACCCTCCAGACCACCTCAAAGCCGAAATCAACACAGCCCTCGAACAACTCCTTGAACAACACAGAAGACAAGCCGAAAACACAACCATAAAAAAGCTTGCCCGTCTTTATGGCGGAAACTTAAAACTTCCCAAACCAACAAAAGGATATATAAACCTTACTAACACCATTCTGACCCTGGACCAAGAAGACCTCCTCAACAAAGGCCTCAACTGCCACTACAGCTCCAAACCTGGCCCCCACCGGAAACGCCTAGAAACGGAAATCCTCCTGGACGACATCCTACGACTCAAGAAGGATGGCAAAGGTCACCACTACTCCCGCCCTACAACCTACTCTCCTCGCTGAAGCCGCCAAAACCAGAGGAACTCACCAAAGCAAAATACTCAACAAACAACACTTCCAAGCTGCCAAACTATTAAGAGACAACCCCAACATCATCATCCGTCGTGCGGATAAAGCTTCCTGCCTCGTGATCCATGACAAGGAGGAATATCTTAGAAAAATGGACGTCATCTTAAGTGACAACACTAAATTTAAAAAGATCACCCGCAACCCAACCGACGAAATCAAACGTATTGCCAACACCACCATCACCGCCATCAACGCCAAACAAGGAGGGATCCACCTTAAAAAACTCGTCGGAGAATACACCCCTGGTTATGCGTACGGAACCATCAAAACACACAAACCTGGGAACCCCCTCCGCCCCATCATCTCCCAGATCCCCACTGCCACCTACCAGATCGCCAAGGCCCTGAACAACCTCCTCACCCCCTACGTGCCCAGCCAATTCAACCTTAACTCAGCCCACGATTTCTTGGAAATTTTACGAGACGCCCCCCGTAACAACAACCACACTATCGCCTCTCTCGACTTAGAAAGCCTGTTCACCAACGTGCCAGTGGATAGGACCATTGACATGATTCTACGTCGAATTTATCATTGCCCTGATACACCTACACTGGACATCCCGGAGAAGGCCCTGAAAACACTACTGGAGCTATGTACCAAGGAGGCCCCCTTCCTTTGCCCCCGGGGCAACATGTACAAGCAGATAGACGGTGTGGCGATGGGCAGCCCCCTAGGAGTTCTTTTTGCGAACTTTTTCATGGGTACCATCGAGGAAGAGCTCCTAGCTGCCCAACGACCAGCCGTCTACTGTAGATACGTGGATGACATCTTCGTGCAAATCAAGGACCTCCACGAGCTACAGGAACTGCAGCGTCGCTTCATGACCTCCTCCGGACTTAACTTCACCTTTGAAAAATCTAACAATGGACAACTCCCCTTCCTCGACATCCTCGTAGCTCTGAACGACCATGGGTTCAAAACCACCGTCTACATTAAACCTACTAACACAGGACAATGCCTCAACGGCGATAGTGAATGCCCCCGCCGTTATCTTCTATCCTCCATCTCCGCCTATGTTAGGAGAGCCCTCACGCACTGCTCTACCTGGGCCGACACCCACCAGGAACTAGAAAGACTATCCCAAGTTTTAGTAAATAACGGATACTCCAACTCCGACATCTCCAGCACCATCAACCACCATCTTGAAAAATGGTACACCCAAAGCCCTCCCAACATTGACCCCCCCAATGAAATTAAGATCTTTTACCGCAATTACATGTCCTCTGAACACAACAATGACGAGGCCGTCTTAAAAGAAATAATCTCCAAGCATGTCCACCCAACCAACCCGGAAAACAAAATCAAATTAATAATTTATTACAAATCCCCCAAGACCTCCAACCTCGTTCTCCGCAACAAACCAGCCTCCACCAAGATAAAGAGCCCGATGACCGACGATCACGTCATTTACCAACATACCTGTAATTATGAGGACTGTGGACCTCATTCCTATATTGGTATGACGCAGACTCGTCTTTCACGTCGGTTAACTCTTCACCTTCAGGCTGGAGCCATCAAAGACCACTATCTCACCCCTAACCACCCTCACCTCACACGCAACGAGTTAGAGAAACACACCACCATACTCGATAAAGAAAGTGACCCAAGGAGATTACCTATACTCGAAGCTTTATATATCCAAGCCTTACATCCCAACATCAACAACCAAACTCTGGACCTTCAGATCCTTCCTTCTGCCAAAAGGCACTACCCTACAGGACCTAACACCCCTCCTCGCCCCCCGGTGCCCTTGACGCAGCCCCCCGCGCTACCTCCTTCAGCTTCGTCTTCTGCAGGTGCCACACAACTTAGGCCACGCCCCTCGACACGCAGCCAATCAGCTTCGACCCCACCTACTGACCACCATCCCGCATCCAGTGCGCATGCGTGAAGCGGTTAACCCCTTCTCTCTCCTAGTTTACGCTTCCACCAATAGCAGACTTTTGCCCCCTGTTTTCCGCCTCCTCTGATCCTCCACCCTCTATATATACCCTTCCTGTTTACCTTTTATATCATTCCTTCCTTACTTGATAATGCTGGTTGTCCAGTGAAACGCGTCGTATATCCTGTATCATCATGTACATTTATGTAACCCTGTACCACCATGAATTTTGCTCATCTCCTTCATCTACTTCCTGCCACCCAGCGAAAACTCATCAGAGACCTGGAAACTTTGAATAATAAAATTTCCAACGCAGAAATTGCCATTTCTTTCAACCTCGTATGTATTAAAGAAAATTTATTACCTGGCTTTACTAACATATATATATATATATATATATATACATATATATATATAAAATATGTATATAATAAGAGTTTGTGGTGGGGGACATTTATGTTGGGTATAATAATAAATAATAATAAATAATAAATAATAATAATAATAATAATAATAATAATAATAATAATAAATTATAATATAATAAAGCAAAAATATAAATGAAATACAAATATAAATACTTTTTATGGGTGATCCCATACACAAGGAATAACAGGTATAATAATAAATAATAATACAAATAATAAAATAGGCCTAAACACAAAAATAATAAAAATAATAAAATGGTGGTGGTGGTGGTGGAGATGGTGGTGGTGTTGGTGGAGATGGTGGTGGTGTTGACACAAATAGGGTTGGGTTCATTTTCTGACCTGACCCATGGTCAGAAAAGGGACCCTACCCTATTGGTGTCAACACCACCACCATCTCCACCACCACCACCACCATCTCCACCACCCCGACCATCACCACCACCACCATCATCACCACCACCATCACCACCACCACCACCATCTCCACCACCACCACCACCACCACCACCAAAAATGTTGACTGTACTTACTCACACTGCTGAGATTCCCTCGTGGCCACCAAGCCGTATATGTAGAGTGCTTTTGCCCATAAAAAACTTACCTCCCAAGCACTTTCCACCAATAAATTATCGAGCAAAAATGCAAGCACTTTCCACCACTAAATTATCGAGCAAAAATGCACAGGGCTGAGGGAGCATGGCGACATATGCTCGACCAGTAATGAAAGTTTTTTCACTATAAACACTTATACAAGTAAAATACACTACTTCAAGTGATAAATAGCAATATAATTGACTCAATATGGTATGAAAGTGATCCACAAACAAGCGAAACCATGGCCCCTCGTGGAGCCCACCTTGGTCACGTACACCAGACTAGCAAAACACTTCACCAACATGGTTTTTATACCCTAAATAAGAATAACACAATAATCCATCGATAACCCAACGATATAGCACTTCGTTTGGGTTATATTAGGGCGGTAATACCAGCCAGGCTGGGCAAAATGGAGGCCCCTTGGTTTAAAGGGCCACACACACCCACCTACTAGGCTGGCTGATGGGAAGAAACTGACTCTCTCTACCACCGCGGGGCCCTCACAGGGACGCTAGGGGGTTGCTAGATGTTTCCACATGTACATCTAACTTATCGGACTTACCAGCCAAAAAACCGGCTCAATTGCGTCATAAACTTATTTTCTAGCAATATAATAAGTCCATATGACGCGATCGCGTAATATGTGTTTTTGGTTCACTCTGCCATATGACTCGATCGCGTCATATATGTCTGGGAGAGTTAAGTCCCTCACCATACCTAAAATGGAATTGACTGGTGTTCTTCTCGCAGCTCATCTCGCATGTTATATATGTGAGGCCTATGCGAACGAGCTGATTATAGAGAACATATACCTCTGGTCGGACAGCCAGATAACCCTATGCTGGTTGTCTAGTAAGAAGATTTTGCTTATCTATGTTCAGAATAGAGTTGATGAGATAAAGTCATTAGTCCCCGGCGCTCATTTTCACTATGTGTCCACAGAGGACAACCCCAGTGACTTTGTCACCAGAGGGATTTCATATGTGTCCTTAGTTGCTTCTTCGCTTTGGTGGGGAGGGCCCACATGGTTACCTCACCGAATACTATGGCCTGATCATGGCCCAATAGGAGGGGACACCACTGTGGGTTGTAACATGAGTCAAGAAGGAACCCTGTCATAGCCGGTACCGGTTGCCCCTACTGCCATATTGAATTGGGACGGGTATGGCTCATATATGAAGTCATGGCATGTAATGGCATGGGTCCTTAGGTTTATTAGGACTCTTAGAGAGAAGACACAAGGGAACTATCAGGCAAAACCGGCATACTTGATGGTGCCGGAATTAAGAGCAGCAGAGTCAGCCATGATTAAGGTAGCTCAGAGAGAAGCTTACTCTGAGGAACACCACTATTTGTCAAATGGACAGGGCACACCAGGCAATATAGTGAAGCAGTTAGGCCTCTATATGGAGGGAGGCATGATATGCTGTAGAGGTAGGCTACACTTGTCAGCTTTACATGATAGTGCCAAGTACCCTATCCTTATCCCTAATAAACATCGTATAGCCACTCTCCTTAGTAATTACTGCCACAAAGTGTGTAACCATAGTGGTGTTAGTTATGTTGTAAATTACATAAGGCAAAGATGGTGGATCCCCAAGATTAGACAGGTAGTAAAGAAAGCCTTAAGGGGATGTATCATCTGCAAGAGATTGCAAGGTACATCATACTGTGCTGTACAGGCCCCTCCATTGCCGGAGTTTAGGGTTCAGGAAGTGAGTCCTTTCCAGGTAACGGGGGTTGACTACACAGGTGCCTTGCCAGTAAAAGAGAAGGGGGGTACTGTAAGTAAATTATATGTAGTCTTATTCACCTGTGCAGTTACTAGAGCGGTCCATGTAGAGACGGTGTCTAACCTCTCCTGCGAATCATATTTGCATGCGTTCCGTAGGTTTAGTAGCAGGAGGGGTTACCCTGAGATTATGATGAGTGATAATGCCACCACATTTGTTAGCGGAGCCAGTACATTACGGGAGTTGATAGATGATGCAAGGTTAAAAGGTACTCTAGCGGAAGTCAAGTGCGAGTGGCGGTTTATACTGGCCAGGGCGCCATGGTTCGGTGCCATATGGGAATGGGTCATTGGCATCCTAAAGGCTGGCTTGAAGAAGGTACTGGGTCGAGCATTGGTTACCTCAGAGGAACTGAATACGGAATTACTGGAGCTCGAGGCCACAGTCAATGATCGCCCTCTTGGCTACACGTACAGTGATCTTGAAGACCCTCTACCCATCACTCCTTCACAACTGGTTCATGGGAGGCGGATCAGAAGCTTTCCAAGGCAAGAAGTCACGGATGAAGATCTCAAGGACACGACGTGGCGTAACAACGATTCCGTCAATCAACGCTTCCAATATGTAACAAAACTCTCACATGACCTGTGGAAAAGGTGGAGCACTGATTATTTAATATCACTCAGGGAGCAACATCGTCACTTAATGGTAAAAAGAGGGATAGCATCGCCGCAAGTTGGGGACGTCGTTCTAGTACATGATGACGGCCCCCGACTTTTTTGGCGTATAGGTCGGATAATGAAACTTCTTCATGGTCCTGACCACAAATGTAGGGTAGTTCAGGTAAAAACAGGAGCCGGTTTGACTACCAGACCGGTGGTTAAGCTATACCCACTAGAAATAGATTTAGAGGTAGTGGATGGCGACAGCAACCCGAACTCTGATAATATCCTTCCTGCTACTAGAGCGGACTGAGGTGATACCCCTCAGAGGTCGTCACGTCGGGCTGCTTTGGGTTCCTCCCAGTTGTGGCGATCCATGATCGGGACGGGTCAATTGTAAATACTTTGTATAACTGGTGGCGGAGTATGTCGTGAATCTTGGTATAGATACCGTAGTTTGAATTTCCCGGGTTCACGACAGCTGGTTCCTTTTTGTTTATACGCATAACTTTATTTATCTTTGTGGATAAATATTACTGTGGTTACACCAATTATATCTTAGTTTATTTTCCCTTATTATTTAATCACGGGGACGATGTAAAACCCTTAAATATATTTTATATTGTCACGATAAAAGGGAATCTCAGACACACTTCACACAGACTTCACCCCGCCAAGACAGACCGCCAGCTGCTGCCACATAACACCAAAACTTCCCCGATATTCGCCTCCCAAGATGTCTATCACCTAACCTACACTCTTTGCATCACAGCTAAGTTCCTTTAATACTAGAAGTATTTCATAGATATTACTAGGACTACCACAGATAGCCTACATATACATTTTAACACGTAAGTCAACCGCCGACCAGTATCATTTTATAGCCTAGGCCAATTCATCTTTCCAGGTTTAGTTGTTTAATTTATATCCGTTTCTCCTCTACCCCCTAGGAATAATAAACAGGATAACATCCGATATTTTGGCCAAACAGGTCCGTGGCAGCCGGTTTCCCTAAAAATTTGAAACCTAAATACCGTCTCTCTCACTCATAGGAAATGATTGGACTTTGGCATAATATATGAACTCCACTACTAATGCTCCGCAAATGTTATGGAAAAGGTTTTGCTTTGCACTTGGGGTTTTTTTCGGCAATCTTGAAAAACCTCGAAATACACTTAAAAGTCCACATCTTGAAAACTACGCGGATGACCATGTTTGCGTAGGTGGGTGAGGCTCGAAATTCCGATCGTCTTGGTACCAAAAGAATAGAAATTGGTGGAATAGTTTGGCTGCGGCATTGAAAACTGTCTATTCTTAAATTACTTTAAAACCTTAACTTACTTAAATCACACGTTTTTTCAGTCTTCAGTCTCGGCTTCCCCGAATCCCCTAAGTTTTGCTTAATAATTCTTAATTTCATCATTCAGATCCATGCATTTTTTTATATTTAACTCTCTCAAATAGGTTAGAGTCCCTACGAATTCCAGCAATTATTTATCCAACTTACCTATACATACCTACCCTACCAAATAATGATGATAATTCAAATTTACCTTTGGTGAATAGCAGAGTATTGGCGAAGGTTTTTAACAATTCCTCTCTTTGCCAAATTCTTAGTTTGATAACAATTATCTGGACCTTCAAAGTTTTGACAATTGCCTGTGTGACTCGTATTTTAACCCTCCTCCCTCAACCCTAACTTAAGTGTTACCACAAAATACCGCTAGATCCTTTCTCAAAAGTCGCTAGCATGTTGCTTCATAGTCAAACAATGCTAGAATAATGCCGCATTCACTAAAGAATTTTGGTTTGTTCTTTTGCAAATATTACAATGTAATATGCAGTGGTGGGCGCGCTCTGGTGGGACCGGTAATGGGGCAGCGCTCCGCGCTCCTCAGACATAAGGTAATGCGGCAGCGCTCACGCGCTCCTTTGGTCAGCCGACCCGATGCGCTTCCCGCTCTGCGCTCCTGCGCTCCGCGTTCCCAAAAACAGGTATATAATAAAAAAAGTAAAAAACAGCTTCTAGAAGTTATTTAATTATTTACCTAAATTAATACAATCCTTTGTCTTTCACTTCATTAAATAAAAAAAAATAAAAAAAATAAAAAAAAATCAAGTCATGGTGTCTTTCTGAAGTTTAACCCGTTGAGCCCCGGCTAGTTATAATATTTTGTTCACCCCAGTCCCAAGCCATTTTCACTTATTTGTTTTGTTTGCTAAAATGGAAGACAAGGATGAGAAATGAAAAAAAAAAAAAAAAAATCACCTCTGACATTTTTTTTTGGGGGGGGGGGGGGCCGGTGGGGGGTTGGGGGGGGGGGCCCCCCCGGTGGGGGGTTGGGGGGAGGGAGCCTCAAAAAAATTTGTTGAGCCAAAATGGAAGAGAATGGTGAGAAATGAAGACAAAAATAAAACAAAACTCATTTCGGTCATTTGGGGGGCGGTGGGGGGGGGGTTCAATAGTTCGTCTCCCCCGCATGACCACCCGCCCGGGAGCACTAGGGTAAAAACTGAGTATGGCATTGTACGGCATACATCCTAAGGAGTATCTCACATAAATCTCAAGCCTCTAGCTCCCATACGACCGGAGTAATGAAGGTTCAAAGTGGAGGTGAACTAGGGGTGTAAACTATCCCCACTAAGCCCACCACCACCAGCCGCGCGGCTGTCTCGGCCCGCTCACACCTACTGGCCCGGCTCCCACACACACTAAGGTACCTCGCCCTCCTATTCTCCCGCCATTTCCTACCTTACGAGCCACGTAAGTGTTTTTTATATGTCGGACGCACGTGATGCGTCGCTGGGAGTTGGTGATCAAAGACTGCCGACGCAACACGTGCGACGCTGGGTCTCACCGGGTTAAGTTTATCACTTTCTCAGTTTCTGTAATTCTTTATGTCATATCAATGATATGAATCATATGATTGATATCATTGTGACATTGTGACTGTCCATTGATATCTATGATATACAGTATATGACATAAAGAATTACAGAAACTGTCCAAACTGAGAAACTTAAACAGTTAAACTTATCAAGCTAACAAGCCTAACTATACAATAACAACGTCAACATGATTAGTTGATTACATGATTAAACGATTAATAATTTAATATCATAATATGATATGATTGATATGATGATATCATTAATAATTTATTAAAATAGGCCCCTTCGTAAGCCGTAACTTGCCCGTAAGGTTTACTTAGCGTTAGCAAAAGCCAAAAAAAGTCAGTAACAAGTTAACAACTGTAACACTGTCAGTCTGTCACTATCATAGTATCACTCTATCACAGTTCACTAACACCGTGAGTAACACCGTACGATGACTGTACATGATAATGACGTTCTTGAACATGTTGTTGACAGGAAAAATCGCTTCCAGAGTGCCAGAAAGGAGCACAAAATTCAAGCTGTGCTCCCCGCTTGCACTCCGAGTTCAGATTTTAGCCGCTCCTCGCTCCGCGCTCCTCTATACCGGTAGTGCGCACCGGATCGCAGAGCGCAGAGCGCCAAATCGGCGCGCCCACGCCCATCACTGGTAATATGACTAGAATGTCTGAAATTAAAATGTAAAACTTGCAAACTAAACAAACCAAAACTGGGACAAAGACAATAATTATAAAGTCAAATTAACTTATCAAAATCACTATGTGGAAACAACGCTTACTAATATAAAATTTATGAAATAAAAGAACACAATCCACCACATAGGGTGTACATTACTACATGAGCAAGTTAATGTGTTTCCCAAGCAAACTAATCGCACACATAACAACGCACTATCGTCACATTCAAGGAATAGTCAATTTGGGAAGTTTCAAATTATTCCTAGTAAATGTCTCTAGATATAAAAAAATAGTTGCTAGATTGAAGTCAATACCTCTTACATCTAGCGGTAATGTAGCAAAACTGGCAATACTGCAAAGTCATTCTCCTCCTCCCCCTCCCCATACCCACCCATCCCCTTGCGTGCGCAGTTCGAGAGAGAGAGTGTAGTGGGCCACTCACCGAGCTCCTACGAGTTGAGGGAAGCCAGCCACACCCATGCTATTGTGGTTATAATTATGACTGTAAGATGAGTGAAACATTAAAATCAATTATAAATGTTTATCCACTATCGGGATGTTCAAAACCACTCATGGTCTTGCTTTCACTCTTCTTTCTCACTTGCCCATCATGCCTCTAATCTCGTTGCTTAGTTTGCCAAAAAAACGTATGTTATGAAATTAATTGTTCCTTGTATTTGTTTGTGTTTATTTGTAACCTTTCCACGTGCCTCTATTAAGTACGGACATCTAGCAAGATGCATGATTCAAATACAAGGATAGATATATATCGGAAGTATTTATTTACCCTCGGAAAGTTGAAATATAATATATGCGCATCTCAGAATGACATGAATGCGCAGACAACATGAAGGAGACCACTCACTGAGCCTAAGTAATTGTCGCTAGATAGTGTGTGTGCTTGTTTTAGTGTGGCTGTGTGTGTGATGGTCTTGTGTAGCTACAGTATGTGTGTGCTTGTTTGAGTGTCGCTATAGGCTATGTATTAGTTATCTCTCTCTCTCTCTCTCTCTCTCTCTCTCTCTCTCATTTATCTCTGTCTTCCTTACGATTACGACATACTAGTGCATGAGAACATAGGAAATAGGGAGTCTCTCTCTCTCTCTCTCTCTTTGTTTAGTATGTTGTCGTTTCGATAGCTCTCTCTCTCTTTCTCACACACAAATGAGAACATAAGTAAACAGGAGTCTGCAGAGAGCCGATTGGCCCACAAACGGCAGATCCCTTCCACACCCAACCCATCTCTTACGAGAGGCAGATCCCATACACAGCCAATCTCTCGCTCTCTCACTTACACACCGGTATACAAATGAGGCAGATCCCTTACACATGCAACCAAGATGAAAATGGGAGCCTGTAGAGAGCCAGTGGGCCACACAAGGCAGATCCCTTTCACACCCAACCCATCTCATACACATATGTTACTTACACTACTTACTATACACCAATGTTATCATAAACCTGCAACCAAGATATAATTGTAAGAAATAGGAGCGTAAGAAAATGAGAGTCAGCAGAGAGTCAATTGGCCCATACAAAACAGATCCCTTTCACACCTAACCCATCAGTTGCCCTCTGACCCTTGACCAGTGGGACGTCCCCAGTGACCGCTAGTGTACCGGTTTACCCTTAGTGAGGTCCTAGTGAACTTTCTTAGTGATGGCTGTTGTTGATGAGTCTGCTGTCTCCTCCCATACTCTCCAGCTTTGTCTTGCTTTGCAAGAAAGACTGGAGAGTGTGGAGCAGGAAATGCAGTGTCTCAAAGATGAAAATTTGGCCTTGAGACTAGCTATGGCGGAGAAGAAGTGTGAGGCTACCGGAAGTGTTCCCAGGGATCGTGAAGCCCCTTGGAAAGTGGTGTCAACCAGTGCATCGGCCTGCAAGCTGAAAAGGCAGCCACTCAAGACCCACAACAACTTCAGCACCTTGCCTGATGAGAGTGATGGCGAGGAAGTGGCGATCATAGAGGCAGTGAGAGGGGAGGGGGGGGGGGGGGGAGAGTCTGCTGCTGTTGCTGCAACAACTGCTGCTACACGCCGACAAAAGGAAAAAGCTAAGTCTGTTTTCATTGTCGGTGATTCATTGGTTAGATACCTTGGCAGGGCAACAAACACTCAGGTTGGTAAAGTTGTCTGCGTGCCTGGTGCCGGAGTCGGGAGGGTGGCTGAGAAGATAGATGCTGTCCTGGAAGTGAGTTGGGAGGACCCCATCATCTTCCTCAATGCAGGGAGCAACGATATATGGAGATGCAGGACTGAGGAGTTGCTCTCCAAGAATCAGGAAATGTTGGAGAGGATCAAGGAAAAGGGTGGAGTTCCTGTGGTAAACAGTATCCTGCCAAGAAGAGGGGTAAGGAAGGAATGGTCCTCCAGGGCTATTGGTGTAAATAGCCGGCTGGAGAAGTATTGCAAGGCAAATACTATTCCATTCCTGGAAAACTGGTCCCTCTTTTATGGTAAGGATGAACTGTATGTCCAGGATGGAGTACATCTCTCTTGACTAGTAGTTTCGACCTTGGCCAGCTCACTCGACAAGATTGTTACGGGGTTTCGTTAAAAAAACCTGGGTGTGTAAGTAAAATACTGTCTCCATATGGAGCAGGTACTGCATGTGACAAACCAGTGAGTAAAATAGAAATAATCAGTCAAGATAGTGCGGATATAGTGATGTGTAATAGTAGTATCGATAACACTACACATGTAACTGATAGTAAAGATGAGAATACTGATAGAGTAGAATTTCCGTCTAGAGCTAGTAGTTCAACAGGAAATAATAAGTTAGCTAAACACAATAGAAAATTAGTTGCAAATAAAAGTAATAGGTTGAGGGTATATTATACAAATTGTAGGAGTTTATGTAACAAAATGAACGAACTTAGAGCACTCGTTAGCACAGAAAATATAGACATAATAGCGCTAACTGAAACGTGGATTAATACAGAATCTAGGCATTTTTTAGCAGAATTTGATATTCCAGGATATAGTTTGTTTAAATATGACCGAACAAGTAGGAGGGGCGGGGGTATAGCAGTGTGTGTCAGGAGTACATTAAAAAACTGTATTAAATCAGGTATTAGACTAAATAATGATAATGAAAGTGTTTGGGTAGAGGTTAACGAAGGTAGTGAGACCATAGTTATTGGAGTTATTTATAGACCGCCTAATATGAGTAGAAATGGCGGGACATCGTCATGGGAGGAAATTAAACTAGCATCAAGGTTTAGCAATGTGTGCATTATGGGGGATTTTAATTTTCCGAACATTGATTGGCAGCACCAAATAGGCGACTCCGATTCAGTAGAGTTTATTGAGGTAGTACAAGATAGTTTTTTATTTCAATTCATAGATACGCCGACTAGAGGTGTTAATATTCTTGATTTAGTGTTCAGTAACAATGAACATATGCTAAATAATGTAGAGATTGGTGACCACCTAGGAAATAGCGATCATAAATCTATTTATTTTAATATACAATGGGCAGGGAATGCTAAAGAGAATACGACACTTATCCCAGATTTCAGAAAAGCAGATTATGGTGGGCTAAGAAGAGACTTAAGGGTGGACCCTATTGTTAAGCAATTAAGTCAGGATATGCCAGAGTTAAACTTGCCACCTACATATAACCAGTTTATTGCTTCACTCCACAATGCTCAAACTAAATATATCCCTAAAAGAAGATTTAGATCGACGCAGAACCAACCAAAATGGATGACTAATAAGCTAATAGATCTTATAGGAAAAAATAAAGGAATATATCGAAAAATAAAGAAAGGCGAAAATCATTTACATATATACTATCAGACTCTATCAAGACAGGTCAAAAAGGAAATCAGGAAAGCATAAAGAAATTATGAAATAAGGATTGCCAGTGACTCAAAAAATAACCCTAAAGCTTTTTACCAACTATATAAATCTAAAGTTAGAGATGTAATAGGCCCCCTAAAAACTTCAATAGGAGAAATAATAGAAAATTATTTAGAAATGTGCAGTACATTAAATAGTCAGTTTCTTTCCGTTTTCACTAATGAAAATTTGGCACAGATTCCAGAAGTCAATATGGTATATAGTGATAGTATAGAAAATATGTTAAATACAGTTAGTATAAGTAGAAATGATGTGCTTAAGGAAATTGACATACTGAAACCTCAAAAATCGCCTGGTCCTGACGAGGTATATGCTAGAGTATTAAAGGAATGCAGAGATGAGTTAAGTAGCCCATTAGCATTTTTATTTAACAAGTCATTAGAAACAGGTTTACTTCCAGAAGCTTGGAAGCTTACAAATGTAGTTCCGATCTTCAAAAAAGGTGATAAATCGATAGCATCCAATTACCGTCCCATTAGTCTCACATCAATCATAGGAAAGTTGCTAGAATCTATTATTGCTAGGAAAATTAGAAGCCACTTAGTAAAATTTAACTTAATAAATTCTTCTCAGCATGGATTCGCTCAGGGACGTTCTTGCCTTACTAATTTGCTTAGCTTTTTCTCAGAGGTATATGAAGCAGTAGATAGTGACAAGTCATATGATATTATATATTTAGATTTCAGTAAAGCTTTCGACAGAGTCCCTCATGAGAGATTGATGAGAAAGGTTGAGGCACATGGAATAGGAGGGTCATTGTTGGGATGGATTAAGTCATGGCTAATTGGTAGGAAACAGAGAGTCAGCATAAATGGTACCAAGTCAGAGTGGGGAGCAGTCAAAAGTGGTGTCCCCCAGGGATCGGTATTAGGTCCCCTGTTGTTTCTTATATACATAAATGACCTAGATTTAGGTATAACTAGTAGGATAAGTAAATTCGCAGACGATACTAAAATGGGGAGATCAATTGATTCAGATAGCGATATAGAGTGCCTCCAAAGGGATCTAGATACCTTACATGAATGGTCAGTAAATTGGCAGATGAAGTTTAACATTGACAAATGTAAGGTATTAAAGATAGGGAATATGCAAACAAATGTTAAATATAAACTAGCTAATTTAGAATTAGAAAATTCAGACTGCGAGAAAGATCTAGGTGTGTTTGTTAGCAATGATTTGAAGCCTAGAAAACAGTGTATAAGCGTTCGTAATAAGGCAAACAGGATTCTCGGGTTCATCTCTAGGAGTGTGAGCAACAGAACTGCTGATGTTATCTTAAAACTTTACTTGTCATTAGTGAGACCCCATATGGATTATGCTGTCCAATTTTGGTGTCCTTATTACAGAATGGACATAGATTCATTGGAGAGAGTTCAGCGTAGAATGACAAAACTTATCCATAATATTAGAAATCTTCCGTATGAAGAAAGGTTGAAGAAATTAGGTTTACATTCGTTAGAGAGACGCAGAGTTAGAGGGGATATGATAGAGGTGTTCAAGTGGGTTAGTGGGATTAACAAAGGGGATATGACAAATGTACTAAAGCTCAGTGATAGCGAAAGAACTCGTACCAATGGTTTCAAATTAGATAAATTTCCTTTCAGAAAAGATATAGGCAAATATTGGTTTGGTAACAGAGTTGTAGATGGGTGGAATGGACTACCAAGTGCTATAGTGGGATTAAAAACGGTAGGGAGCTTTAAGATAAAATTGGATAAGCATATGGACGAGAAGGGTTGGGTGTGAAGGGGGATCAGCGGGGTTGGGCCAATCAGCGCTCTGCAGACCCCGTAATCCTGCGTTAATCTCTAACCGTTTTGGTAAGATGATCCTCAGGGTATTAGAGTGTTGAGCCTATAATTGGGGTTTGTAATTGGGGTTGTGTGGGACAGGGATCTGCCTTGCTTAGGCCAATCGGCTTTCTGCAGACTCCCATTTTCTTATGTTCTTATGTTCTTATCTTATATACTCTTCCTCTCTCTCTCTCTCTCTCTCTCTTTCTCTCTCACACACAAAAATAAGTACATGTAAACAGAAGTCTGCAGAGAGCCAATTGGCCCACACACGGCAGATCCCTTTCACACGCAACCCATGCCGCTCGCTCTCTCTCTGTCTTCCTTATATTTACGACATCCTATTATCTATCGCCATGCTCTCTCACACACAAATGAGAACATAAGACCATAAGAAAACTGGAGTCTGCAGAGAACCGATTGGCCCACACACAGCAGATCCCTTTCACCCGCAACCCATCTTGTCCTATCATATTTAAAGTGGAAGCTCTATTGTTATTCATCCCATTATAGCACTCTGTAGCCTATTCCACATATCTACAACTATTACCAAACGAATAGAGGCAGATCCCTTACACAGCCAATCTCTTTCTCGCTCTTGTTTGTTTGCAAACCTGTACAAATTAGCAAATCCCGTACACATGCAACCAAGATGAAAATGGGAGTTTGCAGGGCCAAGTGGCTCACACAAGGCAGATCCCATTCACACTTAACTCATCTCATAAGCATTATGTTACTTACACTACTTACTATACACCAATGTAATCATATACCTGCAACCAAGATATAATTGTAAAAAATAGGAACATAAGAAAATGGGAGTCAGCAGAGAGCCAATTGGCTCACACAAGACACTCGGTAGCCTATTCCACATATCTACAACTCTGTTACCAAACGATTAGAGGCAAATCCCTTACACAGCCAATCACTCTCTCTTTTGCTCTTCTTTGTTTGCACCCCTGTACAAATTAGGCAGCTCTCTCTCTCATTTATCGCTGTCTTCCTTACGATTACGACATCCTAGGCTCGCTCTCTCTCTGTCTTTCTCTAACAAATGAGAATATAGGAAAACGGGGGTCTGCAGAAAGCCGATTAGCCCACACACGGAAGATCCCTTTCACACCCAACCAATCCCGTGCTCTCTCTCTTTCTCATTTATCGCTGTCTTCCTTACGTTTACGACATTCTATTCTCTCTCGCCATGCTTCTCTTTCTCCCTCTCTCTCTCTAACAAATGAGAACATAAGAAAAATAAGGAGACGGGAGCCTGCAGAGAGCCGATTGGCCCACACACGGCAGATCCCTTTCAAAGGCAACCCATCTCCTCCTATCTAATTCTATGTTGGAACCTATTGTTCTTGATCCCACTATAGCACTCGGTAGCCTATTCCACATATCTATAATTCTGAGTTATCATGCAATCGCATTTTAAAGCTTTTTGGCCCGGGGCAATTACCACACCATCGCGTCATAAGAAATTCGATGGGGTTAAATTGCTAGATACATAGAGGAAGAGGAATGGCAAAGAATGCTAAAAAAAATATAAAAAAATATTTTGAACATGAGGTTGTGTGACGTCTACCAGCGTTGGCAGAATCGCCTCTCGTTAGCCACTAGCGCTCGCCAGGGCAGTGAAATGGGCTACAGTTATCAGAGAATGTTGTTCTTTCTTTCATAGTACTCGCATTGTTACAGACAGTCCAGTGGTGGTCTTTATTTTCGTCTGTGACAATGGGAAGTGCTTTATATTATTAACCTCTGAAGTGCGCATGGGGGTAATTAGACACCTCTCCCTGTGCGCATGTATTTCAGGTGTTTCCGTCACTAAAATATTCATTGTACCATTAATAGCATTAATACTTATCCATATGCGCCTATTATGGGTTGATTATAAAGGTATTAACCTGAAACAACAATAAAACGAGTGAAAACAGCGTTTGGATGGTCAAAATCGGAGATATAGCCCGCGAGTTGTATAATGTATGGGTGAGGCAAGCTGCTTTCCCGCCAATTTCCCCCAAGGCCACTGAGACACAGTCGATCGATACTCTCTCTCTCTCTCTTGCATTCGCTTGCTATCAGTGATGACCACACCCTCCAACCGGATTTCTAATGTTAGCACGAAAATATACCTCAGAATAAGGGAATAACAGGGAAAATAGGTGATAACTGAAGGAGAGGAGGAAAGTGGGGAAGGAGGGGAGGTAGAGGACTGAGATTTTGAATGGCCCAGGGGCCAAAAAAAAATAAAAAAATAAAAAAATAAAAATATATATTTTTTTTTTTTTCGATGTCAAAAGTTGATTTTTTTTTTCACTCACTCTTAAGAGTCTCCCCGCAGTCCGCCGGGGGAACTCTTAAGAGTCTCCCCGCAGTTCCCGGGTTAATAGAATATAACATGCATTGTATATAGTTAAAGACAGAGAACAATATAGGCAGTGTGGTGGTAGTGTGTGCGTGCGTATACATGTGCTGCCTCCCTCGCTCGGAGGCTCGTGCGCGTGCTTTCTCACGCCCCTTGATTGGCTGGCGTGTCTGGCTGTGTCACGTGACAGCTGCTGCCTTGTGAAGTCTCGGCCTGCGATTGGCCGACCACCGCGTCTTTGTGGGCTCCTGTGTTCGTGGGGGTCCCCAGGAGCTGCCTTCCTCAGAGCGGGCCAGGGGCGCACACGACTAACATCCTTTTTACAACTGTCCCCCATATCCCCACTATTCTGATACTGTCTCTCTCAATCAACTTCCTTTCTTTCATTCCTCTAATCTTTTAATGTTTCACAGCACTCCCTTTGGGTTCTGTATACGATTTCATATCGGCCCATCGTATTGTGTGCGTCGCTCTCATATATATTTACATGTATTAGAATAGGCTACAAGGGTTCTTAGTCTATGGAGGTTTGATGACTCTGTGTGTGTCTCCCTCAGTGTCCTTAGTTTATGGAGGTTTGATGACTCTTTGTGTGTGTCTCCCTCATTTATGTGGGGAGATTGTAGGCACCAATCGATCAGGGCTAGACCCAGGTGAGGTTATAGGCATGTGATAAAGAGTCGCTGGAACTCCTGTTTCATTTCCTTGGCCTCTCTTACTGATTTTCTTTGTGCCTCATTTACACTGAGAGCAATCCAGCTAGCTCTCACAAACACCTCCTCCTCCTATCCACTTCACTACACTAAACATGCACACCACACTTCATTCCTCCACACCAAAATTAAAAAAAAAAAAATGATGAATTGTAGCCCAGCCTCGGAGTCCCCAGGGGGGGGGACCATAAATGCCCCCTCACCCGACCGACCATCCCCTGACGACCCCACACAATTACCTGGACCTCGGCCTGTTACTCTTTCTATTAATTTCTGCAACATTCGCGGACTTTCCTCTAACTTTCACTCTGTTGAGCACCATCTCTCCTCCTACAAACCTGATCTTCTCTTCCTCACCGAAACTCAGGTGTCTGTAGCAACTTCCAGCAACCCCTTCTCTGTATCCTCCTACTTTCTCTATCCTAGTTTCAAAGCCAAAGGCGGATGTTGTGCATATGTGCACAACAAACTCACTTGCTCTCGTGTTCCCGATTTCGACTCCTCTGAATTCTCAACTTTATGGCTCAAACTTTCCTGTCATTCTCTTACTAAATATTTCTGTGCTGTCTATCTTTCCCCTAACTCTACCAACTTTCCGAAATTCTTTGACTATCTAAACTCTACAGTGGAACACATTCTATCCATTTCTCCTTTCTCAGAAATCTCCATCTTAGGAGATTTCAACGTTCACCACCGCCATTGGCTCTCCTCTCACACTACTGATCCACCTGGTGAACAAGCCTACGTCTTTTCTATCCTAAATGACCTAGAGCAGATAGTTCAGCAACCCACCCGTATCCCGGATCGCATCGGAGATCGGCCCAACATTCTTGACTTGTTTCTAACTTCTAACCCTTCTTCTTATACTGTCGATCTTTTCTCTCCTCTGGGCTCCTCCGACCATAAACTTATCTCTGTCACCTGTCCTATCTCTCCAGTACAGCCACCCGATCCTCCTAGCCGGCGGCGCTTGTGGCACTTTGGCGCTGCCGACTGGGAGGCTCTTCGGCAGTACTTCTTTGATTTCCCATTGAATTATTTCTGCTTCCATGGCCGAGGACCCTCGGAGAGTGCTGAACGCATTACCGAGGTAATCCTATCGGGCATGGAAGCATACATTCCATTCTCTTTCTCTCAGACTAATGCTAAAAAATCATGGTTTACTCACACCTGTTCTACTGCTGTCCGCAATAAGGAGGAAGCATTCAAACAGTACCGACGCCTTAAAACTCAAGACTCTCATTCTTCATATGTTTCTACCCGGAATCAAGCCAAATCTGGTCTTCGACTTGCCAAACACTCTTTCATCAATAATAAATGCACTGAACTATCCAACTCTAGCTCTTCCCAAGCTTTCTGGCATCTAGCCAAAAACCTCTCCAACAATTTCTCTTCCTTGTCTTTCCCTCCCCTTTCCCACTCTGATGGCACAACCATCACTTCTTCCTCTGACAAAGCTAAACTCTTCGCTCAAACTTTTGCTAGAAACTCCACCTTGGATGATTCCGGTGCTATCCTCCCTCCCTCTCCGCCCTCCTCTCTCTTACTTATGCCTAATATCCTAATCTCTTCTAAAGATGTACTTTCTACCCTCTCTGGGCTTAACACTAATAAGGCGTACGGTCCGGACGGTGTTCCTCCTGTTGTTCTCAAAAACTGTGCTTCCGTGCTGACTCCCTGCCTAGGCAAACTCTTTCGTCTCTGTCTATCCTCTAACGTCTTCCCTTCATGCTGGAAATTTGCTCACATTCAACCTGTCCCAAAGAAGGGTGACCGCTCTCAACCCTCCAACTATCGTCCAATTGCTCTTATCTCTTGTCTTTCTAAAGTTTTTGAAACTATTCTTGCTTCCAAATTTCTTAAGCATTTCTCTTCTCATAATCTGCTCTCAGATCGCCAGTATGGCTTCCTTAAGGGTCGCTCTACTGGTGATCTTCTTTCATATCTTACTAACTCTTGGTCATCCTCCTTTCGGGACTTCGGTGAGACTTTTTCTATTGCACTAGACATATCGAAAGCCTTCGATAGAGTCTGGCATAAATCTTTAATTTCTAAACTACCCTCCTTCGGTTTCTATCCTTCCATCTGTGCCTTTGTCTCTAATTTCCTTTCCGGCCGTTCCATAGCCGTGGTTGTGGACGGCCATTGTTCACTTCCTCACCCTATAAACTCTGGTGTTCCTCAGAGCTCTGTCCTATCTCCTATTCTCTTTCTAATTTTTATAAATGATCTCCTTAACTGTACCTTAATTCCCATCCATTCATACGCAGACGACTCAACCTTACACTACTCCATTAGTTTTTCAGAACGCCCCAGCCAGCAATCCCTCAACGACAAACGTAATGAAGCCATAGAACTCTTAAATTCTGATCTAAATACTATTTCCAATTGGGGCAGAGAAAACCTTGTTAACTTTAACCCGGTGAGACCCAGCGTCGCACGTGATGCGTCGGCAGTCTTTGATCACCAACTCCCAGCGACGCATCACGTGCGTCCGACATATAAAAAACACTTTCGTGGCTCGTAAGGTAGGAAATGGCGGGAGAATAGGAGGGGGAGGTACCGTACTGTGTGTGGGAGCCGGGCCAGTAGGTGTGAGCGGGACGAGACAGCCGCGCGGCTGGTGGTGGTGGGCTTAGTGGGGATACTTTACACCCTTAGTTCACCGCCACTTTGAACCTTCATTACTCCGGTCATATGGGAGCTAGAGGCTTGAGATTTATGTGAGACACTCCTTAGGATGTATGCCGTACAATGCCATACTCACTTTTTACCCTAGTGCTCCCGGGCGGGTGGTCATGCGGGGGAGACGAACTTTCGACCCCCCCCCCCGACCCCCAAATGACCGAAATGATTTTTTTTTTTTTTTTTTTTCATTTCTCACCATTCTCTTCCATTTTGGCTCAACACATTTTTTTGAGGCTCCCCCCCCCTGCCCCCAACCCCCCACGGGGGGGGGGCTCCCCCCCCCAAACAAAAATGTCAGAGGTGATTTTTTTTTTTTTTTTTTTTCCATTTCTCATCCTTGTCTTCCATTTTAGCAAAAAAAAAAAAAGAAGTGAAAATGGCTTGGGACTGGGGTGAACAAAATATTATAACTAGCCAGGGCTCAATGGGTTAATGCTTCCAAAACCCAATTTCTCCATCTATCTACCCGTCAGGATCTCCCAGCGGACTATCCCTTATTCTTCAACAATACACAAATCAACCCTTCATCTTCTCTCAATATTCTTGGTGTCTCTTTTTCTTCTGCTCTCATTTGGAAGGACCATATTACCAGTCTTGCTAAGGCAGCCTCCCAGAAGCTGGGTGTGCTCAACCGCCTTAGGGGGTTCTTTTCCCCTGCACAGCTTCTTGCTCTGTACAGGGGCATAGTGCGCCCTTGTATTGAGTATTGTTCACATGTGTGGGGAGGTTCCTCTCACACCGCTCTCCTAGACAAAGTTGAAAGGAAGGCCTTTCGTATCATTAACTCCCGTCCACTCACCAACTCTCTGCAATCTCTCTCTCTCCGCCGCAATGTTGCATCTCTCTCGCTATTCTATCGCTACTATAATAATCAGTGTTCCTCAGAGCTATCCCAGTGCATACCACCTCCTTTACGTAGGGCACGTGGTACCCGTCTTGCAACTCAATCCCACCCCTACTCTGTGCAACTCTCCAACCCAAGAGTGAAACGTTACTCTCAAACTTTCTTCTACTCAACAGCTGAGCTCTGGAATTCTCTCCCAGAATAAGTCTTTCCCTCTTCCTATGACTTAAATTGCTTCAAACTCTGTGTGTCCAGGCATTTTAGCTCGAACGTCCCTTGATTTTGGCCCTGTCACTCTTTCAACTATGGGGGAGGCACTCGCTATAGGCAGTTATGCCTTTTGCCTCCCTCAATCACATAGACAAAAAAGAAAAAAAATTATCAGTAGTGCTCTGCTCGGTTATTTAATGCTAGACTGGGATGAGGTTTCTGTTGTCGTTGTCACCGATGTGTGTACGGTTTGTTTATACCTACACGACTTCGACGGTTTCTGTGGTGGCCTAGGTCATCCTTTTGGTTGTGTCTTGACTGGGATGAGGTTTCTGTTGTCGTTGTCACCGATGTGTGTACGGTTTGTTTATACCTACACGACTTCGACGGTTTCTGTGGTGGCCTAGGTCATCCTTTTGGTTGTGTCTTTTGCGAGTGCAGCATCGTGTTGTAAGAGGGCATTAGCCTACTACCTTATAACACAGTGCTGCCTCTTTGCTTGACTTTAGAGGGATCGCCAGGGTAGAGCCAGATACTTGAGATCTGGATCCACCAAGGGAGCATCCCCGTCATTAAAGTAACTTTAACCATACCGCCTAAAGGACAACGCTAGGCTATGAGCCTGTCTTGCTCAGCCACAGTTTCCTAACCTTGATATCCCAGCTAGACTTTATTCGCCTAGCAGACACTAGATAGGACCTAAGCTCTTTTGATATGTATGCATTATTATTCACAAGCATTTATTAGTCTAGGTTGTTGTTGAGTTGCACAACCATAGTAGACTGTTTCGTTGATAAGGAAATACTTCGTTTAGTGTCGAGCATTACTACCGTTGCGCATTTATAGTATTCTCGTGTCAGTTAACATTATATGTCCTATCTTTTTGTGAATTCCATTTGCACGTGTGGTGTCCTGCCTCCTGCCTTTATATAGTTTAAGATACGAGCATCTTATGAGCATCAGACTTTCTTCAGAAGTTTCCAGGTCTATGCTGTAGGACTATACTTCACTTTCTTTCAGATAGGAGTGAAGAGTTTATTGTTGTTTAGAGTAACTGTATTAACCTAAGAAGTGCGCATGGGGGGTATGAGACACCACACTGCTGTGCTGAATTATTTGAGCTGTTCCCATCACTAACATCGTTATTTTACCATAAATAGCATTAATACTTATCCATATGCGCCTATTATAGGTTGATTATAAAGGTATTAACCTGTTACAACAATAAAACAAGTGGAAACAGTGTTTGGATGGTCAAAATCGGCGATACAGGCCAGGAGTTACATAATGTATGGCTGAGGCAACCTCCCTGCCCTCCTCCCCTCCCCTTGTCTGGAGAGACACTGTTACGCAATAGTCTCTCTCTCACTCTTTCCCACGCTTGGTAACAGTGATGACAACGCCCTGCTACCAACTCGCTAATGTTAGCACGAAAATAGACCACAGAATAAGGGAATAACAGGGAAAATAGGTGATAACTGAAGGAGGGGAGGAAAGTGGGGAACGAGGGGAGGTGGAGGAGTGATATTTGGCATGGCCCAGGGGCAAACAAAAATAAAAAATAAAAAAAAATAAAAAAAAAACACAAATTTTGTTTGGGGTGTTTTAAATGGATTTTTTTTCCCCCTTACTCTTAAGAGTCTTCCCGCAGTCCGCCGGGGGAACTCTTAAGAGTCTCCCTGCAGTTCCCGGGTTAAAGCATCTTTTCATTGTATTAAATCTTGCAGTGATTTAATTGATCTTTCCCTAGATTCTTGTTTATGCATTTTAACGTAACTTGCATCCTGTGTGTTATCAGGCTATACCAGTGTGGGTTAGCCTGAAGTAGAGTACATTTATGCCCAGTTAAGGATACCCCGTTATCGCAGATTAACTCTCTGGAGGGTATAGGTGTTTTGTTCACCGGCATATAAGTTCAGGGGTTTGGATCTAGCGTACCGTTGTTGCATAGTGCCCTATTATTAGTCCAATCTTTAAGTGCCCTTGTTTTATTCGTAGCCCCGGTCGTAACAAATGGCGACCTTGCCTAGTATCTTATCTTAGTCGTCACAACAACCTAGTGAACTAAGAAATAATTGCAGTATTTTTGGACATTTGTTTTTGAGGAATATTTTGGACACGTGGGAATATTTTTTGGCAACGTAGTATAGCACTTGAGTTGTCTTCAAGCATTTTTGAGTGAATAGTGCTACATGAGAGTAGGTACTTCTTTTTTTTATAAACGTTGAGGATTTCCGGTGGACACTATGTCGAACGACGGATCAGTACATAGTGAGAGCACAGGCGAGGAGGTGGAGAAGGTGGAGTTGTCTAGCGGCGCTCGGGTGGTAAACAGTGAGGAGGATGCTCGGATATTTTTGGAGGAGCCTGTGTCAGCGGGTCGGGTGTCGGGGCTAGACCGGTACGGACTACAGTGTGTAGCCACGGTCTTAGGGTTTCCCGGTACTAGCGGTTTGTCGAGAGGAGAGCTGGTTACCTGTGTGGTCGGTGGGGTGCGTGGGGCTTCGGGTGGAGCGGGAGCTGGGGCACCTTCTGCCCAGCCCCAATTCCAATCCACTCCTACCATGGCGCCCCCTCGGGCTCCGGAGCCAGGTACGTTCCCGCAGGCCGATACCCGCTGGCAGTTGGGTATGCCTCTAGGTGGCTCATGGGGTGGGTCCCCGATAGTAGCACCCCCTCCTCAAGGTTTGTCTGCCGAGATGTTGTTTCAGCTCGAGCTCGCCAAACTTCAGCAGCAGGAGCGACATGCCATACGTGAGGCTGTGCTCAGGCAACAGCAGCAGCGGGAATCTGAGCTTAGGATTCAGGCTGAGGAGAGAAAGGCAATACGTGAGGCTGAGCTTCAGGTTGAGGCTACGAAGTACTGTGCAGACATAGATCTTGAGAAGTCTCGGGTGGAGTCGACAGGGCAGCGTCTCGGTTCTGGGAATCGAGGTCTTGAGCAGTCTTTATCGCACCTGCTCAAGTTAGTCCCTGTATTTGATGAGTCGGGTGTCACCGAGTTTTTTTTGCGTTTTGAGAAGAAGTGCCGGGAGCACCAGTGGCACGAGGTTAAGTGGGCAGCCCTTGTTTCCTCTAGGTTGGTTGGCAAAGGACTCAAGGCATATGATGCGTTGCCCTTGGAGTCTTGCATCGATTATGAGGTATTGAAGGAGGCTGTCCTATGGGCATAATATTATGAGTTACAACCAGAGACTTATAGGTTGAAGTTCTGGGGTGTTACGAAGGGTCGTGAGTGCACCTTTCTTGAACATGCCCGGGAACTGTCTGACGCTTTTGGGAATTGGCTGAGATCGGAGAAGGCAACGACGTTTGATGAGATCAAATAGTTGATGCTTCTCGAGCAGTTCTTTAAGTGTACGGGCAGCGACCTGACGTTGAACCTCAAAGAGAAAAATCCTATAACTCTACAGGAGGCAGCTGAGATGGCTGACCTGAGAATGTCACTGATTCGTGGGTGCGGGTCTGCACAATGGACCGATGCAGTTAACAAGGGGCGCAACACTCCACCCCCCCGAGTCAGTGATGCACAAGTTAATAACGAGAGTAAGAGCAATGATACCAATTTTGATCACAAACCTAAAACTGTCCCGTTTAAGAGAGGTCAGGGCCCTTCCCCACCTCAGGGGAAGTCCAAGGGTGATGTAGAGTGTTTTAAGTGTCATAACAAGAGGCACTTCGCACGTTCCTGCCCTAGTATCCAACCTACTGCAGTCGTGTCTTTGGCCAGCAACATTGGGGTGTCTCTGAGGTCTTCTGCATTTACCCGGGGTGATATGTCAGATGTGGGGGCACAGCCAGTGAAGAGGTGTCCTGAAGGCTTGAAACCTGTCCGCGATGCTTTTTGCGACCATAGAGGGCGTGGCTGCGTGAGTTGGGCTGGTTGCAAGCATGGGTTGGAGTTGTTGCGTGATACAGGTGCATCCCAGACTCTGATGAAAAACTTTACAGGCAGACCTATAAACGCGGCACGGGTGGTTGGGGTGCAGGGTATTAATGCTACAAGGTCATACCCGTTGGTTCGAGTAGAGCTGGAGGTTGAAGGTGTGACACGAGAGTTGGATGTCGGAATCGTGGAGAAACTGCCAGTAGAGGGCGTCGACCTTCTTCTCGGCAATGACTTTGCGGTGCCTACTTCTGAAGTTCCACCCTTAGTCGTTGCCGAGAGGTCGGCCGAAGTGAGTAGGGAGGGGCAGGAGTTGATCGAGAGGTGTCAACCACAGCAGAGGGCGTGTATTGTCACCCGATCTCGTGCATCTAAAGTGTCACAGCCTATTCCTCAGTCTCTACACCAGCGGAGGAACGGTCGGAAGGAGCAAGCTAAAGTTGGGAATTTTGCGAGTTTTGCTCCAGCGGCTCTCCTTAGCGACTTAGTACTTGACCCAGAGGAGAGCTCCGGAGTGGCCCCAGAACCTGTCATCCCTAGTGACATGGTTGGGCGTGAGGGCACTCCGCGACAGAGTAGTTCCCAGGTGGAGGAGAGTTGTTGGAACGGGGCTATCGAACACGAGGACGGGGAAACATATCATGTGAACCTGTTGGAGGAGTTTGTGAGGCAACCACCTGAGCAGCCTACTGTCCCTGCGTTGGTCTGCAGCGGCCAAGGTGGAGAAGGAGAGGGGGGCAGTAAGGCACAGGTGGAGGAGAGTTGGGATTGTCATGTCTCAGCGGAGCAGTGGGCGGGGGAAACGAGTCTGGTGGCTGTGGAAGCGCTAGAGCACCTGCCTGAGCAGCATTGTGCAGCGCTCCAGCACCAGCTCGGTTCATACCCCACTGGTCGTGCCGAGCACCCGAGCCTCACAACTCATGCGGTGCAAGATGTTCCGCGGGCAGGTCACTTGAATGTTTATAGACCGTTAGCCTCGTTGTTTCGGTGGTTCAAGGTGGGCGACGAGGCTTTGACATGGTTGTCAGGTCAGGGTCGACCCATGGCTGCCAAGGGTGGTGGTCAGAAGGAGGACATTGAGCAGATTGGTGAGGTTGGCTGTGGAGTGGAAGTGCCCGGTCGTCGCATAGCCTCCCAATGCTGCTCTAGTCGAATGCAACAGCCCTACCATAGACCGACTGTATCTGACCATGTCGCTGAAGGCGGTGATGCTGCGCAGGCAGATGTAGTCGTAAGGAATGCGGGGGTGCGCATGTATGGTATCGGCGGGGAAGCCTTAGCAATTATGAACTATGGGAGTGACTGCACAGGTGGTACTGATTGTCCCTCTCATGACCTGGCTGTTCTAGGGACGAAGGTGGAGAAGGAGGGAGAATATAGTTTAGTAGCTGCGTTCTCGGCTGGGTTGTGGGAGGGCACTAGGCATGTTGTTCTCCGAGATAAGTTGTTTACTAGGCTGTGGCAGTACATCCGCATGTTTGTTGCTTCTCCAGGCCTCATGTACGGGGTAGAATCCGACATGGAGGCTGGAGACAGTGCAAGGCTCAAGTTAGTTCCCTACCGTATAAATCCTGCTCAAGAGCCTGTCGTGAAAACAGAGCTAGACCATCCGCATGTTTGTTGCTTCTCCAGGCCTCATGTACGGGGTAGAATCCGACATGGAGGCTGGAGACAGTGCAAGGCTCAAGTTAGTTCCCTACCGTATAAATCCTGCTCAAGAGCCTGTCGTGAAAACAGAGCTAGACGACATGTGGAAATAGGGTCTGAGGGATAAAGGATATCGTGAGTGGTCGTTGCCAGTGACTTTGCAACCGGAATTGAGTGGCAAGATCCGAGTGTATGGTGATTGCAAGAGTGTGGAAGCATTATCCCTGACAGATGCCTATCCATTACCTAGAGTTGACGACACCATAGACCGCATCGGGGCTGCCTCATTTATCACGAAGGTAGAACTAGTGAAAGGTTATTGGCAGGTCCCGTTGCCGGAAAGAGCGAAGAGAAGTGCCAGTCTTGTGATGAACAGGGCAGTTAATCAGTGTCAGGTGTTGTTTTGCTCCCGGAACACAAGTTGGATGTGTGGCATGATAAGGGCACTGATAATGTTTTAGCTGATTGTTTGTCACGGGAGGGTTTGTTTGCAGGAGAACCCTCGCCGTTCAGTCAGTGTGTGTTGAGAGTGGAGAAAAACCAGGCTTGCCCCTGTAGAGCTGCCGTCAAAAACAACATTAAAATTAAATAAAAAAAATCACATAAAAACTCTTTCTTTTTGATAGTTAATTGTAAGTTGCCAATGTTATAGCTAAAGTCCTAAGTTGAACCTGTGTGACGTTAACCACTCCGTTAGACCCGCATGGCTTGTCCTACAGTGACTCGCTAGGATCGCCAGGGCAGTGGATGGGGCTACAGTTTATGTATTAGAGTGTGCTTTATTTCATATGAAAGCTCGTGTCATGGGCAGTCCAGAAAGGCTCTTTGTTTTCACCCATGTCAAAGCTTTATATATTTAATTGTAAAGTATATGTTTTATCATTAACTAGTAATGATGGGATCTGGGAGAGAGAGAGAGAGTAGAACAGAGTGAGAGGGGCGTGTGCAGTGTTTTTGCCCCGCTCGATGACGTCACGGCTGGCTGCCTCGTGGGGGTTGGTTGAGAGAGGTCCTTACCATGCTGCTAGCTCCCTTGCTAGTGGCTAGAGGACTTGTTACCGTTTTTTTCCCACGCGGCTCGACCTAGTCCCGGTATATATACTGGTTCCTCGCCACTCTCTCCCTCAGATCTGGTTTCTAGAACGCATCCATCTTTATCCCTTGCTACCTGTCCCCTGCACTTCACCTGAGAATCTTTTCCTCTGCCTACCTCTCTCTTTTTCCATATCTTTCACCACCTTTTATTAATACCATATCCCCTCTGGTTAACTCTGCAAAAATCAGCTTCATGCTGGCCAGTTGTATTGTGCATTAAGGTCTGATATAACCCATGTATGTTAGTTGTTAAGATAAGTAGATCACGAAGCATTGGTTGGCATTCATATTGTTTAGTACCGCTTCCTTTAATTATTAGTGTTCTGCTGGATTAGATAATGCTAGACTAGGGGTCTGATATTATAAGGTATTGTTTCCTATGAGTGCTGGCTTTAGGAAAAAGCTGCACGACATACCTGAGAACTGGAGTTGATTGAGTAAATTCTAGTCTGTGTCCCATTGAGAGTAGAGCATGCACGAATGAGGGCTTTTTGCCTATACCATTCTGCACTGTTCTAAGCTCGTTGTTTGTCTTTGAGGTACGCCAGGAGAACGCTTAATACTTCGCTATTAAGGTTTCTCAAGCGAGCTACCCTTCCCTATAACGTAATATTTGACGCACAGACTTGAGATTTGCATTAGGCTATGCGGCATGCCATGCGCACCAGTATCTCGTATCATTGACTCTAGCTAGACTTTATCAGTCACAGTAGACATTAAGTATATTAACCTAATTACTCTTTTTATGCATACCCATTTATGATTACACAAGCATTTTGCAGCCTAGTTTGATGTATGGAGACACAAACGACTTAGGCTCTTTTTGTTGATAGGAATACTGCATTGTCGTGGCGATTATTATTGTTGTAGCGTTTAGGATATTCTTGGCCCCGACTGCATTATATATTCTGCCTTTTTGTGTGCATAGCCTGCACGAGCATTGTTCCGCTGCCTGCCTTTTTGGGTTCCATTTCCGATACGAGCATCTTTATAGCATCTAACATTTAAAGAAGATTCCTTGTTAGTGTTGAAGGACTTTAGTGCACTTTCTTTCATGCAGGAGTGCCTGACATTTATTGATTAAAGTAACGTAAGCTGTAACTTCTCTTACCACCTTACTTTGCATACCATAACCAAGCACCTTCGGTTATAGGTAGTAATAGGCTGTTTTCACATAACATTAAGCCTAGAGTAGACACATTTATTGAGAGTTTGATAGCCTATTATTGCATATAGAACTCTGTAGAGTATTTGTGTTCTTTGTTCACTGGGAATATACATCAGAGGTTGGATCTAGCGCTTTCCGTTGTAGCATTTATGCCATTACTAGTCCAATGAATAAGAGCCCTGATATATTTAAACCCCAGTCGTAACAAATGGCGACGTTACCTAGGATTTGGTGAACCTATATTTATTAAGCAGGGAACATTTGTTGCTTTGGGGAATATTTTGCGGGGATCAGCAAGAATATATTTTTTTTCGCAACATAGTATAGCCCTTGAGTATTTCCGAGAATTTTTGTGTGTATATTGAGGTATAAGAGTTTGGGGTGCTTCTTTTCTGAATATTGAGGTGGGAAATTTTTGAGAGCATCATGTCTTATACCGGATCAGAGGAGAATGGAGACACAGTACGTAATGTCGAAACTGAGGAACAGCAGCATGATGAAAGGGTTAATCGGGTGAACTGTGAGGAGGATGCTAGGATATTTTTGCAATGGCCTGTTACTGCCGAGCGGTTGGAGGGTATGGATCGGTACGGTCTTCAATGCCTGGCCACAGCTATCGGTCATGCGGTTACTAGCAGCATGACCAGGGATAACTTGATAACATGTGTACTGGGCAGGGTGACTGGTGAGCGAGATGGGTTGAGTGCTCAGAGCCCTTCGGCCATGCTTCCCCTACACTCGACTCCCAGCCATCCCAGTAGTTTGCCGACCCCGGGTACGCTTCCGCAGTTGGGTGGTGACTGGCAGGGTGGGTTGCCCCTGGGGGGACCACCGGTAATTTCAAACATTGTAGCACCTTCACCTCCTCAAGGGTTAACTCCAGAATTATTGCTTCAGCTCGAATTAGCTAAGCTTCAGCAGCAACAAAGGGCATGTGAGCTTCATAAGCAATTAGAATTAGCCAGGATAGAAGAGAGAAAAACTATCAGTCAAGCAAAAATCCAAGCTGAGTCGACTAGGTACTGTGCCGACATGGACGTAGAGAAGTCGCGAGAAGAGACAATGGGACAGCGACTTGGGGCTGGTAACTGTGTTCATGAGCAGTCTCTCTCGCACTTATTGAAACTGGTTCCGGTGTTTGATGAGAGTGGGGTAACAGAATTGTTCACACACTTTGAGAAGAAGTGCCAGGAACACCAGTGGCCAGAGAGTAAATGGGCAGCACTTGTATCCTCTAGATTAATAGGCAAGGGTCTTAAAGCCTACGATGCGTTACCTTTGGAGTTATGTATTGTGTACGAGGATCTCAAGGAGGCTGTCCTGAGGGCTTACGAACTGAAACCAGAAACGTACCGTTTGAAGTTCCGGGGTGTAACTAAGGGAAGAGATAGCACCTTTTTGGAACACGCCTGGGACTTGTCCGATGCTATGGGGAACTGGCTCCGATCTGAGAAGGTCACAACATTTGATGAAATTAAGCAGTTAATGATGTTGGAGCAGTTCTTTAAGAGCACGGGCGGTGATCTAACTTTGAACTTAAAGGAGAAAAACCCAAGAACTCTAGTAGAAGCAGCAGAAATGGCTGATCTACGGCTGTCGTTGATTCGGGGTTGCGGGTCCTCACAGAAGTACGATGCAAGTGCTAGGGACCGTTATCCTCCCCCTCCCCGTAGCAATGACACATTTAAACCAAAGAGCAATGAAACTAAAACTGAAGCCAAACCTACCACCACACCGTATGTGAAAAGTCAGGGGTCTTTTACATCACAGTATAAGCCGAAACCGAAATTTATGTCTTTTAGGTGCCACCAGGAGGGTCATAAGGCAAATGAGTGCCCTAGTCGACCTCCTCCGGCAGCCGTGTCTTTTGCTCACGGCATTGGAGTGTTCAAGAGGACATCGGAGTTTGTTAGAGGCATTTCTTCCGAGGTAAATACACTGCCAGTGCAGAAGGATCCGGAAGGCTTATTCCCTGTCCGTGATGCCTTTAGTGACCACAGGGGACTCGGTTGTGTGGAGTGGGGGGGTAGAAGACATGAGGTGAGAATTTTGCGTGACACTGGGGCATCGCAAACACTGTTGAGAAATTTCACTGGTAAACCTGTCAATACGGCGCGGGTGGTTGTGGTTCAGGGAGTTAATGCGACAAGGTCATACCCGCTTGTAAGAATGAAGGTGGAAGTTGATGGTGTGACTCGGGACCTGGATGTAGGAATTGTGGAGAAGTTACCTGTTGGGGGCGTCGACCTCCTTCTCGGCAACGACTTTGCGGGACCTACTTCTGAGGCTCCACCCTTGGTCGTTGCCGAGAAGCCGGCCGACGTGAGTAGGGAGGAGCAGGAGTGGGTTGAGAAGTGTCCGGTGCAGCCTATGGCGTGTGTTGTCACCGGAGATCCTGCATCCAGGGAGTCACATTCTGGTCAACAATCTTTAGATCAGCGGAGGAAGGGTACCGAGAAAGGGTTGAAAGTTGATGCGGTTGAGAGTTTAGTGTCAACGGACCTTCTCGGGGACTCATTATTAGGACCACATTTCGAGTCTGGAGAAGACCCAGTAACTGTTCCTGAAGGGGCAGAGGATGGGCTTTAAAAGACGAAAGAGTTGAAGGAGGACAGTGATGCACAGTCGGGAGATGTAGCAACAAGGTACCCTGACGCGTACCCTATGAGAAATGGGTCGGCGAAGACGGTGGTCCGAAGCTTGCTAGTGTATTTTTCCCGGTATGGTTACCCGCAGGGGATTCAGTCAGTCCAGGGACCCAACTTCACTTCTAGCCTCTTTGTTCAAGCAATGCCGCAGCATGAGATTGTTGGGGTTGTGTCATCTGCGTATCATCTGGAGAGCCAGGGTGTGTTAGAGCGATGGCACTCAGCCTTGAAATCTGTGCTTCGTTGTTGTTGCTTTGAGAGTGGGAAGGATTGGGATCTTGGCCTGCCATGTGTTTTGTTTGCTGTGCGGGAGGTGCCTGGGGAGAGTTTGGGATTCAGCCCTAATGAGCTCGTCTTTGGACACCGTGTTAGAGGACCTCTCCATAATATGGTTAAAGAAGTATAGGAGGGCGCAGAAAAACCTTGTTCTATGCTCAAGTGTGTCCTCAACAGTCGAGAACGGATGTTGCGCAGTCTGGAGTTGGCTGGCCGTAATTTGACTAGCTCTCAGGCCCTCAGGAAGGACAGGTACGACCTCAAGGTTGAACTCAGGGAGTTTCACGTGGGTCAGGAGGTGTTGATTCTACTGCCCCTTGTAGGTCACCCCTTATCCGCGAAGTACGCTGGTCCTTATAGGGTGGTGGAGGAGCTATCAGACCTGGATTACTTGGTAGCCACTCCAGACAGACGGAAGCGCAATCAGTTATGTCACGTTAATCTCATGAAGGAGTATGGGAGGCACCCACCTGAGCCTCTTACTGTGCCTGTGATGACGTTTAGCAGTCAAGGTGGAGAAGGAGAACGGGACAGTCAAGCTCATGTGGGGGATAACTGGAAGGATAGGAAATTCAAATGGGCGCCTGAGTGTGAGAAGGTGTTTGGAGTAGTGAAACACCTGTTGTGTACTCACCCGATCCTCAGGGCCCCTGACTTTAGCCTACCTTTCCAACTAGCAACGGAGGCTAGTGGTGTGGGGGCTGGTGCCGTCCTTGTGAAAAAGGACGATGATGGGCTGGAGTATCCTGTTAGTTTATGCTCGGAGAAGTTCAATTCGAACCAGGGGAGCTGCTCTGTTGTCGAGAGGGAGCTGCTGGCAATTGTACTTGCGCTGGGGCATTTCGAGGTCTATGTTCCAGCCGGTCGTTGTAGTTTACCCAGATCATCACCCTCTCCAGTTCTTGGACCAGTTTCACAATCGGAATATGAGGCTGACCACGTGGTCACTAAGGTTACTGGTAAAACCGAGTCAACAATGTTCAGAAGTTGTTAACCCGGGAACTGCGGGGAGACTCTTAAGAGTTCCCCCGGCGGACTGCGGGGAGACTCTTAAGAGTGAGTGAAAAAGAAAATCAACTTTTGACATCGAAAAAAAAAAATAATAATAATTTTTGTTTTTTTATTTTTTTATTTTTGTTTGGCCCCTGGGCCATACAAAATCTCAGTCCTCTACCTCCCCTCCTTCCCCATTTTCCTCCTCTCCTTCAGTTATCACCTATTTTCCCTGTTATTCCCTTATTCTGAGGTATATTTTCGTGCTAACATTAGAAATCCGGTTGGAGGGTGTGGTCATCACTGACAGCAAGCGAATGCAAGAGAGAGAGAGAGAGTATCGATCGACTGTGTCTCAGTGGCCTTGGGGGAAATTGGCGGGAAAGCAGCTTGCCTCACCCATACATTATACAACTCGCGGGCTATATCTCCGATTTTGACCATCCAAACGCTGCTTTCACTCGTTTTATTGTTGTTTCAGGTTAATAGCTTTATAATCAACCCATAATAGGTGCATATGGATAAGTATTAATGCTATTAATGGCACAATGAATATTTTAGTGACGGAAACACCTCAAATACGTCGGCACAGGGGGACGTTTCCAATTACCCCCATTCGCACTTGTTAGGTTAAGAAGGCAAACAAAATAATTGGCTTTATAGGCAGGTCATTTGAGCATAAATCCAAAGAAGTTATCCTAACCCTTTACAATTCCTTAGTCCGCCCTCTTCTGGAATACTGCGTTCAATCCTGGTGCCCTTATTACCAAAAAAGATATAAACAAGCTAGAACGAGTTCAACGTAGAGTTACCAAAACGATACCTAGCCTAAAGAACAAACCATACGAAGAGCGTCTTAGAGAATTAAATCTATTTCCTTTAACCCAGCGCAGATTAAGAGGTGACTTAATTCAAGTGTTCAAAATCATCAAAGGCATCGACAATATGAACTCTAGTAAATACTTCACTATCGACCAATTTCTTCTTCAATCGAGTTGTCAACTTGTGGAATGGGTTCCCCGAAACGTTATAGACTGCATCACCGTTGATTCATTTAAACTCCGCCTAGACAAATATCTCGCATCAAACCCGCGACTGACTGCGTTTGTAAATGAATAACTTTATTTTATCCCCCCCTCAGTTACTAACCCATCTGTCCCCTACTAACTTCCTAATCCTGCCACGGACATTAGTTCCAGGGCAGTAATTCCCTTTCCAATGTTCCCTTACCCACTCTAAACCACTGTTTGGACACTTGATCCTCAGTGTTTTGGAGGACAAGCAACCTAGAAGGGTCACTAGATATGTTATTGCTTGATTTCCTTTGTACTCCTTTATATATAACCTGGACATACGCCATATTGCCGGTTGTGACAACGTGGTTGCAGATGGTCGTTCAAGGGTATATGATCCTGGGTAGATTGACACACGGGTAGCCTCCTGCTTTAGTTTGAATAGTATTTTGCGCTTGGTGCTTGTTGGCTCGCGGTTGTAGCCCAGCGTATTGGGTCGTAAAGCAGGAGTTGAGCGTTTGGTATAGAAGAAAAAACTAGGCTTGCCCTTATAATGCAGCCGGAATAAACAAATTAAAAACATAAAAATAAAATAAAAACTCTTTCTTTGATAGTTGAATTTTTTCAGTATGTTATAGCAGTCATTCTGAGTTGTACTCCTCTCAGAATGCTGGGCTAGAGAAGCTCGCTCTTGAGGAGCATAACTACATATAATTTAACCTATTGTGTTGGGGAGGGTTATAATTTTGAAAAATGTTTTGTTGAAGAACTGTGCCAGATATTTTACTGCCGCTGGGTGATGGGAAGTGGAGATATAGCATGGATTCTAACCATCAGATTTTTGTGAGCCTTGGGGCCTCTGAGAAAAATCTTGGGGGGGGTGTGACGTTAACCACTCCGTTAGAACCGCATGGCATATCCTACAGTGACTCGCTAGGATCGCCAGGGCAGTGGATAGGGCTACAGTTTATGTATTAGAGTGTGCTTTATTTCATATGAAAGCTCGTGTCATGGGCAGTCCAGAAAAGCTCTTTGTTTTCACCCATGTCAAGGCTTTATATATTTAATTGTAAAGTATATGTTTTATCATTAACTAGTAATGATGGGATCTGGGAGAGAGAGAGAGAGTAGAACAGAGTGAGAGGGGGGCGCGCAGTGTTTTTGCCCCGCTCGATGACGTCACGGCTGGCTGCCTCGTGGGGGTTGGTTGAGAGAGGTCCTTACCATGCTGCTAGCTCCCTTGCTAGTGGCTAGAGGACTTGTTACCGTTTTTTTCCCACGCGGCTCGACCTAGTCCCGGTATATATACTGGTTCTTCGCCAATCTCTCCCTCAGATCTGGTTTCTAGAACGCATCCATCTTTATCCCTTGCTACCTGTCCCCTGCTCTGCACCTGAGAATCTTTTCCTCTGCCTACCTCTCTCTTTTTCCATATCTTTCACCACCTTTTAATAATACCATATCCCCTCTGGTTAACTCTGCAAAAATCAGCTTCATGCTGGCCAGTTGTATTGTGCGTTAAGGTCTGATATAACCCATGTATGTTAGTTGTTAAGATAAGTAGATCTCGAAGCATTGGTTGGCATTCATATTGTTTAGTACCGCTTCCTTTAATTATTAGTGTTCTGCTGGATTAGATAATGCTAGACTAGGGGTCTGATATTATAAGGTATTGTTTCCTATGAGTGCTGGCTTTAGGAAAAAGCTGCACGACATACCTGAGAACTGGAGTTGATTGGGTAAATTCTTGTCTGTGTGCCATTGAGAGTAGAGCATGCACGAATGATGGCTTTTTTCCTATACCATTCTGCACTGTTCTAAGCTCGTTGTTTGTCTTTGAGGTACGCCAGGAGAACGCTTAATACTTCGGTATTAAGGTTTCTCAAGAGAGCTACCCTTCCCTATAACGTAATATTTGACGCACAGACTTGAGATTTGCACTAGGCTATGCGGCATGCCATGCGCACCAGTATCTCGTATCATTGACTCTAGCTAGACTTTATCAGTCACAGTAGACATTAAGTATATTAACCTAATTACTCTTTTTATGCATACCCATTTATGATTACACAAGCATTTCGCAGCCTAGTTTGATGTATGGAGACACAAACGACTTAGGCTCTTTTTGTTGATAGGAATACTGCATTGTCGTGGCGATTATTATTGTTGTAGCGTTTAGGATATTCTTGGCCCTGACTGCATTATATATTCTGCCTTTTTGTGTGCATAGCCTGCACGAGCATTGTTCCGCTGCCTGCCTTTTTGCGTTCTATTTCCGATACGAGCATCTTTATAGCATCTAACATTTAAAGAAGATTCCTTGTTAGTGTTGAAGGACTTTAGTGCACTTTCTTTCATGCAGGAGTGCCTGACATTTATTGATTAAAGTAACGTAAGCTGTAACTTCTCTTACCACCTTACTTTGCATACCATAACCAAGCACCTTCGGTTATAGGTAGTAATAGGCTGTTTTCACATAACATTAAGCCTAGAGTAGACGCACATTTATTGAGAGTTTGATAGCCTATTATTGCATATAGAACTCTGTAGAGTATTTGTGTTCTTTGTTCACTGGGAATATACATCAGAGGTTGGATCTAGCGCTTTCCGTTGTAGCATTTATGCCATTACTAGTCCAATGAATAAGAGCCCTGATATATTTAAACCCCAGTCGTAACACCTGTCTTTCACTTAGTAGGCTGGGCTCCGTGAAGCTCGCTCAGGGAGCATAGCAGGCTAAAATTATACTATTATGTTTGGGAGGGGTTATAAGATTTTCTTTATGCTAAAGTGTTGTTTTTATTTAAGATTGAGCTTTGCATTTCATTTTCTGGTGGAGTGGCTAAGTGTGGCGGGTCTTGTCGGCATTCTGCCTTGTCAGATATCGTGCTCGCCTAATGTTGAGCGTCCCATATCTTGGGCGGGGTGTGACGTCTACCAGCGTTGGCAGAATCGCCTCTCGTTAGCCACTAGCACTCGCCAGGGCAGTGAAATGGGCTACAGTTATCAGAGAATGTTGTTCTTTCTTTCATAGTACTCACATTGTTACAGACATCTTTATTTTCGTCTGTGACAACGGGAAGTGCTTTATATCATTAATAGAATATGACATGCATTGTATATAGTTAAGGGGACCGACCGGTTAATTTAGGCTTAAAAAACTCGAAATCCTGAAAATACCAATAGGTGTTTACTCAACAAGAGTCAACATCCCTTCATAAGCCAGTGAAGGCTGCATAATCACCAACTACATTCACATTAACAAACACTCCAGACGAGGACACAAAACAGCACTCATCACAAAAGACATCAAAGAAGCATTTGACACTGTATGGCACGTAGGCCTGAAGTACAAAATCTGCGAAAACTTCAATTTCCCCTTACCAATTAAAAAACTTCTCTGCAACTTCTTAGATAACAGATCAGCCAAAATTAAATTTTCAAATTTCTATTCAGACTCATTTCCACTCCATGCAGGCGTACCTCAGGGCTCCGTGCTCGCACCTACACTGTACATTCTCTACACTAATGGCATGCCAGATCCAATCAATAATGACTCTCTCACAATTTCCTACGCTGACGACGTGACGCAACTTGTTAGGGCAACTACCATAGACGGTTTGACGAACAAAGCCAAGAGAGAGCTTGACCGAATAGCACAATGGGAACAGAAATGGCGGATTCAGGCTCATCCTCGAAAATCCTTTATCACCTACATATCCACTGGTTACCTACGTCCTAGACCACTATTCCTCAACTCCCACGCACCTCCTCCCGATCGCATCCCAGTAACTGTCTCACCCACTAACAAAGTACTCGGCCTAACCTTTGACCAAAAACTTCACTTTCATCGTCATGCAAATCAGATTATCCCCATTGCTTCAAAATCACTTCAATCACTTTTCCGTTTTCGAAATGCCTCCATCAAAACTAAAACCCATTTGTACAAAGCCCTAATTAGACCGCTACTTTCATATGCCCCACTGACCAGCACTCTTTTGGCAAACTCCCACAAAATTAAACTCCAAAGAATTCAGAACAGAGCACTGAGGTGGATCCATGGAACTCGGTGGTATGAGTTCCAAACATCGGAACACTTGCATGAACTCTCCCGCATCCCTCCACTTAATGTCTACAACAACTTTCTGGCTAATAAACAACTTGGAAAACTTGAGACCTTTAATAACTTTGTCCAAATTGTTAATAATATCACTCAACCCCTCCGTCCCTGGTCGAACCTCTTGCATCCAATCAACAGAGAGGCTCCCAAGCCCCTATTCACATAATAACTTTGTTACACCACAAACTCACACTCAATTTTCACCATTCCTTTTACTCACCTACCAGCCAAAATTTATAATTCTTTCACAAATACACAATAAAAACTAAAGTAAATTAAGCTCTTCATAAGACTGTGCAATCTTCTCTAGACTCGGCAGTTGACAACCATGCCTTGCTGCCCCACTTTAGACCCTTACCATCCAAAATTGCCAGACCATCATTAAAACATTCTCCATTACCAAATTTTATATTCAAATTCACCCAGACTCATCTAATTCGTCCAGACTGGTAGAGGCGGTGGGGCATGCCGGCTCGTCCACAGCCCAACCTCTATGCCACTCTTGACCGATCAGAGCTTCTGAATCTCACTTCACCAAAATTAACTTTTACCACCCAAAATTAATTATCTTTTGCCTTACCACCCATTTTTATCTCCAACCCTTCTTGACGTGCCATACTGAAGCTCTCGAAAAATATGTCTCAATAATACCAACAGTCACAGCCCTCCCCTAAACCCCCAACTAAAATCAACAACTCACGCAAGTTGGGTCAAGCCCCGACACTCTTCATCCTCCTACTTTGACACTTTCTCTCTTACTACACCAATACAAACTTCCCTTCTTTCATCCTCACCCATCTTTTCTATATTAATTTCATTGATTGACTCCCGGGGTCACATTTCACCCCTCAGAGCTCACCGGGTCCACACACTGCAACCTACTTGCTCTCCCTCTCGCCCGGGCACAAAGGAACATCAGGAACCCACTTCTTCCAGTTACCTTGCCCTCACCTAAACACAGTTCCAGACACACACACACCTGATCCAGCATACCAGAAAACATTTGTTTAAGGACCAATATTGGGCCCGCATAATATAAGGAGAGAAAGAGAGATGTGGTGGACAAACCTGGTGGTATTATATATATAAATTGATGTGTCCTCTAGGACAAAAGGAAACAGAATTTAGACTTACCTGAATATGTAAAGATGATGATGTGTTTATTAATTAGTTATTTTTGTTAGCACCGGCACCAGCCGAAGAGTTATTAGATAGGATCTGATAGGAGAGATTAAAGATTAAAAGAACAGGGGAAAGAATACTTGTGTTAATAAATGAGGCAACCAGAGGTAAAGGGGGAAACAGTTGTTTAGTTGCCAAATAGAGTAAAGGTTAAAAGTAAAGAGGGGAGGAAAAGAATACTTTTGTTAATAAATGAGGCAACCAAAGTTAAAGAGTAAAACAGTTGTTTAGTTGCCTAATAGCTTAGCTATAGCTAGGGATGGACACTAGTCCAAATGAATCATTGATTAAGTTGTGTAAAAAGGAAACTGTAACGAAGGGCACTAGTTCAATGTGAACTCTGATATTTTTAAGTCTAAACGAGTCATTCCCTGTATGCATCTGAGGCACGGTTCATCTTTTGTTAGTACGATAATTGATTAAAGTGAAAGGTAACCTAGCGTGTTGGTAACAGGGTTACTAGAGGGTAAATTCAGAAGATGTAATTGAGATAAAGATTGTAAATCTATATTGTGAAGTAACGGGGCGACGGAACCCAATAGTATTATTGAGAAAAAGATTGTAAACCTAATTGTGAAGTAGCTGGGTGGCGGAACCCAATAGTGTGATTGAGGTAAAGATTGTAAATCTATATTGTGAAGTAACGGGGTGACGGAACCCAATAGTGTGATTGAGGTAAAGATTGTAAATCTATATTGTGAAGTAATGGGGTGACGGAACCCAATAGTATTATTGAGATAAAGATTGTAAACCTAATTGTGAAGTAACTGGGTGGCGGAACCCAATAGTGTGTTGAGGTAAAGATTGTAAATCTATATTGTGAAGTAACGGAGTATCAGAACCCAATAGTGTGATTGAGGTAAAGATTGTAAATCTATATTGTGAAGTAACGGGGTGGCGAAACCCAATAGTGTGATTGAGGTAAAGATTGTAAATCTATATTGTGAAGTAACTGGGTGACGGAACCCAATAGTGTGATTGAGGTAAAGATTGTAAATCTATATTGTGAAGTAACTGAGTGACGGAACCCAATAGTGTGATTGAGGTAAAGATTGTAAATCTATGTTGTGAAGTAACGGGGTGACGGAACCCAATAGTGTGATTGAGGTAAAGATTGTAAATCTATATTGTGAAGTAACTGGGTGGCGGAACCCAATAGTGTGATTGAGGTAAAGATTGTAAATCAATATTGTGAAGTAACGGGGTGACGGAACCCAATAGTATTATTGAGATAAAGATTGTAAACCTAATTGTGAAGTAACTGGGTGGCGGAACCCAATAGTGTGTTGAGGTAAAGATTGTAAACCTAGATTGTGAAGTAACTGGGTGGCGGAACACATAGTGTACGTGAGAGAGACCTTGTAATCTCATTCGGTAATTTGTATGATTTTATGTCATTGTGGAGGTACTTGTGTAGTAACGACGGTTGTGTCAGAGGAACAAATAGATTATATGTATTGAGGAGATAGATTATAAATTATATGTTATAGCCTTGGGACTGGGAAAAGGCTCAGTAAACATGGGAAACCCTCAAGAGTTGAGGAACGAATACAACGTTTGTTTAGTTAGGCAAAGAGCATATGGTTCATTAGGCCCTGGTCTCAATAAAAGACACAGCAGGGTTTTGACTTAATTATTTAGGATTAATCACTAATAACGGGTCGTCGGATCGAAGCCGACTTGAGTCAATACCTGAATAGCGGGGATTCAGTTAGGGAGTAACAGGAACTCTCGGGGTCCAGAGTACAACCTAGCATGTATCGACGTAATATTCAATCTGTGTCTTGAACTCATCTCGGCCCGAGCCAAGAACCTATTATTAGGGTAGTTAGGAAGTCTGTTAAATAAAATATACGAACTTCCAAATGACTGTCGAATTATCCCCCGTAGTAGTAGCATAAAAGATTTAGAATTAAATACTACAATAATAATAATAATAATTAAAGCTGCAAGCAACGTTGTCCGGGGTTCAAGCAAGGGTGCATGCAGGGTATTGTGTTGGATACAAGGGCTGTGTCACATATATCAAATTATCATGTATCTTATCGGGCATGGAGAAAGTACAGACGGAATATAGTGTAGTCATTTTGGCTGTGGCCACTTAGTCCATTAACCCCTAAAGATCGGGGTCGGACTTGAGTCCGATACGAGAAAATTGGAAAATGGCAGGATCGGACTTAAGTCCGTGGGCGTATTCCCGCCCTAATTTAGGTGGAAAGCGAAACTTGGTGGTCAGGCGGTGTACTACAAGGGCCCACCCTCACATCCCCACTGCATGACCGTGACTCAGTGACCCTCAAGCAGCCATAATGGAAGGTCAAGATTTGCCCGTGTTCGATTCGGTGGCCGCCATCCCGAGTGCGTCGCGCCACCCTGCTAACCACGCCCGGCTTACCACCCAGGAACTAGATATCATGCTGAACTCTTCAGAACTTTCTAATAAGCTGTTGGATGAAACCGTCAAAGGTCTGGGTGAGAGTTTTGGTAGTGTGGATGACTCGGAAGACGAAAATAACCCGATCATAGGCTTTCACCCCAAGCATAATTTGCGTGGGGTGGATGTTGTAGTGATAAGGACAGACCCTTGAGCAAATTGGAGACGTTCCTGACGAAGAACAAACTGGTGTGGGTGTTGGTAAGTACAATTTACATTTTATAATTGCTTGAAAATGTGATTGCAAGCATTTTATCACCTTACGAGCGGCTGGTGGAGTATATTTCACTGTGCCGCCCAGCGGGTTTAATTTTTTACCCTAAATGGGGTTATTCCGTGCTCGTTTTCATGCATACACAAGACTCAGAGCGTAATACAAGTATGTATCCCTGAAAGGGCGTAAATTGAGCTTTCCAATGACACCCAAACCATCCTTCTACGATCACTGGTTGTCTTTCAACGATCGTGCAACACGAGTGCAAAAACCCTAAAATACGGTATTTTCCTTATATAATTCCCTGTGGGGCGAGCGGTCTTGAGGTAATTTATGCTCCTAATCACCGCTCCGCTCTCTCTCAGAGCACATTACGTCCTCAAAATTGCAAGCATTTTATAGCGTATTATTTTCAGGCGTTCAGTAAATTTGATAAATATATCAAAATAAGTCCTGTGGGACTATGAAATAGCTATTATTGGACAAGGAAAATATTTTGTTCATCCCTCCACTGGAACATCAACAACAATGTCAACAACGTATCGCCGTCGGCAATCGTAAGATTCAGAGTCGTAAAGATTCCAGGACGAGCTCAATAGAAAATGAATGAATGAAATGAATGAGTGTGCAGTACTGCCAATACGTATAGCGACTTCCACTAGATCTAGAGACCTTTACTTCGATCTAGCAGCAATGACTTACACTAGCGGTTTTGTTTTGAAATTTCAGAACAATTTCGAAGTGATATTATATGGATTTTGCCAATTCATAATTCTTGTGGTATTTATCATATCTTACATCTAACAATATATGCTAGCGGATTTAACTTCAATTGGTAACCCTCCCGCTCGGGTCGGCTCCAAGAAAATCGATAATGGTGGCGCTTTAGTAAACAGGTGATAAACAAAACCGCATGCGTATCGGTTTGGTGTATCGGTATTATGGTAAGTTGGCTACCTACTATTGTTTATACGATATAGTAAGTAATGATAAGTAAATTATTATATATTATATATAAAACAAAAACAAAATTCCTGCAAAGCAAGCGAAACAGAGAGAGAGAGAGAGAGAGAGAGAGAATGCAGAAACTGAACTGAAGAAAGAGTGAAAAAGATATAATAATACAGAAATATTACAAGCAAATAAATGAAATAGAGGGATTAGTTAGAGAAAATAATAATGAGAATTACATATACGGATGAAGAAGAGAGAAAGGGAGCGCGAGAGAGGGAAAGCGAGCGAGCCAGAGAGAGAGACAGACAGACAGGAGGAGTGAGAGAGATTAGAGAAAATAATAATGAGAATTACATATACGGATGAGTACAAAGGAGTACAAAGGAAATCAAGCAACAACAGATCTAGTGACCCTTCTAGGTTGCTTGTACTCCAAAACACTGAGGATCAAGTGTCCAAACAGTGGTTTAGAGTGGGTAAGGGAACATTGGAAAGGGAATTACTGCCCTGGAACTAATATCCGTGGCAGGATTAGGAAGTTAGTAGGGGACAGATGGGTTAGTAACTGAGGGGCAGATAAAATAAAGTTATTCATTTACAAACGCAGTCAGTCGCGGGTTTGATGCGAGATATTTGTCTAGGCGGAGTTTAAATGAATCAACGGTGATGCGTTCTTAAATTGTGTGCTTGTTCACCACTTATTTTTTCTATGTGAGTGAGGGCGACAATAGGGAGAACTGCCTGTAACGAGTGCCTCCCCCAAAGTTGACAGAGAGAGAGATAGATGGGGATAAAAGTCTTAAAACAGTTAGCTGAATGTAACGAGTGCCTCCCCCAAAGTTGAGAGAGAGAGATGGGGATAAAAGTCTTAAAACAGTTAGCTGAATGTAATGAGTGCCTCCCCCAAAGTTGACAGAGAGAGAGAGATATATGGGGATAAAAGTCTTAAAACAGTTAGCTGAATGTAACGAGTGCCTCCCCCAAAGTTGACAGAGAGAGAGAGAGAGAGATGGGGATAAAAGTCTTAAAACAGTTAGCTGAATGTAATGAGTGCCTCCCCCAAAGTTGACAGAGAGAGAGAGATATATGGGGATAAAAGTCTTAAAACAGTTAGCTGAATGTAACGAGTGCCTCCCCCAAAGTTGACAGAGAGAGAGAGAGAGATGGGGATAAAAAAACAGTTAGCTGAATGGATACAAGCCAGGGAAAGAGAGAAAAGGAGAGAAAGATAAAACAAATCCTATGATCCCCTTTAAGGGGACATGGGCCGTTTTTCTGGTCCCTTTTTTCCCTCGTCTTTAGCACCATTAGTTTCGAGATTTTAAGACGTTCGGCCCATTCGTTTGGCGATTTTAATACATTTCGCCCAATTTCTTCGTCAGAATTTAGACCTTTCATGCTATTTAGGTGTCGATTGTTTCCCTGGTGAACGATAGTGAGCCTGTAATGTTGGAAGAACCGGCCTTCGGCCGGACATTTTTCTACCAAAAAATGTACAAATTAATCTTAGAAGTCTAATGGATTTTGTTTTTAAATTTGATGGAGGTCTAGGGAGGAAACTAGAAAAATAATGAATACATGCAAAAATCGCCCAAAAAGTGAACTATCCCCCCTTAAAGAGGAAAACACAGAGCGAACAAAGAAAACCATCTACGGAATGTGGAAAATAAGGACAGAGAAAATTAAAGAGATGAAGTGAGTGAAAACAAAACAAAAATATATAGAAGATAATTAAGAAAGAAGATTAATACAGAAGAACAAAGGATATAAGAGGAGAAAGAAGACTAATCCAGAAAAACGATAGAAGATAATGAATTGTAAATAGAGAAAAGGGAATAAATAAATATACAGGAGCACGTCACAAGGAGAGCCTAAACCCTCAGGGAAGTGCCGTTAGTAAGGCATCTTACTTCCCGAACCTCAACTGAACTTAAGGTGAGGCTGATGGACTGTTGAAGTTAAGGGGAGATGGGTCGTTTTTCTGGTCCCCTATCTCCCTCGTGTTAAGCCCTATTTGTTTTGAGATTATAAAACCTTCGGCCCATTAGTTTTTCGATTTTAACACCTTTCGACCCATTTCGTTTTCAATTTTAAGACTTTTGGTGTCGATTATTTCATGGCGAGCAATAGGGAGCCGATAGGAACCGGCCTTCGGCCGGGACAAAATGTACACATTTATAATGAAGGGGGGTCTAGGGGGTGTTTATTCAAGCTGAATGGAGGTCTAGCGAGAAAACTAAGCAATTAAGGAATAAATGAATTAATAGAAATAGAAAAAAAGGTCAGTCTCCCCTTCACTGAAGATAGAATAGTCACTCATAACAATTTTTGGACCTCACCTATTTCAAATTATGGAATTATATCTCTGAACACAAATCTATGAATATCTTTTTCAATACATCAATTGAAATAAAATATACACTACCGTACTTATTGAAAAGCAAGTTCCATCTAAAAATCAATCCAGATAATTATATTTGCGTAAAAAAAAATAGTAGTTTTATAAGTGACTATATAATAATAATAATAATTGTTATTTTGATTATTATTATTATTATATTATTATTATTATGCAGTCTAAAGTATGAACGCAACTTATATACATTCACTTAACCCATACGAGGCATCTTGGCCTACATTGACCTTCATTCCCTGCACATTTTAATGCATAAGTAAGAGCCAAAGCATAATACATTGATATATCCGTGAATTTACAGTAATAGAGCATTCCAATGACACTTGAAACATCTCTTTACGACGTCTGGTTGTCTTGCAACGATCTTGCATTGGTCGGCCAAAACCGCTAAACATTAGCACTTTTGAGCTGTTTTCACTATGTGTAATGCTGCAATGGTGCGAGAGAAGACTGTCTCGCACACCAGTGCACGCCCAGACTTCGTGGGCTCCGGATGAAGCCCTCCTGTACTGTCTGCAACAACTTGCCTCACTCCCAGGCTACATAATAGGCGGATTTCGGTGTCTGTCAGGTGACGGGCACCGCAACAAAGGCGTTAAAGTGTACTGTAAGTAACCTTTCTCGCTTTATATAATTTGGTCTGAGGTTTTGGGGTTATTATGATGTTGTGTTTAATTATTATTCAGAATTTTGCTTGCTTTGGCCATTTTCGAGCAATGTATATTAGTTTGCCCCCTCCGCTAACAAAAATACCTTCCCAGACTTTCTTCAAACTAAAAATTGCCCACCGAGACCCACTTCAAGCTAAATTTGTACATTTTTCGATAGAAAAATATCCCGGCCAATGGTCAAATTCTTCTAAGTTACAGACTACCTGGCGCTCTCCCAGAAAAACACCAGAATGTGGTGAAACGCATTATTGCCAAGAAAAATAATCAACACCTGAATGGGTCAAGTCTTAGTATCGCCAACCTAATGGGGTGAAACAGGTGAGATCCAAAAAGTCCTCCTTCAGACCAAATAGGGTTGAAGAGCATAGCTCCAAATAGGGCTAAAGAGCATAGCTCGCCAAAAATCACTTCATATTTTACTCACTCTTCAAAGCATCTTAAATTGACAAATAATGTGCTTTGTTTTGTTATTATTTTTACCTTAAAATAGCAAACAAATTCACATAAGATATTTCTGTTTTATGAGGGGTGATGCCATTGTGACGTTAACAACTCCGTTAGAACCGCATGGCTTGTCCTACAGTGACTCGCTAGGATCGCCAGGGCAGTGGATGGGGCTACAGTTTGTGTATTAGAGTGTGCTCTATTTCATATGAAAGCTTGTGTCATGGGCAGTCCAGAAAGGCTCTTTGTTTTCGCCCATGTCAAGGCTTTATATATTTAATTGTAAAGTATATATTTTATCATTAACTAGTAATGATAGGATCTGGGAGAGAGAGAGGGAGTAGAACAGAGTGAGAGGGGGCGCGCAGTGTTTTTTGTCCCGCTCGATGACGTCACGGCTGGCTGCCTCGCGGGGGTTTGGTGGAGAGAGGCCCTTACCATGCTGTAAGCTTTGGTAGTGGTTAGATGACTTGTAACCGCTGTTTTCCCACGCGGCTCGAGCTAGTGCGAGTATATATACAGTTCCTCGCCACTCTCTCCCTCAGATCTGGTTTCTAGAACGCACCCATCTTTTTCCCTTGCTACCTGTCACCTGCTCTGTACCTGAGAATCTTTTCCTCTGCCTATCTCTCTCATTTTCCATATCTTTCACCACCTTTTATTAACATTATATCCCCTCTGGTTAACTCTGCAAAATCAGCTTCATGCTCGCCAGTTGTATTGTGCGTTAAGGTCTGATATAACCCATGTATGTAAGTTGTTAAGATAAGTGGATCACGAAGCATTGGTTGGCATTTATATTGTTTAAGTACTGCATCCTTTAATTATTAGTGTTCTGCTGGATTAGATAATGCTAGACTAGGAGTCTGATATTATAAGGTATTGTATCCTATGAGTGCTGGCTTTAGTTAAAAAACTGCACGACATACCTGAGAACTGGAGTTGATTGAGTAAATTCTAGTCTGTGTGACATTGAGAGTAGAGCATGCACGAATGAGGGCTTTTTGCCTATACCATTCTGCACTGTTCTAAGCTCGTTGCTTGTCTTTGAGGTACGCCAGGAGAACGCTTAATACTTCGGTATTAAGGTTTCTCAAGAGAGCTACCCTTCCCTATAACGTAATATTTGACGCACAGACTTGAGATTTGCACTAGGCTATGCGGCATGCCATGCGCACCAGTATCTCGTATCATTGACTCTAGCTAGACTTTATCAGTCACAGTAGACATTAAGTATATTAAACCAATTACTCTTTTTTTGCATACCCATTTATTATTACACAAGCATTTCGCAGCCTAGTTTGATGTATTGAGACACAAACGACTTAGGCTCTTTTTGTTGATAGGAATACTGCATTGTCGTGGCGATTATTATTATTGTTGTTGTGTTTAGGATATTCTTGGCTCCGACGGCATTATATATTGTGCCTTTTTGTGTGCATAGCCTGCACGAGCATTGTTCCGCTGCCTGCCTTTTTGGGTTCCATTTCCGATACGAGCATTTTTATAGCATCTAACATTTAAAGAAGATTCCTTGTTAGTGTTGAAGGACTTTAGTGCACTTTCTTTCATGCAGGAGTGCCTGACATTTATTGATTAAAGTAACGTAAGCTGTAACTTCTCTTACCACCTTACTTTGCATACCATAACCAAGCACCTTCGGTTATAGGTAGTAATAGGCTGTTTTCACATAACATTAAGCCTAGAGTACACGCACATTTATTGAGAGTTTGATAGCCTATTATTGCATATAGAACTCTGTAGAGTATTTGTGTTCTTTGTTCACTGGGAATATACATCAGAGGTTGGAGCTAGCGCTTTCCGTTGTAGCATTTATGCCATTACTAGTCCAATGAATAAGAGCCCTGATATATTTGAACCCCAGTCGTAACAAATGGCGACCTTACCTAGGATTTGGTGAACCTACATTTATTAGCAGGGAACATTTGTTGTTTTGGAGAATATTTTGGGGGGATCAGCAAGAATAAAAAATGTTCGCAACATAGTATAGCCCTTGAGTATTTCCGAGAATGTTTGTGTGTATATTGAGGTATAAGAGTTTGGGGTACTTCTTTTCTGAATATTGTGGTGAGAAATTTTTGTGAGCATCATGTCTTATACCGGGTCAGAGGAGAATGGAGACACAGCACGTAATGTCGAAACTGAGGAACAGCAGCATGATGAAAGGGTTAATCGGGTGAACTGTGAGGAGGATGATAGGATATTTTTGCAATGGCCTGTTACTGCCGAGCGGTTGGTGGGTATGGATCGGTACTGTATTCAATGCCTGGCCACAGCTATCGGTCATGCGGTTACTAGCAGAAAGACCAAGGATAACTTGATAACGTGTGTACTGGGCAGGGTGACTTGTGAGCGAGATGGGTTGAGTGCTCAGAGCTCTTCAGCCATGCTTCCCCTACACTCGACTCCCAGCCATCCCAGTAGTTTGCCGACCCCGGGTACGCTTCCGCAGTTGGGTGGTGACTGGCAGGTGTGGGTTGCCCCTGGGGGGACCACCGGTAATTTCAAATATTGTAGCACCTTCACCTCCTCAAGGGTTAACTCCAGAATTATTGCTTCAGCTCGAATTAGCTAAGCTTCAGCAGCAACAAAGGGCATTTGAGCTTCAGCAGCAATTAGAATTAGCCAAGATAGATGAGAGAAAATCTATCAGTCAGCAGTCTCAGCACATAGAGCTAGCAAAAATCCAAGCGGATTTAGAGTCGACTAGGTACTGTGCCGACATGGACGTAGAGAAGTCGCGAGTAGAGGCAACGGGACAGCGACTTTGGGCTGGTAACCGTGTTCATGAGCAGTCTCTCTCGCACTTATTGAAACTGGTTCCGGTGTTTGATGAGAGTGGTGTAACAGAATTTTTCACACGCTTTGAGAAGAAGTGCCAGGAACACCAGTGGCCAGAGAATAAATGGGCAGCACTTGTATCCTCTAGATTAATAGGCAAGGGTCTTAAAGCCTACGATGCGTTACCTTTGGAGTTATGTATTGTGTACGAGGATCTCAAGGAGGCTGTCCTGAGGGCTTACGAACTGCAACCAGAAACGTACCGTTTGAAGTTCCGGGGTGTAACTAAGGGAAGAGATAGCACCTTTTTGGAACACGCCCGGGACTTGTCCGATGCTATGGGGAACTGGCTCCGATCTGAGAAGGTAACAACGTTTGATGGAGTTAAGCAGTTAATGATGTTGGAGCAGTTCTTTAAGAGCACGGGCGGTGATCTAACTTTGAACTTAAAGGAGAAAAACCCAAGAACTCTAGTAGAAGCAGCAGAAATGGCTGATCTACGGCTGTCGTTGATTCGGGGTTGCGGGTCCTCACAGAAGTACGATGCAAGTGCTAGGGACCGTTATCCTCCCCCTCCCCATAGCAATGACACATTTAAACCAAAGAGCAACGAAACTAAAACTGAAGCCAAACCTACCACCACACCGTATGTGAAAAGTCAGGGGCCTTTTACATCACAGTATAAGCCGAAACCTAAATTTATGTGTTTTAGGTGCCACCAGGAGGGTCATAAGGCAAATGAGTGCCCTAGTCGACCTCCTCCGGCAGCCGTGTCTTTTGCTCACGGCATTGGAGTGTTCAAGAGGACCTCGGAGTTTGTTAGAGGCATTTCTTCCGAGGTAAATACACTGCCAGTGCAGAAGGATCCGGAAGGCTTATTCCCTGTCCGTGATGCCTTTAGTGACCACAGGGGACTCGGTTGTGTGGAGTGGGGGGGTAGAAGACATGAGGTGAGAATTTTGCGTGACACTGGGGCATCGCAAACACTGTTGAGAAATTTCACTGGTAAACCTGTCAATACGGCGCGGGTGGTTGTGGTTCAGGGAGTTAATGCGACAAGGTCATACCCGCTTGTAAGAATGAAGGTGGAAGTTGATAGTGTGACTCGTGACCTGGATGTAGGAATTGTGGAGAAGTTACCTGTTGGGGGCGTCGACCTCCTTCTTGGCAACGACTTTGCGGGGCCTACTTCTGAGGCTCCACCCTTAGTCGTTGTCGAGAAGCCGGCCGACGTGAGTAGGGAGGAGCAGGGGTGGGTTGAGATGTGTCCGGTGCAGCCTATGGCATGTGTTGTCACCGGAGATTCTGCATCCAGGGAGTCACATTCTGGTCAACAATCTTTAGATCAGCGGAGGAAGGGTACCGAGAAGGGGTTGAAAGTTGATGCGGTTGAGAGTTTAGTGTCAACGGACCTTCTCGGGGACTCATTATTAGGACCAAATATCGAGTCTGAAGAAGACCCAGTAACTGTTGTGGAAAAGGCAGAGGATGGGCTTAAAAAGACGAAAGAGTTGAAGGAGGACAGTGATGCACAGTCGGGAGATGTAGCAACAAGGTACCCTGACGCGTACCCTATGAGAAATGGGTCGGCGAAAACGGTGGTCCGAAGCTTGCTAGTGTATTTTTCCCGGTATGGTTACCCGCAGGGGATTCAGTCAGTCCGGGGACCCAACTTCACTTCTAGCCTCTTTGTACAAGCAATGCCGCAGCATGGGATTGTTGGGGTTGTGTCATCTGCATATCATCCGGAGAGCCAGGGTGTGTTAGAGCGATGGCACTCAGCCTTGAAATCTGTGCTTCGTTGTTGTTGCTTTGAGAGTGGGAGGGATTGGGATCTTGGCCTGCCATGTGTTTTGTTTGCTGTGTGGGAGGTACCTGGGGAGAGTTTGGGATTCAGCCCTAATGAGCTCGTCTTTGGACACCGTGTCAGAGGGCCTCTCCATATGGTTGAAGAAGTATGGGAGGGCGCAGAAAAACCTTGTTCTATGCTCAAGTGTGTCCTCAACAGTCGAGAACGGATGTTGCGCAGTCTGGAGTTGGCTGGCCGTAATTTGACTAGCTCTCAGGCCCTCAGGAAGGACAGGTACGACCTCAAGGTTGAACTCAGGGAGTTTCACGTGGGTCAGGAGGTGTTGATTCTACTGCCCCTTGTAGGTCACCCATTATCCGCGAAGTACGCTGGTCCTCATAGGGTGGTGGAGGAGCTATCGGACCTGGTTTACTTGGTAGCCACTCCAGACAGGCGGAAGCACAATCAGTTATGTCATGTTAATCCCATGAAGGAGTATGGGAGGCACCCCCCTGAGCCTCTCACTGTGCCTGTGATGACGTTTAGCAGTCAAGGTGGAGAAGGAGAACGGGACAGTCAAGCTCAGGTGGAGGATAACTGGAAGGATAAGAAGTTCAAATGGGCACCTGAGTGTGAGAAGGTGTTTAGAGAAGTAAAACAACTGTTGTGCACTCACCCGATCCTCAGGGCCCCTGACTTTAGCCTACCTTTCCAACTAGCAACGGAGGCTAGTGGTGTGTTTCTGCTCGGAGAAGTACAATTCGGCCCAGGGGAGCTGCTCTGTTGTCGAGGAGGAGCTGCTGGCGGTTGTGCTTGTGCTGGGGCATTTCGAGGTCTATGTTCCAGCCTATGGTCCAGTCGTTGTAGTTTACCCAGATCATCACCCTCTCAAGTTCTTGGACCAGTTTCACAATCGGAATATGAGGCTGACCAGGTGGTCACTAAGGTTATTGGTATATAACCTGGACATACGCCATATTGCCGGTTGTGACAACGTGGTTGCAGATGGTCGTTCAAGGGTATATGATCCTGGGTAGATTGACACACGGGTAGCCTCCTGCTTTAGTTTGAATAGTATTTTGCGCTGGTGCTTGTTGGCTCGCGGTTGTAGCCCAGCGTATTGGGTCGTAAAGCAGGAGTTGAGCGTTTGGTATAGAAGAAAAAACTAGGCTTGCCCCTATAGTGCAGCCGAAATAAACAAATTATAAACATAAAAAAATCAAATAAAAACTCTTTCTTTGATAGTTGAATTTTTTTAGTATGTTATAGCAGTAATTCTGAGTTGCACTCCTCTCAGAATGCTGGGCTAGAGAAGCTCGCTCTTGAGGAGCATAACTACATATAATTTAACCTATGGTGTTGGGGAGGGTTATAATTTTGAAAAATGTTTTGTTGAAGAACTGTGCCAGATATTTTACTGCCGCTGGGTGATGGGAAGTGGAGATACAGCATGGGTTCTAACCATCAGATTTTTGTGAGCCTTGGGGCCTCTGAGAAAAGTCTTGGGGGGGGGTGTGACGTTAACCACTCCGTTAGAACCGCATGGCTTGTCCTACAGTGACTCGCTAGGATCGCCAGGGCAGTGGATGGGGCTACAGTTTGTGTATTAGAGTGTGCTCTATTTCATATGAAAGCTTGTGTCATGGGCAGTCCAGAAAGGCTCTTTGTTTTCGCCCATGTCAAGGCTTTATATATTTAATTGTAAAGTATATATTTTATCATTAACTAGTAATGATAGGATCTGGGAGAGAGAGAGGGAGTAGAACAGAGTGAGAGGGGGCGCGCAGTGTTTTTTGTCCCGCTCGATGACGTCACGGCTGGCTGCCTCGCGGGGGTTGGTGGAGAGAGGCCCTTACCATGCTGTAAGCTTTGGTAGTGGTTAGATGACTTGTAACCGCTGTTTTCCCACGCGGCTCGAGCTAGTGCGAGTATATATACAGTTCCTCGCCACTCTCTCCCTCAGATCTGGTTTCTAGAACGCACCCATCTTTTTCCCTTGCTACCTGTCACTTGCTCTGTACCTGAGAATCTTTTCCTCTGCCTATCTCTCTCATTTTCCATATCTTTCACCACCTTTTATTAACATTATATCCCCTCTGGTTAACTCTGCAAAATCAGCTTTATGCTGGCCAGTTGTATTGTGCGTTAAGGTCTGATATAACCCATGTATGTTAGTTGTTAAGATAAGTGGATCACGAAGCATTGGTTGGCATTTATATTGTTTAAGTACTGCATCCTTTAATTATTAGTGTTCTGCTGGATTAGATAATGCTAGACTAGGAGTCTGATATTATAAGGTATTGTTTCCTATGAATGCTGGCTTTAGTTAAAAAACTGCACGACATACCTGAGAACTGGAGTTGATTGAGTAAATTCTAGTCTGTGTGACATTGAGAGTAGAGCATGCACGAATGAGGGCTTTTTGCCTATACCATTCTGCACTGTTCTAAGCTCGTTGCTTGTCTTTGAGGTACGCCAGGAGAACGCTTAATACTTCGGTATTAAGGTTTCTCAAGAGAGCTACCCTTCCCTATAACGTAATATTTGACGCACAGACTTGAGATTTGCACTAGGCTATGCGGCATGCCATGCGCACCAGTATCTCGTATCATTGACTCTAGCTAGACTTTATCAGTCACAGTAGACATTAAGTATATTAAACCAATTACTCTTTTTATGCATACCCATTTATTATTACACAAGCATTTCGCAGCCTAGTTTGATGTATTGAGACACAAACGACTTAGGCTCTTTTTGTTGATAGGAATACTGCATTGTCGTGGCGATTATTATTATTGTTGTTGTGTTTAGGATATTCTTGGCTCTGACGGCATTATATATTCTGCCTTTTTGTGTGCATAGCCTGCACGAGCATTGTTCCGCTGCCTGCCTTTTTGGGTTCCATTTCCGATTCGAGCATCTTTATAGCATCTAACATTTAAAGAAGATTCCTTGTTAGTGTTGAAGGACTTTAGTGCACTTTCTTTCATGCAGGAGTGCCTGACATTTATTGATTAAAGTAACGTAAGCTGTAACTTCTCTTACCACCTTACTTTGCATACCATAACCAAGCACCTTCGGTTATAGGTAGTAATAGGCTGTTTTCACATAACATTAAGCCTAGAGTACACGCACATTTATTGAGAGTTTGATAGCCTATTATTGCATATAGAACTCTGTAGAGTATTTGTGTTCTTTGTTCACTGGGAATATACATCAGAGGTTGGAGCTAGCGCTTTCCGTTGTAGCATTTATGCCATTACTAGTCCAATGAATAAGAGCCCTGATATATTTGAACCCCAGTCGTAACACCATCACCAATTAACAGACACCAGTGCACAGGCTATAGCCTGTATTTGTTCTATAGACTTTCTGACGCTACACTCTTTCCAGCTCCAATCCTTACAAAATTAACTTTGTTTGTTTGTTAATTTCATTAATCGAGTTTAGGAGTAAAGTTGGTTGGTGGAGAGAACATAATAATTTATTCTATGTATGGCACCAGATTTACATTCCACCTTTGACAATTTTACACACGCACACCCTCCGACAGTTGATCACTCATCTCCAAGAGAAAAAATAACCAGTTCGTCCCAGGGTTACTAAAACGAAAAACAAAATACTGCTAGGTCCGTTCTCAAAAGATGCTAGAATGTAGCAAGATATTAATATAATGGCAGCAAAAGCTATTTATTACCATGATCTTTCTAATATCGATTTATATCGCTAATATTCCTAAGATATCACAAGACTTCATGTCACAAGATGCAACAAAATGCCTCTAGACCTAGCAATAAGTCTGCTAAATTGGGACTACTGTTCGGTCAGGCGATATAGCCCTTCGTAAAGTCAGCTATGCGTAAGTTTATATTGTAGAGTTACCGCAAAGTTAGCATATAGATGCCATCTTGACTCCGCGGTACTCGTAATATATATCATAATACGTTGTTGTTTGTAAACTTCATTACTAAGGTTATACTCTCTGTCTATTGCCGCACGGCGCGATATCCAAAGGGGTGGCCACGAAAGAAACGACCTCATACACCTCTGTCCGCAGTCAGTCGACGCCCCTCCTCCCATCCAGCACCGCTTTCACTCATATACTTATTTGCTCCATTCTTCCACCTCTCATTCGGTCTACCTCTCCCTGTCTGACCTTCCACCTCACTCTCGTACGGTCTCTTTTTAATTCGCTCGCTTCCCATACGTTCCATATGGTCGAAACATCTCAAGATATTCTTTTCACACTTTCCAGAACATCTATATCCACACCACACCTCTCTCGTACTTCCTCATTCGTCTGTCTATCCCTCCATGTAACTCCGCACGCACTCCTCAAGTAACTCATTTCCACCCCTCTCATTTTTGGTCTGAGTCTTTCCACCAACATCCATGCTTCGTAACTCATTTCTTAGCCTCTTATTTTTGGTCTGAGTCTTTCCACCAACATCCATGCTTCGCTCCCGTAAGTCAATGCCAGGATTACCACACTGTCATGCAAGGACTTCTTTGCTTTCATGCTAACCACCCAATTTCTTGTTACTGCTTTCAGCGTTCCTACAACCCTCTTACCCTGTTGCACCCTCTCCCGCACTTCTTCATCCATACTCCCATCCATACTCAACACACGGCCCAAATACTTATATGAGCTGATATTCTCCATAGCCTGACCGTTCAACTTCACCTCACACTTTGTAGCTGAACCCCTTTCAAAGACCATATCCTTGCTCTGCCCCACATTACCTTCAGATTCCGTTTTTCACACACTTTTCCATACATATTTGCCAGACCCTGCAACTCCCATTCACCATTGCTCATCAGAACTGTATCATCGGCAAACAGCAGTACAGGCAGATTCTATTAATTTCCCTCCCTTATCAGTAGTACACCAACATCCACTGATCTTTCTTGTATTTCTTTCATGACTCCATCCATATATATATTGAACAACCATTGAGACATCACACACCCTTGTTTTAACCCAATATTCAGATCAAAGAACTCGCTCTGCTCATTTTTCACACGTACTGACGCCTTTGCACCCTCATACATGCTCTTCACTGCTTTCAGCAACTTGCCATCTACCCTGTATATTCTCAGTACTTTCCACATACCTTCTCTATCAACTCTCTCATAGGCCTTCTCCAAGTCCATAAAGGCAGCATACAACTTTTGTCACTTCTCCAGATATTTCTCCACAACACATTTCTGGGCAAAAATCTGATCTATACATCCTCTTCCTTTCCTAAACCCGTCCTGCTCGTCACCTATCTATTTCTCCGTTCTCGCTCGCACTCTAATACACTCTAATAAAATTAGAGTGCCGTTTTTTGTTATCACTGTCTATATGTCTAACTGTATCAAAATGTTTACTACTATATTTGAAAAAAATAAGTTATCTCTAATAGCAAGTTTTCTAATCATTTTAGGCTACACTTGTTTAAAAATATTTAAAAAAATGTCATGTCCATACAAAGTATTTTTCATATTTAACACCTTACGAGCGGCCTATGCGGTTTATTTATGTGTACCGCACAGCGGGGTGTTTTTAGCCAAAATAGGGCTGTTTACGTGATCATTTTCATGCCTAAATAAGACCCAGAACGTAAAACAAGTACCTATCCCTGAAAGGGCATAAACAGAGCTTTCGAATGACACCATAACGATCCTTGTATGATGGATAGTTTTCTTGCAATAACCGTGCAACGCGAGTGCAAAAAGCAGGTAATTCGGTACTTTCAGTACATAATTGAGTATGTAGCGAGTGAGAGAGGGAGGAGGGAGCTGAGATTTGTGTCAGTAGGTTCGCCGCGGTGGTCTGGAGCAGTCATACGCTCGCTAGTCTCCTGCCACCACTTGTCTCTCTCTCTCAGCCACATTACGTGCTGAAATTGCCACTCGAGTTATGTCGAGCGCCGCCACATAGTCCAGCTTTATTTAACTCGACTTATGTTGCTCGCCGCTAAATAAGGGTTAACCATTACTATATCACACAAAATAGTAATTGGCGCTTAGATAATATAGTCCGGGAGCAACCCTACCAAATTGTTAATTTTCGTCGTCCATGTAAGTGAGGGGACAAAAAAGTATCAAATTACTAATTAGAAAAATAGACAAGTTCGAAATATATGTTCCGTAACTAAATATATTGGGGCATTCACATTAAAAACATTAATTTTTAGACTGTTGCCATTTGAGCAAATTCGTTTTCCTTTATAATTCATAACAATTATAATTTCTACATTAGTTGATTTTTAAAGTTCTGCATTGTTTGACCAAATATACTGTGTATCATAATAATTGTCTTGTAGTTTACAATTAACCTATATTCAAATAACTTTGAGAAAATTAAATAATTGTGTTACCACTGTTTTGGCTACGAAAACTCCAGATGAAGCACAGCCATACGTGCGGAGGTGTCCGTAAGCCGCGTGCGTGGCTTACGGACACCTCCGCACGTATGGCAGTCAGTATGTACCACTCAGTAGTAGCAGGTTAGTACCGCTCCGCACCCCAGTCGGGTACTGAAGGGTACTAAACAAAGAGGTCCTTTCTTACACTACCTGCCTTGCAGATTGGACCGCTCCGCAGTAGTACGGAAGGGTAATAAATACAGCAGTCCTTTATTATACGCTACCTGCCTAGCAGATTGGAGCCTGGAGACTACAATTATACTGCTTCAGTCACCCATAATAAGTAATAACAAATCGTTTTCTTTTATATTTAATTTAACTAATATCTTAAAACATTCAAAATAGCGTCTTCAAATGTAACTAATTAGTTATGCTAAAATATTATCTACAAAAGTGTAATACATAAACACAACATTCACAAGTAAACAGAGATTTAAATCGAAGAAAATGGTTGAAGGGTAACTAAAATATTCAAAAAAAAAAATTCAATATAACTCTTAAATACAATATATTTCGAAGATACGATTATAGCATTATAAGTCTAAAAATTATACTCTTTGTATATAACTTTACAAATTTTCTCCACAATGGTATGGATGAGGTTGATTTTATCTACATACAATTTGCAGCCATTGCTCCCGGACTAATATCATAATGCATCTGTGGATGAAGTCTTAATGGAATATGTCACGAAATAACCGATAATTAACATAGATTAATGCAAACCAGGTAAACAAATCTAGTGGCTGTTGGCAAGTCGGTCTGAGTTGACGAGATGAGATGAGTCGATTCCCAAATACAATTGTATTTTTTCCGGCAATATGGATTATTTATGTTATTAGTTTTATTACCAATGTTCTCTACTTTCATTTACTATTATTTGAATCATTTTGTGATAGGTAAAACATGCCTTCGTGTCCCATGGGGATAGATATTTTTGAGAACCGTTATTAGAGAAAATAGCACCTACACAAATAGCAGGACAAAGGAAATTGGTTTGACTGTGGGTGTTAATATATAAATATAGGTACTCTTGATTCCGTAGCTAATATCAATTTTTCCTCCCCCAAAAAACACAAAATTGCCTAAATGTTATTATATAAGATACACAGTTTACTAGTATTGTACATAGGGGTTTGTTGTACATTGGCAATGACGATTCTGAGGATATCCGAGTAGGTGAGCTACTAGATGCCTATTAGATATCATCCATTCATTAGTTATATCTTTGTATAATCAACACACAAGAAGACCATGAACTATACGTTCACTACAATTCAGTATGACAAGAGTTCTTTTGCCGTAAATTTGTACGGGCAATTGCTGTCTGGCAGGTTACAAATTTAATTTCTGTGAAAATTAAACTACCCAACATATTTACCTTCGATTTACGTTCAGATTCCATTGTGAGCCTTAAAATGTTACGAGAACAACCTTGCTCGTCGAAAATTGCCGGAAAATAAGCTGATGTGCCACCACCTTTTAGGTCAGAAATTTAGAATTGAACATCATGTAACTCGGGAAGCGCAGGAGTAAACGGGCTGTAGTTGTCCACACCTATTTACTGGTTGCTCTTACCTAATGATAGAAATATAAACTGCTGTCCTTTTTGAGTTATGAAAGGTTGGGTCGGGATGTCTGGCCTACCTATAATGAACAGGGTATATAGTATGAGAGACTATATACTTCCTCCCTTAATTTAGCCCATGTCACACGAGCGTTTTTCCAGCAATTTTCGATGAGCAAATTAAAAACAAAATAGAGAAAATGGGGAATGTGCCTAAGTAGATAAATACAACTCATCTTAATAGTCAACTGACAATTAGTAGAAAGCATTCTCGCAAGTCATTCATAATATTTGGCTTCCATACATAAGATCACGACGAGGAACAGAACTTATGTGGGCAACTATACCTTAAATTTGGCTCTCCATCTCTCTTTCAATTTGAAGGGACACTCGTTACAGGCAACTTTGTCCTTAGTCTCCGTCTATTTGTTTTTATGTGTATGAAGGAAACAAAAGGCAAAGCTACATGTAACATGTGTCCACCATAAAGTTGATAGTGAGATAGGGAGCCAAATTCCAGGTACGTTAGAGTCAAGATGTGTGGACACACGGAGCTTGAAGCAGTTTAAGTCATAGGATGTGGAAAAGACAGATTGAGGGAGAGAATTCTAGAGCTTACTTGTTGAGTAGAAGAAATACTGGCAAAATCATTTCACCCTAGTTGGACAGAGTAGGAGTGGGAATGTGTTGGAAGGCGGGTGCCCCCCAACCTCTGTATGAAACATGTACCGTATGTATGTATATACTCAGACACATACCCCATAGCTGGGGGTGGCCGACTTGAGACTGAGACTGAACAGAAACAACATTTAAAGTTTCAATTCTTAGGGTTCAGAACCACCTTCTAGTTCCCTCGCCCCTTTCTCTGTCTCGTCTAGTAGGTGAATTTTACAAGGGGAGGAGGATTCCTAGCCCCCGTCCCCAGAAGGAAAAGTAAGACAATAAAAGAGACAGACATAAACGGCTAAGGATGGGTATGCCAAACCTCACTCTCGATAGGACCAGCCCTCACCCTAGAAACAAACAAAAAGGCTTCCTTCCTTCCTCCCGGTGTTCCTTTCAATCACGGGTCAGACTGTTGTCAGGCTTCATGCTAGGTACAGAGCCTGTAGTAAGAGAGACTCACCAACTGCTTCATGCACGCCATTTTGGTGCCTCATTTATCTAACAACAAGGTTTTATTATAATTATGTAATTATTGTGTTGGATGTTCAATACAGTATATCATAAGACCAAACTATGTATCCTGCACCAGTATTTCCCAATGTTTATTATTGGCATGGTGATATTTAAGAGTAAAAAAAATAGGAAAATAACACCAAGATGGCGGAGGTTAGCCAATTTCTATGACTATATATAGGATCTCTAGTGCAGGGGCTGGGGTAGGTACGAGTAGAGGTCCTATAGTAATAGAAATCGGCCAACTTTCGCCGTCGTGGTGCCATTTTCCTCTGTTTACACTCATATCTTAATACCAATTATATATATATTTATACATCCCGGACTACTGGTACAGGATATATAGTTTTGTCTTTGGATATACATTGCAAATGTTCGAAAAGTAAAATATAATCTCGTAAATTGCTAATTGATCACCAAATATCCAAAATGGCCTCCAAATAAACAGATGTTCAGTCTCTTGTACTGCAGGCTCTCTATCCATGATGGGTGTGGAAGGGGTTAAGGGCAGATTTTCACTTTGTCATTATATATATAAGTTTCTAATCTCTCAGTGGGGATCGAACCGTCGACCATCAGGACGATAGCCGACGCTTTAATCAATTACACCACGGCAGTCATGTGTCCATGTGGCAGTCACGGCATATGTGTGTTGATTAAAGCGTCGGCTATCGTCCTGCTGGTCGACGGTTCGATCCCCACTGAGAGATTAGAAACATATAGTGGCTCACATGTATTTGTGATATATTCTCAATATATATATATATATATATATATATATATATATATATATACTGTATATATACAGGGTGTTTTAAAATAACACTGCCAGAGTATGACGACCACATTGATCTATCTATCTATCTATTGCCTGACGCCGTGATCCCCGAAGGGGTGGCCACGAACGAACCGCCCCCATGCACCTCTGTCCCCAGTCAGTCGACGCCCCTCCCCCCAACCAGCACCGCCTTCGTTCATGTAGTTCCTCACTCCATCCTTCCACCTCATATTCGGTCTACCTCTCCCCCTCTGTCCCTCCACCTCGCTCTCGTACACCCTCTTAGTCATTCTCTCGCTTTCCATACGTTCCATATGGCCGAACCATCTCAAGTTGTTCCTTTTCACACTTTCCAGCACATCTACCTGCACACCACACCTCCTTCTTACTTCCTCATTAGTCTGTCTATCCCTCCATGTAACTCCGCACGCACTCCTTAAGTAATTCATTTCCACTGCTCTCACTCTTGGTCTGAGTCTCTCAACCAACGTCCATGCTTCGCTTCCGTAAGTCAGTGTCGGGATTACCACACTGTCATGCAAGGACTTCTTCACTTCCATACTGACCACCCTATTTCTTGTTACTGCTTTTGACCACATTGATCAAAATATATAATACACATATTTCTATTCTATTTTTACCAAAAATATATTGTAACGGAGATAAATGGTTATTTAGAAATGTAGCAAAACAGGGTTCTGAGCTCAGCACAAATCATATGATACATAATATGAATGATTACCAAGTAAAAAAGGTAAAGAGGAGATATCTAATGACCTAATCACATATGAATAATTACAAAATCAAAGTAACATAAAATTGGTAATGATATTTTGCAATTAGAAGAAAACTACTAAGTATTAAAATCCAAGTAGCGTAAAAAGATATGCACCATTTGTAACGATGACCAAGAGGTAAAATAATGAATCTCAAGTCTGGGTCAGGTATCCGAACACTGCTATAGGTAATTTAATCGTTCGTGAAACTGTTTGAATGGGAAAAAATTGTTCCTGCACAATTTACTGTTTCAATACAAATACCTCATTACGTTACTATTATCACAGAGTACTAACGAAATATGTCTATCAGTTTTATGGTTGAAGTTTGACGAGTTTACGTAGCTGTAGACATACAAGTATACGGTGTTCACTAATGAATATTTAAAATCATCTAATGGTACCCAAAACAAACAATTTATGTCACTTGGCCTTAACGAGTATAAAATAACAAAGGCAGAGACACACCTAAATAACGACAATCCATATTTATGTTGTTGTTGTTGTTGTTGTTCCCCAGGCTGTCTGGCCGAACAGCCCCAAGGTCTCGAGCAAGGCCATGGCCATAAACGAGCGCCCCCACAAAATCCTCACTGCTTACCACTAACAAAGCCCGGGTGACTGAAGCCACTCCAAGGCAGGGAGCTGAGGAAGGTGCGGAAACACCCGGGAAACCAAAGCCCCACCCAAGGCCCTGTGCCCCTCAGCAATTATGAAGGGAAAGTTGAGGGGTAAGGGAAAAATGTGACGCTTTGGCTCCCAATCTGCCAACTTCTAGGTTGGCAGTAGGGAGGTCAATCCACGGAAAAGACGCCGTCACTTGAGATCTAGAAGATATGTAAGTAAAAGGAACAGTCAGAGTAAGCTATGGGTATGGCAGAGATCACTCAGTTCTCACTCGGATAGACCAGCCCATCACCACATGACTAGAACCTAATCCTCTCAGCATCAGCTAGGAAAGGCCCTAGAAAGCCGCCTTTGGCGGGGGGATAGCTCCCCTATTTCAACTCCTTTCGGGGTTGGGCACCCGCCCTCCATATTTATGTGATATTATAAGGTAAATAAAATCACTGTGACAGAAGAAGATGGGACCATGGCCGAGCAGATGATTAAACACATAAGATTCGTTATGACTCCAAAGCTTCGAAGAAAAACTCGAACTGGGATGGGAGGCAAGAGGTAGGCTATTTGGGGGGGAGGAGGGACACTAGCCCGTGTTCAGATTATAGTTCATACCTGGGTGTCACTAATTATTTTGCTCTATGCGGTTTAAATCATTAATGGTATATTATCTTGCATTTTGTCCTTAGATAATCTTCTTCGTTATTGTATTTACTAATTAGCAGATGAGGTCTGGCAGTGTTGTTTTAAAACACCCTGTATATATATATATATATATATATATATCAGTAGTAGGTTGGCCGCTAGGGTACCGGATCTTCAGAATAAATAAGATGACGAGAGCAAACATCAACTCCATTTTCATTGCTTATTAATTAAGCTTTTGACAATATTTCGAACAACTCTGTTCATCATCAGGTGAAACACCAACTATCCTAGAAAACAAACATGATATATGTTAAAACTTTGTATTTAATATATGGATCTATTTAAACAAGTTTAATGTGACAATTCTACATAATACTTTACTTAAAACTGCTAGACTATAAGTTAATAATTGAAAACAATAACAAGATTTACAAGAATATTACATAATCCTAACTTCATAAACCTGAACATGTAATACAAAATATAAAATAACATGCAACAAACCATTTCGACCTGCACCTTACGACTATTCCGGGAGAACTAACTAGATTAACTGACTATAGACATTATACTGTATATAGCAAGGGATCCTAAAGCCCCAAGCTATCAACTACCTGAGCACTGAGTTTAGGTTCGGGTTTGAGTTTGTCTATGAAATATTTTTCCCCAATGAAAGTATCGTTCTTGTTTCTGAATTTAGCCAATATCTTAAAATCTTTTTCATTAAATCTGTGGTCCAATTCGAAAGAGTGATTCCTTACTGCTGAAAAAGGCATTTTCGTTAAATATTGACCTGTTCGGATACTTTTCCCCAAATGCTCCAATATTCTAGCGCGGAATGAACGAGACGAACTTCCCACATACCCAGCAAGGCAGCTGGGACAGTTAAATTCATAAACAATATTGGAACATAAGTTATTGGGAACAGTGTCCTTTATTCTAAAAATTGAGCGAATGTTAAAGTCATTTGTGAAAATTATGCGAAAGTTAACAGCTGGGAATCTAGAATGAAGCAATTTTTGGAGCTGTTTACGAAAGTCGTAACTGGATTTACCATAGAATGGAAGTTTTATATATTTCTTAAGTTTCGGGACCTCGTGAACACAGGTTTTAGTTACATATTTACTAGCTAAAAATGACTTAACGGTCTTCTGGACTAAATTAACTGTATAATTATTTTTAACAAAGAAGTTTTCCAAAGTCTTAAATTCAATATGTAAAAACATGTAGGTGGAACATATGCTATAAGCTCGGTTAATTAGAGTCTTGATTGAATTTATTTTATAAATTACGGGTGTAAAACTGAACCAAGTAAGTCCAAGGTTTGTGAACGTAGATTTTTGAAATACACTAGTTGTTAATCCAGAACCCGTTTTCATTACATTTACATCCAAAAAAGGTAGGCAGCACTCTTTTTCTATTTCCGAAGTGAACTTTATATTCGTATGCTGTCTATTCATAAATTATACTCTAAACACATATTCACATGTTCAGCCTTCCTGAATATTAAAAAGCTATCATCTACATACCGCCTATAGAAAACAGGTTTAACACTTAAGGGGCACTCATCTAGTCATTCAACTTCGTGTTTACACATGAACGCATTAGCATTAATAGGGCCCAGAGGGGAGCCCATGGTAATTCAGTCTACCTGATTGTATAGATCATTATCAAACATGAATACACTATCAGAAGTGGCAAATGTTAACAGCTTATTCACAGTCTTTCTATCGAGTCCATAAAATTAGAAAAACATATCCTAGAAGATAGACTCAACCGTATACTACGTGCAATAAAAAGCGAAATTGGGGTCTCTAACTATGATAACATGACGTATGCTTCAGGTACCTTGCCAGGAATATTGTATGGGTCCCCTAAAATACATAAGGATGGTAGACCATTAAGACCGGTCATTTCAACTATAAACACGGCGGGTTACAACGTGGGTAAATTTCTAATCAAATTAATTTCACCTTTTACCAACAATGAATATACAGTTAATAATTCAGCAACATTGGTCAATGAACTCAAATCATTAAATCTTCCTCAAGACTGTGTAATGGATAGTTTCGACGTACAGTCCCTCTTCACAAATGTCCCTCTTCAAGAAAGTACAAATATTATTCTGGATATACCATGTATATAATGTATATAATGTATATAATGTAATACCATCCTGATGAATTTTATGGACTCGATAGAAAGACTGTGAATAAGCTGTTAACATTTGCCACTTCTGATAGTGTATTCATGTTTGATAATGCTCTATACAATCAGGTAGACGGAATTGCCATGGGCTCCCCTCTGGGCCCTGTTTATGCTAATGCGTTCATGTGTAAACACGAAATTGAATGACTAGATGAGTGCCCCTTAAGTTTTAAACCTGTTTGCTATAGGCGGTATGTAGATGATAGCTTTTTAATATTCAGGAAGGCTGAAAATGTGAATATGTTTTTAGAGTATATGAATAGACAGCATACGAATATAAAGTTCACTTCGGAAATAGAAAAAGAGTGCTGCCTACCTTTTTTGGATGTAAATGTAATGAAAACGGGTTCTGGATTAACAACTAGTGTATTTCGAAAATCTACGTTCACAAACCTTGGACTTAATTGGTTCAGTTTTACACCCGTAATTTATAAAATAAATTCAATCAAGACTCTAATTAACCGAGCTTATAGCATATGTTCCACCTACATGTTTTTACATATTGAATTAAGACTTTGGAAAACTTCTTTGTTAAAAATAATTATACAGTTGATTTAGTCCAGAAGACCGTTAAATCATTTTTAGCTAGTAAATATGTAACTAAAACCTGTGTTCACGAGGTCCCGAAACTTAAGAAATATATAAAACTTCGATTCTATGGTAAATCAAGTTACGACTTTCGTAAACAGCTCCAAAAATTGCTTCATTCTAAATTCCCAGCTGTTAACTTTCGCATAATTTTCACAAATTACTTTAACATTCGCTCATTTTTTAGAATAAAGGACACTGTTCCCAATAACTTATGTTCCAATATTGTTTATGAATTTAACTGTCCCAGCTGCCTTGCTGCGTATGTGGGATGTTCGTCTCGTTCATTCCGCGCTAGAATATTGGAGTATTTGGGGAAAAGTATCCGAACAGGTCAATATTTAACGAAAATGCCTTTTTCAGCAGTAAGGAATCACTCTTTCGAATTGGACCACCGATTTAATGAAAAATATTTTAAGATATTGGCTAAATTCAGAAACAAGAACGATACTTTCATTGGGGAAAAATATTTCATAGACAAACTCAAACCGAACCTAAACTCAGTGCTCAGGTAGTTGATAGCTTGGGGCTTTAGGATCCCTTGCTATATACAGTATAATGTCTATAGTCAGTTAATCTAGTTAGTTCTCCCGGAATAGTCGTAAGGTGCAGGTCGAAATGGTTTGTTGCATGTTATTTTATATTTTGTATTACATGTTCAGGTTTATGAAGTTAGGATTATGTAATATTCTTGTAAATCTTGTTATTGTTTTCAATTATTAACTTATAGTCTAGCAGTTTTAAGTAAAGTATTATGTAGAATTGTCACATTAAACTTGTTTAAATAGATCCATATATTAAATACAAAGTTTTAACATATATCATGTTTGTTTTCTAGGATCGTTGGTGTTTCACCTGATGATGAACAGAGTTGTTCGAAATATTGTCAAAAGCTTAATTAATAAGCAATGAAAATGGAGTTGATGTTTGCTCTCGTCATCTTATTTCTATATATATATATATTATATATATATATATATATATATATATATACAGTATATATATATATATATATATATATATATTTATTTTTATTTTCCTTAAAGCTTGAAGGAGGTCTAGGGAGAAAAATAAATACCTCGCATAAGGCTGAGTAGGCTATTAGCCTACATTACTGGGGCAGGGGGTACAACACTAAGCATCAATTTTTTTGTTTTTTTGTTATGTGTTTTTGTGTCCTTCTCCGTAATGCGTGGCACTCGTTCCCTAACCTCTTCTGTACCGTCGATATCTTTTTGTATTTGATTCTAGCTACTATTAATCAATTGTATTCAGTTTAGGAAGGACCGCTAGCAATTAACAGGCTTTGAACTATCTCACTAACACTTTTTACTACCACAGATCCATTTTAAACTGAAACAAAAAAAACATATATTAAAAAGACGTCGTCGGGTACAGCAGAGGTTAAGGAAGGTGGAGCTGTAGACTTCGATAATTAGCAGAATTACCAAATACAGTAAATGTGGTTGTAGTACATTGATACAATTCAACGTACTTTATGCTCATTATAAACCTACATAATTAGTGTCTTTTTGTTTATTAGCGATATTTACGGCTCCTACTTCCTTATTGCCTGAAACTCGCACAGGATATAGAAACGTTTACTGGTTGGCATTCATAATACATAACACCTTCATAACAGGAATTCTAAATGTGTTCCCAAACCCTAAGTGTTCGAAAGGTAATTGAGATGACGGGGTTGCAAGCAACCAAATTAGCAACCCCGTCAGATACACTCATAAACCAAGAAGAGACTAAACCAACCAGAGCCAGGATAGCAAACATAAAGGAGAGGAAAAGAACAAAGCAGCGAAGGGCACATATCCGGACCGAGAAAGAAATAGCGCAGTCTGACATAAACAATCCACGTTCTCCATGGGACCAGCAAACAACGCACCTATGTCAACGCCACCTACCGGGGCCTACAGGAAATGCAGGGACACTTACCGAGCATGACCTGTTTTCGGGCCAATCACAGGGGTCCTTCCCGGGCCAATCACAGGATCCAGGATACGTGAAAAAGGTGTACCCACCCCAGGAACTTGACTTGAATTATAATGAGGAAGAATTTATGCTAATACCTCATGAACATCCAATGTCATATTTCAACAGATGGGGCCAAAGAATCACCTCTACAGTGCAGAGAATCAACAATATCCACAATAGCTGATAAATAAAGAGTAACGAAAGCCTTGCATGCAACGTTGAAAATCAAGGAAAAGACGAAATCATGTAAGACATTTATCCTGCAGCCATGCAAGCTTTCTAAAATATGAGTGTAATCTTAAGAAGTAAAGCATAATGTATTCTTATGATTGTTATAATTTTAAGGCAATTATTAACTTCACAATAATTAAGAGATCGAAATCCCCATGTACTTACGATTCCGAAATGAATTAAATTAGACTCAAATTATCATCCAAATATACCCTGACAGAAATAATATGATCGATAGACAAACACTAGGCAATACCTTTCACTAGCTAAGCTTTTAGTGGGTATCTACCAGTGTCGGAGTTACATCCGAATAGGGCTAGCCATTTTCCCTATAAAAAGCTCAACGAGTGTGGCGACCCAGAAGTGTGTTAGAGGAACTAGAAGTGACCATCTCTAGTTGTGTGTGAGAGGCAGTTCCCTTTGGTGTCCAGTCGAGGAAGAAACTACGAGTCCTACGTCGTCCAGATTCCCTCTCATGGATATTACTTCTCCTCCACAGTGTCTCTGTGTTACCATGTTTTTGGAGAATTATTGTGAAGGTAATATAAAATATGCGAGTGTTCAATTTAACTTTGTTTTAGAGGCCTTTTCCGGACTCTCCTTCCCCAACTTGTTCACGTAGTGCGAGAATCTAACTTCTATCTGTATAGGTGAATTATCTATATATTATATGTGATTTAACCAATTTACGTCCAAGTGAACCTTATATATATATTTTTACTTACGTTACATATATACTTTATATTATACGTAATACTTAGTGAACGCTCTCAGATTTTATTCAGTTGTGTTATTATTGATTGAGTGTCCAAGTTCGAAGTGAAGTGTGTACCTAGAGCAATTTTCCTTCTTTAAACTTAAACTCAAACTCAGGACGGAGCTACGTCCAATTTTCATAAGAGATCACTTAGAGTACCAAGTCGCCCACATTAAAAGTGAAACCCATTCCGTTGATATTGAATTAATCTATGTTCAAGATTTCTAATCTATTTTAGTTCTTGTGAATAATCCGATCAATTACGTTACCCGGTTAATAATATTATTTCGCAACCAAACTAGGATTTCCAATTACGCATTCCTGTATTCATCAGCCCTTATTTCGGCTATTTATCAAACACTACATAGTTCTGTGTCTTAATAGTATTTTATACTTTATCAACCTGTATTTGGGTTATTCTAAATCGCTACTTCGTTGTGCGCGTACTTATTTTATTCCAGTAGTTTGTTAATTCATTCAAACTTACTCCATCAGCCTTCATTCTGGCTATTAAAAGTCGCTACTTCGTTCTGCGAGTTTATTTTACGTACAGTAGTTTGTTAATTCATTCAAACTCCTGCATTGGCCCTCGTTTCAGCTAATTATCTGTCACTACTTCGTTCTGTGTCTGATTTTATTTATAGTAGTTTGTTAATTCATTCAAACTTACTGTTTCTATAGCTAATATTCTGTTATATTTATTCAATATATATTTGTTGAATCTGAGTTCCTTATTGAGTGTGATTTTAGCTCATTTACGATTGAATTTATTTTGTGTGTATCGTGTGATAGATTATTCACAATTATTCTCTTATAGTTAATTGTAAATTTAATTACCATACCAACAAGAATAAAGCTAAGTTCATATCTTGTGTTACTGATTTAACGTTGCACTAAATCAAATATTTATTGCGCCTGACCGCCTGACCGCAGTACTTTTGATCTTAACCTCTCACCCGGCAGCTTTGACCGCCGACCTCGTCTGGCGACCTATTTGTATTTCAAGCCACGCGTACCTGTGTGTACCTGAGTAGATGATCTCAGTTACCCACATTAATTAATTATTATTCCTCTCGATATACACTTGACCCGTATATGTATTGTCATCATATATTATGTGTTTATCTTGTATAACTGTATATTTCATGTTTGATGCTTCGTAAGTGACATAATTATTCATGAAGGAGTAAAATCTATTTAACTCTTTCCAAGTCACATTGATTACACATTGGACACATACTCTGTAGTTGAGATCCGGATGTCCCATTGATCTGTACCACGGTGTTCATAATAATAAACTAGTGTAATTATCCCGTGTGTTTATTGTGTTTGGAGCGTGATTGAGTAACATAAAAATATCATTATTATTGCTAGTTGTGTTCTTGTCGAGCAGAATTTGATTCAAAGTATCCGAAATAAGTAACTTTATAGAATGAATAATTAAGCGAGTTGGATTACAATGACGCATAACACTGGCGGTAGCGGTGTCTCAATACGGCATAACAGCTTTGTTTTTCTAAATTATTGTTACTCAATCGACTTCAGACGCAACATTCATCATGGCGGCTAAGACACTAGATATTATTGCATTCAAAGCAGAGGACCATGATATCAATACCTACTTAGAGATTGTCAAACCGGTCCTGGATATTATATTCAGAGATGATGAAATTGCAAAGATTCACACGGTTGTGATGAAACTAGGAAAACATGCGGCTAAAGTATCCGGGTATGTGCGTGACACTCCGGGGTTGACCTGGACACAGTTCGAAAGCCACACATAATTAGCTATCAACCCCTCACTAGGTCAAACGATAGCAGACTGTCACTTTCATGTGGTTAAGTATGCAGGAAACTTAGACAACACGATCAGTGAGTTAGATCAACTGGCCATGACAGCTTTTCCGGATGATACTACTGCTCAACGAAAGAAGGTAGTATTTAAGGCACTTTTGACAATATTACCCATATTAGTAGCTGATCATTTTGCTATCACCGAACCCGTGGATTATGAGGCAGACTTACCAGTACTTAGGCGTATCTTGGCTTTGAGGAAAACCAAGGAACCTGAAAAGATCGCCGTCATCAGTCGAGCTACCACTCATCCGTCAACATTTCCTTCAAATAACCCTGTGGTGCCATGCCCAAGTGAAAACATTGGGGAATGGGCCCGAATTCGCCCCTCCGACTGGAAGCCATGCACTTCCCAATGTTCACTTATATCCATGAAGAAATCATTTATGGAATTAACCAAGTGGAGGTCCAGGTTGCCTACATTATGGGCTCAGATTCCCTGGATTGAGCCCCGACATGTGGCCACAATATTGAAGATGGAACCGCAGGGATCGAGGACATTGATGAAGAGGAAAATGTTGAACAGCCTGAAGTGATAACAAACACTACAGAAATTCAGGACAACCTGGATTTTTACGCCGTCCCCGTCCACAAATTGTCAGACTGGCGGGGGCTCACGATGGGACAGACGCCGTGAAACTTCCCATCTATAAGTAACTCACTTTAAATGGAGTGAAAGTCTGACTTCTATTTGACACGGGGGCTTCCCATTCATGTCTCTTCTCTCCTTTCTTCCCATAGCATCCCAAATCTTTTGGCCCCCTTCAACCCTCCACCATAGTTTTGATAGATGTTAATGATGGCATTATCCCTAACTGTGGAGAGACAGTCCCACTTTACGTTAGTACCCCTATTCCTGACCACGGGATAAATAATTCTTTCATGATATATGCCCCCCAAGAGACCCAGTACGATGGATATTTGGGTCTCGACTTAATCACCTCCCTGCAAGCCTCCATTGACTGTCAACAGAGAACTTTGAAGTTTGCCCCTTTACTTAAAACAAAAAACAAAAAACAAAAAACAACAACAATCAAGAAGTCACCAAGCCTAATGTCACCCCAACTGTTGAAACATTGCATAACATAACCCCTAGTCAGGAAAAAACGAGACGAACCTACTATCTGTCTCATACAGACCACTCAAGCAGTCACTTAAAAAATAGTGACACTTCCCCCTCATGAACAATGGATACCTATCCTACCTACATTACCTGGTGATATAATTATGACCCCACACCTCCAAAGTCCTTTCGACAGAGATTGCCTGACAGCTCCAGCCCTTATTTCTAGCCACTTAAATTGCATTAAAATTGCTAATATCTCAGATCAACCTATCACATTACCTAAAGGGTTAACAATCGGTGAACTTGAAACCTATGAAGAGAAACTATCCTTGCCCCAGATAATACATCTCCCTCTCTTTTTCCTCTACCTGACATACCTTCACATTTAACTCCTCAACAACAAACTGACTTACTTGACCTGATGACTTCGTTTCAAGACATCTTCGCCACATCCAGCCGAGACGTCGGGAAAACTAACGTATTCCACCATCCTATCCATACTGTGGGTCAACCAATAAAGCAGCCGATCCGAAGAAAAAATCCAATCCAACGACAAGAAGAAAAGCAGGTGAAAGACATGCTAGACATAGGAGTTGTAAAACACTCCACTAGTCCAGTGGTACTCGTCAGAAAAAAAGATGGATCCACCCGTTTCTGTATAGATTACAGACAACTTAATGACGTAACCATCAAAGACGCTACCCCATTACCACGCATCGACGACTCCTTAGATCCCTTACTAGGAGCTAAATGGTTCACCACTCTCGATTTACAAGCTGGATATTGGCAAGTACCCGTACTTCCGGAACATCAACAGAAAACGGGTTTTGCCACAAGCCAAGGAAGACTATATGAATTCACAGTACTGCCTTTTGGCTTATGCAATGGCCCAGCCACCTTTGCTATACTAATGGAATCTGTCTTACAAGGATTAACCTGGGAGACCTATCTGACCTATTTAGACGACATCATTGTGTTTGGCAAAACCTGGGCTGAACATATTCAAAGGCTCCGACAAGTATTTCAACGGATTCGAGAGGCTAAATTAAAACTTAAGCCTTCTAAGTGAACTTTGGCTAAAAAAGAAGTTTAATTCCTAGCCCACATAGTCTCAGAAAAAGGAATTGCCCCAGATCCAGACAAGTTACACGCCATGAGTACCATAACCCCTCCCACCAATGTAAAAGGGGTCCAAGCATTTCTTGGCCTAGCATCATACTATCGTCGATTTGTGAAAAACTTTGCCACCATTGCCAAACAACTCCACGATTTAACCAAGAAGGAAGAACCATTCGTATGGACAGATCAACGCCTGCAAGCATTTAATTCATTGAAAGAACTTCTAGTAGCATCTCCAATAGTTTCTTTTCCTGACTATACCAAACCATTCCGTCTCTACACCGATGTTTCACAGTTTGGTATTGGAGAAGTTCTAGGTCAAACCAGAGAAGGAAGATAGCACATTATTGCATGTGCCAGCCGAATTCTCAACCCAGCTGAAGTAAACTATACCGTCACCAAGAGAGAGTGTTTGGGGATAATTTGGGCTCTCCAGCATTTTAAAGCTTATCTAGCTGGTGTCAAGGTCACCATCATTACGGATCACCACGCCCTCCAATGGGTATGCAAATGTGACACTAAAAACGCTCTAACTGTCAGATGGTGCGAATCGTTAGAAAAATTTGATTTTGAAATCGCCTAAAGGCCGGGAAAATTGCATACAAATGCTGATGCTTTATCCAGACTTCCAACTCAATCAACAACAACCACATCCACCCCTGAACCTGATACTCAAACCATTCGAGCAATTCAATATAAGGACTCAACGGACCAAGATCAACAACAACTCTTACAACAATTTCAGAGACAAGAAAAACCAGATTGGATGCCTAGGAGCATTTTTTCAGAACTACAAAGAAGAGGAGATAATTTGTACACTCCTGATGGGAATATAGTAATCACTCCCAGCTCTGCCTTACTATGCAATCCCTACATTCTCACAATGGCATTTATTTGGCCCAAAGAAAATTGACTTCTACTTTCCAACAAGTATATTGGACTCCTTCTCCATACATCACCGCAAAAAGAATCACAGAAGCCTGCTGTGCATGTGCTTTAGGCAAAGATCGGACTCGCACCGCCGGACCTCAAGGAAAGTTAGTGGCCTCCAAACCATGGCAATTATAAGCAGTTGATGTAATGGGACCCATGGAAAGCATAAAATGGTTCAAATATATTATCACTTTCATCGACACTTACTCCAAATACGTAATTGCCTGTCCAGCAAAAGACCACTCAGGTTTAGCAGTAGCTGAAGCCATGATACAGCACGTCTTTCCTTATTTTGGCCTACCCAAAGCCATTCATTCAGATAATGCACCTGAGTTCACAGGTCATATATGGTCACAACTTTCTCAGATGTGTGGCTTCAAAATCAGCCATTCATCCCCTTATTGGCCTCAAGGGAACTCTATTTGTGAAAAAAGCCACTGCACCATTGCCAACCAAATAAGAACTTGCCTGCAACAAATGAACACCACCGACTGGCCCAGTCAAGTCAAAATAGTACAGTGGGGAATAAATTCCTTCCCCCGCCAAGACGGAGTTTCACCCCATGAACGAGTTTTAGGGGTACCACCCCTGCTCCTACCATTACGTCACCTGTCTGTCCCATATGAGCCCTCATCAAATTTTGATAAGTCTTTAGTTCATCTAAAGAACCGACTTCGACAACTCCAGTACATACAAGATCTTCAACCTGACGAGACACCAAAAGTCAGTCCTCACCATGTCGGCGATCTAGTCATGGTTGTCCAACTTCCTGTACCTTCCAAACTCAAGCATAGATATACGGGTCCTTTTGAAGTATTAACTGTACCGAACTGTTACCAGGTCACCATAAATTACTACGGAGAGTCCACACCTACCGAAATAAGATATGTACGTAGGTTTCAACCCATTGATGACAATATCACTATGCTTGCTGACCCCTAAGATAATGACACATTGCCTGCAATTAATAACCAAAATTTAGGCTCCACAAAATCATTGACACCTCATCTCATTCCAACCCTCACTCCTTCTCCACTTGTCATAAAACCACCTGTGCAACCACCTGTACCAAATGTGAAAGACACAGCTGTCAACTGTTCACCCTTTCCTTCTCCTCCTCGTTCTAATCCCTATGGTACTAACCTCTCCAACAATCTATCTCCTCCTACTCGCATTGTCTCTGCTCCACCTAAACTTCCCACTCAGAATAAACATACTCTACCTCAACAACTTTCTACTTCTCTATTCATAACCTCATCCGAAGCAGAGCTTCCTGTTTTTTTCTGTTTCACCCAGTACACAACCTACCGCTCCAATAATTTATAATATTCCATCTAAAGAAAGAAATCAACAACCTTCTCCTTCTATCTCCAACAACTCATCTGTTTCACCCAGTACTCAAACTACCAATCCAATACTTTCTCCTATTCAAAAAAGAAATCAAACTTTACCTAAGTCACAAGTCCCTTCAAAAATTCATAAACCTCTTATTCAATCTCCTCAGCCTACCGCCTCTACCAGTAAATCAACATCTAGCATTAAATCCTCTACTTATTCACAAAATATCTCTAAATCATCCAAAACACCCAATGCATCCTTCACTCCACCTTCACGCATGCCAACAACCAATTTAAGACCGTCCTCATTATTAACGCAACCTTTTGCTAATCCTCCATGTAGAAGATCTGGCCGACGTGTGACTCCACCAAAACGTTGGGCACCTACCTTCAACCCAACCAATCGAAGGCGGCCCCCCACCAAAGTCACCTCTTCGCAACCTTCACAGGTTACCGCCACTCCTGTTGCAATGTCACACACCACACCTGCAACTCCGACCAACCCTGCTGTACTGACCACATCTGTCACCTCACCTACCCTGACAGAAACTAATTCACACCTGGCTAAGGTCATACAAACGCCTACTGAGATGTCACCTGAACGGAGGGCAAACCTCCAAAGCAACAAGCTCCTCCCACCTGTAACCGAGGTAAATGACATCACCAATACCATCAATTCTCCAGTCACCTCCCAGCCAACACCAGAACCACCCACACCTTGCAGTTCCGGTCCTACTACATCCACCATGAAAATCAACTGCCTTTTCGTGTCCACCAGCAGAGCCACAATCAACATCACATCACCAGCCCATTTAGTCCACGTAGCTAACTCGTCTCCTACGCCATTCCAACTCACCATGATGTGCAACGCCAACGAACCAATATATATATATATATATATATATATATATATATATATATATATATATATATACAGTATATCAGCTAGAGATCTTGATCGTGGAAAGCGCAGACGTATAAGGAAGATAAACACCAGTGTAGGTAACCACATCTTGAATTTATTTGCTAACGTTTCGATACGATACTTGTATCATCATCAGAGCCTATAATTATGGAACAAAATAACTTCTTTTAAAATTTGTTTATACATAGATATTTAATTCTAGTAAAAATACATAATAAATATTTATGACTGCATAGTAGAAATTAAAAGAAATGTTGAACGGTCAGCCGACAAAAGATCTGAGAATTAATTATATTGTAATTGAAATTAGAAACTAAGAGGATAAAGAAATACACACAAAGTAAAATTATTACACACCTAGATATCTAGAAACACAAGAGTTGAGCTGAGAACTCATGGGTGCCGATCTCAGGTTTGTGAAGGTAAGTCAGCAAGCTCTCCATTATAGAGAGATCTTGCTCCCACTGACTCCTAGTAAGAACTGAAAACATTGAGGCAGAGAGAGGGTAATCATTGTCAAGGGAATTATTTCTAATGGCAGAGAAAGGTGGTTTGGTGATTCGTAAACCCGTACGAGCTGAGCGACCACGGTGTTCCACTATACGGCTCTTCAAATGTCTCTTTGTTTTTCCAATCTACGATGCCTTACAGCTATCACACGTACAGTAGAGTACATTTGTATATAAGAGACGACTGAAGATCTAACGGTATTTGGTCTTTGATTTTAAAGACATTTCGAATTGTGTTTTCATTTTTTTAAATTACACGTACAGATAATTGAGGAAAGAATTCATTAAGAAGCTTACTTAGTTTATTTCTGAGTGTGAAGCTAGACGAACCTATGAACATTATAGGAAAATATATGATTGCTTTAGAAACTGATTATTGAACTTAGGTAGGATTACTAAGACATTTTATTAATAGTTTTGCCAATATAAGTTTCAACAAAGTTCCAGGGGAATCCATTATTAATAACATCTTCTTCATGAATGTAAGTTCTTCATCAAATATAAAGTAGTTGGAACAAATATGATACACTGTAAAAGTTAATGTTTTTACTAGGTTACGTTTAAAATTAATTGGAATAAAATATATATATATACCAGGGGATCCCACCAAAGCAAGCTCCTCAACAAACACCACTTCAAAGCCGCTAAACAACTTAAAGAGAACCCCAACATCATCATCCGACGAGCTGATAAGGCCTCCTGCCTTGTGATACACGGAAAAGAAGAATACCTACGGAAAATGGACGACATTCTTAGTGATAAAAACAAATTCAAAAGGATCACTCGCAACCCTACTGACGAAATAAAAAGGAAAGCCAACACCACCATCACTGCTATCAACGCCAAAGCCGATGGCGTACACCTGAAGAAACTCATCGGCGAATTCACCCCAGGTTATGCTTACGGTACTATAAAAACCCACAAACCCGGAAACCCCCTCCGCCCCATCATATCACAGATCCCTACTGCTACCTACCAGACCGCCAAGGCCCTGAACAAACTCCTCACCCCTTTTGTTCCTCGGCAATACAACCTCAACTCTGCTTATGACTTCCTAGAATTTCTACGAGATGCCCCCCCAGCTAACGACCACATCATCGCCTCCCTTGACGTAGAGAGTTTGTTTACCAACGTGCCCGTTGACAAGACCATAGATTTTATCCTACGTCGAGTTTACCACTGCCCTAATACGCCCCCCTGGACATCCCAGAGAAGGCCCTGAAGACGCTCTTGGAACTATGTACCAAGGAGTCCCCTTTCCTCTGCCCCCGCGGGAATATGTACCAGCAAATCGACGGTGTAGCGATGGGAAGCCCCCTGGGGGTCCTGTTCGCCAATTTCTTCATGGGAACTATCGAAGAGAAACTCCTGGCTGCCCACCGGCCCACTGTCTACTGCAGGTACATAGATGATATCTTCGTGCGGGTGAAGGACCTGGGCGAACTCAGGGACCTCCAGCAGCGCTTCATGGCCGCCTCCGGACTCAACTTCACATACGAAGAAACCACCGATGGACATCTACCCTTCCTCGACCTCCTTGTCTCCCTCCATGACCACGGCTTCAAAACTATAGTGTACAGCAAACCTACGAACAATGGCCAATGTTTTAATGGGGAAAGTGAATGCCCTAAACGATACCATCAGTTCACCATCACCGCCTATGTCAGGAGAGCCCTCACCCATTGCACCACCTGGAATGACACACACAATGAACTGGAAAGGCTCACCCAGGTCCTAGTCAACAATGGGTATTCCAACACTGACGTCACCAATGCCATCAACCACCACCTAGGAAAATGGTACAAACAAGACCCCCCTAGCACCAACCCGGCCAATGACATTACATTTTTCTACAGAAACTACATGTCTTCCGACCACACAACAGACGAATCCATTATGAAAGAAATAATTCACAAAAACGTCCTCCCCACTAACCCTGACAATAAAATAAAACTCATTATTTACTACAAATCTCCTAAGACCTCCAACCTTGTCCTCCGTAACCGCCCCATTTCCACCAACCAACCGAAAGACGATCATGTGATATACCAGCATATTTGCACCTCTGCGGACTGTGGACCCCTATCCTATGTTGGAATGACACAGACTCGCCTTTCCCGTCGACTAACCCTCCACCTTCAATCTGGCGCTATAAAAGATCACTATCAAGCCCCCCACCATCTTGCCCTAACTCGCGCCGACCTAGACAAACAAACCACCATACTCGACAAAGAATCAGACCCCAGAAGACTAGCTATTTTAGAAGCTCTATACATCCAAACACTCAACCCCAGCATCAACAACCAAACACAAGACCTTCAAATTCTTCCTTCAGGCAAGCGCTACAGGCATGCTGCCCCCCTTCCTCTCGCCCCGTACACCCCTCCCTTACGCTTCCGCGCTTAGCACACAACTGACAACACCAACCAATCACAGCCACCCACAGCCAACAACCAACCACCGATAAGATTTAGTGCCTGTCTCGCGAATAGACTGCCTTACACCAATGAACAGCCACCACACACCCAGTAGCTCCGCCCACCTCCCTCTTCTTGATCCTCGAATTTTGTATAAATATGATGCTTTGTCCCTATTCTAATCATTACCTCTCCATTCCCTGAAGATGCAAGATGTTTACTTGTGAAACGTTGGATCCACCATGAATTTTGCTAACCTGTTGTACCTCATCTCTGAACCCCAGAGGAAAATTGTTAGAACTATTGAAAGCTGTAACAATAAAATCCTGAATGCTGAAACTGCTATTGCTTTTTTTCTGTAAGGTCTTATGATGTGTTTCAGCTAGGTTAGAAGCCCAGGCTGGGCTTGCGTATTCCATCACTGATCTTATGTATTGTTTATATACTGTGGTGGTAGTTTCTTTGTTGTGTCCAAATTTTGTGTGAGCAAGTGACACCCAGACTTAACGCCCTCAGGTCACTTGCTCACACAAAATTTGGACACAACAAAGAAACTACCACCACAGTATATAAACAATACATAAGATCAGTGATGGAATACGCAAGCCCAGCCTGGGCTTCTAACCTAGCTGAAACACATCATAAGACCTTACAGACTATTCAAAACAAAGCCCTGAAGATCATTACAGGCTGCACAGCTACTGCACCCACAGATCACCTACATCAAGAAACCAAAATCCTCAAAGTCAAAGACCATCTGGACATGAGAGGCACTCAATTCCTGGCAGCAGCCTCCACGAACCAAGACCACCCACTAAACTACATGGCAACACACCCACAGACACCAAGAAATATCAAAACAACACCCAGCACACGGTATCACACACAATTATTGTCCTCTCTCCCTCCCTGCCCACCCCGAACCAACTTCCAGAAGCACATCCATACTCATATCTCTCACCGATCCATCCACTCACTCACAGACAACACACAGCTGCATGCACGACCTCCCGAAATCCATCCTTCCGAATCCTCCCTTCCTCGCGAGGACAGAGTCCACCTGGCCAGGCTGAGATGCGGACACCATCCAGCTCTCCTGAGCTATCAGAAGAGACTGGATGACTCCGTTGTCGACGCCTGCCCGGGATGTAACACAGCACCCCATACCATTAAACACATCATAGAAGACTGCATTTCACACAACCACTTACGCCAACAACACAATCTACACTCAATGAGAGCTCTGTGGGAAAGCCCGATCGTGGCCATGGCCTTTCTCAGGGACTCGGGGCTGTTCGGCCAGGCAGCTTAGGGAACAACAACAACAACAACAACCTCGTCTGTTTAAAAGAGAATATATATATATTTATATATATTTCTAATCTCTCAGTGGGATTCGAACCGCCGACCGTCAGGACGATAGCCGACGCGGTTCGGCGGTTCAAACCCCACTGAGAGATTAGAAACATTTAGTGGCTCACGTGTATTTGTGATATATACTCAATATATATATATATATATATATATATAAATATATATATATATATATATATATATATATATATATATATATATTTTAATCTCTTAGTGGGGTTCGAACCGTCGACCGCCAGGACAATAGCCGACGTTTTAGCCAACTCCACCACGGCAGTCAAAAGACACTCAACCTTCTATCCTATTTATGTTAAGGAGAAGGGAAACCCACTAGGAGAATGTAATTTCAATTCATACCTAGTCGTAGGATGCATATTCCAGAATACCATACAAGGATTTTAAGTGTCCCGACGCAACTCGGGCCGAAATTGATTTCATTTAATTCTAACCCACCAAACATGAGAGTCAGTAATATTAAGTATATATCACAAATACACGTGAGCCACTAATTTGTTTAATCTCTCAGTGGGGTTCGAACCGTCGACCGTCAGGACGATAGCTGATGCTTTAACCAACTTCACCACGGCAGTCAAAAGACACTCAACCTTCTAACCTATTTATGTTAAGGAGAAGGGAAACTCACTAGAACATAAATAGGATAAAAGGTTGAGTGTCTTTTGACTGCCGTGGTGGAGTTGGTTAAAGCGTCGGCTATGATCCTGACGGTCGACGGTTCGAACCCCACTGAGAGATTAAAACATTTAGTGGCTCACGTGTATTTATGATATATACTTAATATTACTGACTCTCATGTTTGGTGGGTTAGAATTAAATTAAATCAATTTCGGCCCGAGTTGCGTCGGGACACTTACAAATCCTTGTATGGTATTCTGGAATATGGATCCTACGACTAGGTATCATTGAAATTACATTCTCCTAGTGAGTTTCCCTTCTCCTTAACATAAATAGGATAGAAGGTTGAGTGTCTTTTGACTGCCGTGGTGGAGTTGGTTAAAGTGACGGCTATCGTCCTGACGGTCGACGGTTCGAACCCCACTGAGAGATTAAAACATTTAGTGGCTCACGTGTATTGTTGATATATATATATATATATAATTATATATATATATATAATTATATATATATATATATATATATATATATATATATATATATATATATATATATATATATATATATACCGTATATATATATATACTGTATATATATCCCCCCTGGGGGTTAGGGAATAGAATATGCCCCACGTGCCTTCTGCGTGTCGTAAGAGGCGACTAAAGAGGTTGGGTCGGTGGGCTTGCGACACCCACCCGGAAAAAATATCTAAGCAAAGAAAAACGAACGAACAGCCTCGGATGCGGACGGAACCAACGTTGACGAACCACGACCGACTAAGGACATGCCTTCGGACATTCTGAGAATGGCTACGTGGAATGTTAGTGTCATGAATGACGGCACAAAAGAGAGAGAGGTTCTGGAAGTGTTAGTGAATGCCAGGCTGGATGTATGTGGAATGACAGAGACCAAATGGAAAGGTTCAGATGTGAGAGGTGGGAGTGTGGAATGGGTGTGTGTGCTGGAGTGAGTGAAGGAACAGCGAGAGAAGGTGCATGTTTGTTTGTAAGTAGCAAATGGAAGGAATGTGTAAGAGAGTATGGGTCTGTGGGTTCAAGGATTGTGTGGGTGAGAATGAAAGTAGGAATACAAACGTGGGTGATTGTATGCGTGTATGCCCCGACAGAGGATATACTTGAAAGAAAGAAAGAGGAGTTCTGGATGAATGTGGAGGCGTGCCTGGAGAAGTTTGACAAGAACGAAAGAATATTTCTGATTGGGGATATGAATGGTAAGGTGGGTGATAGGAAAGTTGAGGGAGTGGTGGGAGGGTGGGGGGTACCATCAGAGGTGAATGGGAATGGTAGTGCACTTGTGGACGTATGTGTGGGGAGGAGGCTGTGGATAGCCAACACCTTCTTCCGACACAGAATGATCCACAGGTACACGTGGAAACGGATGTTGACGATGAAGGATAAGACAGTGGTGGAACGAAAGTCATTGATTGATTATGTATGTGTGGATGAACGAATGAAGAAATCTGTGATGGATGCTAGGGTGTATAGGGGTATTGGAGGGGGTCTGTCTGATCATTATGTAGTGGTTGCTAAGGTTAGGATACAAAAGAAGTGGGTGAGGAGAGCAGGAGGGAGGCGAGAGGAGGGTGGAATGGTGAGGAGGGTGGAGAGGTTGCAGGAGGAGGAAGTCAGGGAGGAGTACAGGAGAGCAGTGGAAAGACGACTAGGTGGGTTCGACCTGGAAGTTATGGAGGAAGTGGAGGAGATGAGCAAGGTGTTTAAGGATGAGATCTGTGCAGCATGTGAGGAGGTGTGTGGAGTGAGGAGAAGAGGGAGGGGAGTGAAAGGTACAGCATGGTGGACAGAAGAGGTAAGAATAGCTGTGGAAGAAAAGAAGAAAGCATATAGAGAGTGGTTGGGTAGTAGAGGGAATGAAGATTCCGAGAGACAGAAACGAGCGAGGTACGTGGAGAGTAAGAGGGTGGTGAAGAGAGTAGTGAAGGAAAGTAAGAGAAGAGTAGATGAGGAATTTGGAAGGAATCTGAGTGTAAAATGGAGGGAGAGTAAGAAACTGTTCTGGAAAGAAGTCAAGAAAGTTAAGGAAGGTAGCAAGGGAAACAGTAAGGGTGTGAAAGATAAGAATGGGAGAATGCTAGCCGAGAAGCAAGAGAGAGTCGAAAGATGGAGGGAGTACTTCAGTGAGTTGCTAAATGAAAGGAATGAAGAGCCAGCAAACATAGCTGGATATGGTATGGGAGGGAGAAGAAGAGAAGTAGTGGAGGAGGAGGTAGGGATCAGGAGGTCAGAAGTGTGGGAAGCCATGAAAAGAGTGAAGTTGGGGAAAGCACCAGGAACAGATGGAGTGTGTGGGGAAATGTTGAGGTATGGTGGTGAGATAGTGATAGAATGGGTATGGAAAATGTGCAAACTAGCATGGGAGAAGGGGAGTGCACCCGATGACTGGAAGACTGGCATAATAGTCCCCCTATATAAGGGCAAAGGGGAAAGAGGAGTGTGTGGTAACCACCGAGGAATATGTCTTCTAAGCGTAGTAGGGAAGGTATACAGTAGGGTAGTGATTGAGAGAGTGAGAGTGAGAACGGAGAAATGGATAGGCGACGAGCAGGGAGGTTTTAGGAAGGGAAGAGGATGTGTAGATCAGATTTTTACCCTGAATTGTGTTGTGGAGAAGTATCTGGAGAAGAAACAAAAGGTGTATGTTGCCTTTATGGACTTGGAGAAGGCCTATGACAGAGTGGATAGAGAAGGTTTGTGGAAAGTACTTAGAATATACGGAGTAGAGGGCAAGTTGCTGAAAGCAGTGAAGAGCATGTATGAGGGTGCAAAGGCGGCAGTACGTGTGGAGAGTGAGCAGAGCGAGTTCTTTGACCTGAATGTTGGTTTGAAACAGGGGTGTGTGATGTCCCCGTGGTTGTTTACTGTATATATGGATGGAGTTATGAAAGAAATACTATCAAGAGCAGTGGATGTTGGTGTATCGCTGAAAAGGGAGGGAATTGAGTGGAAGCTACCTATACTGCTGTTTGTGGATGATACAGTTCTGATGAGTGATAATGAATGGGAGTTGCAGGGTCTGGTAAATGAGTTTGGAACAGTGTGCAAAAAACGGAATTTGAAGGTAAATACGGGGAAGAGCAAGGTTATGGTCTTCGAAAGGGGTGAAGTCACAGAGTGTGAGGTGAAGCTGAACGGTCAGGCTATGGAGATCGTCAACTCTTTTAAGTATCTGGGCAGTGTGTTGAGTAAAGATGGGACTATGGATGAAGAGGTGCGGGAGAGGGTACAACAGGGGAAGAGGGTTGTAGGAACGCTAAAAGCAGTAACAAGAAATAGAGTGGTCAGTATGGAAGTGAAGAAGTCCTTGCATGACAGTGTGGTAATCCCGACACTGACTTACGGAAGCGAAGCATGGACGTTGGTTGAGAGACTCAGATCAAGAGTGAGAGCAGTGGAAATGAATTACTTAAGGAGTGCATGCGGAGTTACATGGAGGGATAGACAGACTAATGAGGAAGTAAGAAGGAGGTGTGGTGTGGAGGTAGATGTGCTGGAAAGTGTGAAAAGGAACAACTTGAGATGGTTCGGCCATATGGAACGTATGGAAAGCGAGAGAATGACTAAGAGGGTGTATGAGAGCGAGGTGGAGGGACAGAGGGGGAGAGGTAGACCGAATATGAGGTGGAAGGATGGAGTGAGGAACTACATGAACGAAGGCGGTGCTGGTTGGGGGGAGGGGCGTCGACTGACTGGGGACAGAGGTGCATGGGGGCGGTTCGTTCGTGGCCACCCCTTCGGGGATCACGGCGTCAGGCAATAGATAGATAGATAGATATATATATACAGTATATAGTATGTATGTGTGTGTGTGTAAATATATTTTGATAACGGATAACTATTTTAGTATATACACGTATAGTGTAGACTTACTGTAATATCAAAAGATCAAATTGTATATCTTTCACCATTATAGCTGAATGTTTCTTATGGGTGCTGACATGTACAGTATATATAAGACTAATGTAAAGAGAAGCCGATGACACTAGTGGTACCAACATGGTGGAGGTTGACTGTCTCTGTTACGGACTATGTCTTGGATGTGTTTGGAAAATGTTGCATCGCTACTTATTGTTCCCCTAGAACGTTAATGTTGGCCACTGCATTGATACTGTTTCTAGCATAGGATGGGTACACAGTATTTTCTTTTAATTTGATATCAGGTCTATATCTAATATGGTCAAATCTGCAGCTATTAAAATATATGTGATTGTTTTCAGCCCAGCAGTACAGCATATTCAGATCCTGCTGGAGTGATGCTGCATCGTTCTCATTGTTTACTCTTCCAGACACTCATGTATCGTCGACAAAAGATGAAACTCGAGCCTTCTGAACCCCAGCATCTATATCAGACTAGAGGACTAGGAACAATATTGGTCCAAGAACAGAACCTTGGGACGTTTTATTTTGTCGACACACAGCCACCAACAGCTGGAGACTGGACTCTATCTCCGAGAAAAGCACTTATTCAACGTCCAACGAGCCCAATGATCCTGAGTTTCCAAATTTTATGGAGGAGGATGCCATGGTCAACTTTATCAAAGCCCTACTCAAAGTCATGGTACACCACATCCAGATTTGCTACATCCTCCAGTGTTTGCAGGATATGGTCAAGGTGCTCTAACAATTAAGATAAACAGTAGCTCGCTCCTCTGAAACAATGCTGTCCACTATTCATATTATTATTGTTTTCTAAGAAAATTACTATATGCTTGCTGACAACTTCCTTTGCCGTTCTCACTTCTCAGTAACATTGGTATAGTTCCCTCTCTCAGAGATGCAACCTGTATAATGGGACTGAAATTTCAAAAGCACACTATTTCAGGAGGATTGCTGGAAATTGATTGGGTCCAGCTTCAGTAATATCACTCGGTTGAAAATAGATGTCCTCCAATTAAGGCAGCTGCACAAAAGAATTGAAGAAAACTCTGGGCCATCAAATATTTGCACCTCTTTTGGCTGACAAATATTTTGTTTTTATTGATCTCACAGTGCCTCGCAGATCTGTTGTGGATTGCTGATGATTTCTCCATCTGTGGTGACAAGAGTACCAATAACTGCTTTCACAGTGGCCCGCTTCGTAACATACTGTACTTGAAGAAATACTTATGTATTGTCTGAATAGCTTGAATAGCAGACGTCTCACTCTGACTCTTATTTTCCTTTGGGACTCCCTCAGCTGCTCCTCCAGTCGTTCACCTTGTACTGCATGCTTTTTCTGTCATTGTAATTTTTATATAATATTATTCTGGAGTTTAATTTGCTCCTTTTCCTCATTATTGTTTTCCTCTCACATGGGATGGTTATTAGGTAGCAGGTCTTCTGGCGAGGTGTTAGCATTTTTACAATCTTGAGAGTAGTCGAGATAATTGTGTTGTACTTTTCATCAACTGAAGCACTTTAAATTTCAGTCAATCAAGTTCATCCAGCTCACACTTAATACTGGACCTGCAGTCAACTGTGTTGTTGAAGAAATTCAGGTCTCCACAATGTATTTCTGGCTTTGTAGTTGGTTCCATGATTTAAGAGGGCTGTACACACATACACACTCACCAAACACACATGCCGACCTACCACACACACACATACACACCCACCTAACACACACACATGCCATCCACCACACACATACATAATATACACCCACCACACACATACACACTCACCATACGCTGTGACGCCTGCAGCTTAGCAGAACGCCACGTGGGCTCAGCCGCTCGCTTGGCCACTCGCTAACACTCGCCAGGGCAGTGAATTTGGCTACAGTCTATCTATAATGTTATACTTTATTTCTTGTGAATCGTCATGTCACAGTCAGTACAGAAGTGGTCTTTATTTTCGCCTGTGACAATGCATTATATTTTATATCATCAGTTATAAGTTTAATGTATAAGACTGAATGATACAGCTAGAGAGTGTGAGTGAGTAAGTGCAGGAGGCAGAGGGTAGTGTGCGTAGTGTTACACGTTGTCTCGGTGACGTCATGCCACGGCCGGGCCCTCTGAGTGGCTGGCAGCCTTACTACCAACCTGCCACGTCAGGAAGTAGTCCCCCCCGCACTCCCTGCTGCCTTGTGCCTTCCTTGCTCAGAGCTTGCCTGACCAGCATACCCTTCACACCTCCCTTGCTACCTGTCCCCGACTTCTACCTATAGAACACTTTCTCTCTCTCTCAACTCCTTACCTCTCATTCTTCCCATCTATTTAATATCATAACTCCCCTTTGGTTCTGCACGATTTCATATATCGGCCATCGTATTATATGCTGAAGCTCTCAGATATTCCATGTTTAGTTAGACATTTTGGAGGGGTTAACATTTTGTCTGTAGAGGTTCAACACACTCACGGTGTCTCCCTACCTATTCCTTGGTTGTCTGCTGGGCTATTTAATGCTAGACTGGGGTAAGGCTACTTGTGTTGTGATTTCCGATGTGTACCAGGTTTTGTTGAACTTGTACAATCGCAACGGATACGTGGGAAGCCTTGGTGATCTATCTGACTGTGTACCTTGTGAGTTTAGCACTGTGTTGCGAGTGAGGGCTTTTGCCTCTGCCACCCAACACTGTGCTAACTCGTTTTGCTTTGACTTTGAGATGGTCGCCAGCAGAGAATCAGATACTAGCGATCTGGATCTCTCAAGAGAGCACCCCGTCATTTAACGTAATTTGGCCGCACAGTCTTAAGGACCTCGCTAGGCTACGAGCCGCTTACTCAGCCCTTGTTTCCTAGCCTACGACATCCTAGCTAGACTTTATTCGCCTAGCAGACACCCGATTAGGATTATAAACTCTCATGTTATGTATGCAGCATTTTTATTCACGTTGATTGTAAGCCTTGGTTGTTGTTGAGTTGCACAACCCGAGCAGGCTTTTGTGTTGCCTGAGGAAGTACTTCTTTTGTTGTTGGAGATAATACTATTGCGCATTTATCGTTATACACGTGCCAGTTAACACTGTATGTCCCTACACTTGTCCTATCTTGTTCCTGCTTTATATAACAGTTCAAAATCCGATTCGATCATCTTAAGCAGCATCAGACTTTCTTCAGAAGATTCCTGTTTGATGCTTTAGGACTTTCATTCACTTTCTTTAATATAGGAGTGACAGTTTATTATTGTTTAGAGTAACTTTAATTATACCTTATTCTTGTTTGCATTAAATCATTCCAGTGATTGAATTAAGCTCTCTATATTTGTCCTTGTATACATTATTAACGTAATTGTATGTTGTTGTGATCAGGCTGTATCAGAGATCATCAGCCTGTAGTAGTAGTGCATTTATACCGAGTTATAGGATACCCCGCTATCGCAGATTTAACTCTGGAGGGTGTAGGTGTTTTTGTGCGCCGGCATTATAAGTTCGAGGGTTGGATCTAGTGTTACCATTGTGGCTGTGTGCCTTTCTAGTCCAATGATTAAGAGCCCTTGTTTTATACGAGTCCCGGTCGTAACAATGCACATACACACCCACCACATACACACACCCACTACTCACACTCTCCACACATAAGTACAAATACACACCCACCACACACACATACACACTCATCACACACACACACCGCACATACATGTACACACACACACACACATAAACACCTACCACTTACACACCCATCACGCACATACAAACGCCACACACACAAGCACACCCACCACAAACTCACATGCACAACCACCGACCAAACTCATATACTCATCATCCAACACACACCCACTACATACATACACACCCACCTCGCACACACACACACATACACACTACACACACACACACACATACACACCCACCACACACACACATACGCAACCACCACACATACACACCCACAACACACTCATACACACCCACCACACGCACGCACATCACCACAAACAAACAAACACACACACACACACACACACACACACACACACACACACACACACACAGAAGTATAAGTAAATGGAATCAGTTGGAAGAGGAAGTGGTGTGTGCCAAAAACATTCATATTTTTAAGGCAAAGTTAGATAATTGTAACTCAGGAAGCGGGACAATACGAGCCTAAAAAGCTCAACTCCTGTATACTACAAATAGGTAAATACAAATAGGTAAATACACACACACACACACACACACACACACAGACACAGAAATAACAAACAGTGAGGTGCAGCTAAGGACACATTACCTGGATTACCTTGACCACCCCAGGCTACCCATGTTTATATGTGGGCTGGTAAGCTTGTTATATCTGTTGTCAGCCTATTTCTGTATGTACTGTTTGCTGCACATATTCTATTCTGTTGGGGTCGTGATTTGGCAGAACTGCACCGACTTCTCCAACCCCCCTTCCTCGCTCCACCTCCTACCTTCCACTATTGGTAGGAGGTGTAGTGAGGGAGGGTGGTTGGGGAGGGGGGTTCGGCTCTGCCAAGTTACGATTTGCTGGGATGGTTGAGAAAGTGAATATGAGCGGCAAACTGTACATGTGTATTTACTTTTGTTCTATGTGTATGAAGTTGGATATGGTATGGGAGGGAGAAGAAGAGAAGTACTGGAGGAGGAGGTGGGGATCAGGAGGTCAGAAGTGTGGGAAGCCATGAAAAGAGTGAAGTTGGGGAAAGCACCAGGAACAGATGGAGTGTGTGGGGAAATGTTGAGGTATGGTGGTGAGATAGTGATAGAATGGGTATGGAAAATGTGCAAACTAGCATGGGAGAAGGGGAGTGCACCCAATGACTGGAAGACTGGCATAATAGTCCCCCTATATAAGGGCAAAGGGGAAAGAGGAGTGTGTGGTAACCACCGAGGAATATGTCTTCTAAGCGTAGTAGGGAAGGTATACAGTAGGGTAGTGATTGAGAGAGTGAGAGTGAGAACGGAGAAATGGATAGGCGGTGAGCAGGGAGGCTTTAGGAAGGGAAGAGGATGTGTAGATCAGATTTTTACACTGAATTGTGTTGTGGAGAAGTATCTGGAGAAGAAACAAAAGGTGTATGTTGCCTTTATGGACTTGGAGAAGGCCTATGACAAAGTGGATAGAGAAGGTTTGTGAAAAGTACTAAGAATATACGGAGTAGAGGGCAAGTTGCTGAAAGCAGTGAAGAGCATGTATGAGGGTGCAAAGGCGGCAGTATGTGTGGAGAGTGAGCAGAGCGATTTCTTTGACCTGAATGTTGGTTTGAAACAGGGGTGTGTGATGTCCCCATGGTTGTTTTCTGTATATATGGATGGAGTCATGAAAGAAATACTATCAAGAGCAGTGGATGTTGGTGTATCGCTGAAAAGGGAGGGAATTGAGTGGAAGCTACCTATACTGCTGTTTGCGGATGATACAGTTCTGATGAGTGATAATGAATGGGAGTTGCAGGGTCTGGTAAATGAGTTTGGAACAGTGTGCGAAAAACCGAATTTGAAGGTAAATACGGGGAAGAGCAAGGTTATGGTCTTCGAAAGGGGTGAAGTCACAGAGTGTGAGGTGAAGCTGAACGGTCAGGCTATGGAGATCGTCAACTCTTTTAAGTATCTGGGCAGTGTGTTGAGTAAAGATGGGACTATGGATGAAGAAGTGAGGGAGAGGGTACAACAGGGGAAGAGGGTTGTAGGAACGCTAAAAGCAGTAACAAGAAATAGGGTGGTCAGTATGGAAGTGAAGAAGTCCTTGCATGACAGTGTGGTAATCCCGACACTGACTTACGGAAGCGAAGCATGGACGTTGGATGAGAGACTCAGACCAAGAGTGAGAGCAGTGGAAATTAATTACTTAATCCTTAAAAAGCGGCTCACCACTTAACCCTGGACAGGTTTCGCGTTCTAACGCGTACGGTAAAGGAAACGAGGGTCGAAAGTGGCACGCCGCACTAAAATATTCGCCAAAAATCAGGTAATTGAGATAGATTTTTTGTCTACATTTGAACATGTAATATAAGGAATGCTTAATCGAATGTGAAGTGGAATTGAAAATCAGAGTGATTTTTATATTTTTAATGATTATTCTAGAAAAATAACTTAAGAAAATGACTAAGTTTACTTAAAAATAAAAATAAATACTTAAAGTTCCCTGAGGATAGTGAAACTCTGGTGACTAGTAGGGGGATGGTGTGGACCTCATCAGCTGCAATCTTGTCGACCTGGGTCCCATAGGGCGCGATCTGTGCAAAGAATAAAAAGGGTTAATTTCGAAAACTCAAAAAAATGATCAATGGTTTACAGAAAATCATTAGGGTGCCTAAATATTGGTGGATTTAGCTGAAACTTTGTCAGAATAGTGCCAACCAACACTGGAACACAGGGAAACCCTAAATATTGAGATCAGAACTAGTAAATAGCAATGACATAGCATTGTGTACACTTAACTCCGAGACGTCAGACAGTTTTCGGCAAAAATTTGAGAGAAAAAAATTCATAACTGAACAAATTTTTTATGAATCTGCCTATAAATCACCAAGGACATTCCTAAACAACCTAAGAACAATATCAGTATGAATAATGGGGGTTTGGAGTAGTTATACACACACAGTACTGAAAGGGTTAACCTTATCTCCCAGCACCGCTCCGGCCGCAACCCTCTGAAAGTAGACAACACTTTCCACAATGTATAGGATGATTATAAATGCATGGATTTTGATCACAACTCATGTGAATGATGAATACTGCTTGAATAATACATACTACACCCTAAAAATATTAAAAAAATAAAAAAATAAAAAAATTGGGGGCATAACAGGTAAGTACTTGGTAAATTTCAATCAGCAGGAACAGGTAAAATGGTAATAAAATGGGTAGCTTGTCCCTGGGCAACTGGGGGCATGACAGGTAACTAATTGGTACCAATCAATCAGCAGAAACCAGGTAAAATTATAAGGAAATAGGTAGGTAGTCACTGGGGGCACAACAGGTAAGTACTTTGTCAAATTCAATCACCAGGAACAGGTAAAATGGTAATAAAATGGGTAGCTTGTCCCTGGGCAACTGGGGGCATGACAGGTAACTAATTGGTACCAATCAATCAGCAGAAACCAGGTAAAATTATAAGGAAATGGGTAGGTAGTCACTGGGGGCACAACTTGTAAGTACTTTGTCAAATTCAATCACCAGGAACAGGTAAAATGGTAATAAAAGGGGTAGCTTGTCCCTGGGCAACTGGGGGCATGACAGGTAACTAATTGGTACCAATCAATCAGCAGAAACCAGGTAAAATGATAAGGAAATGGGTAGGTAGTCACTGGGGGCATAACAGGTAAGTACTTTGTCAAATTCAATGAGGAAATACACCAATAGCGAAATCAGAAAAAAAAACAAGAAAAAAAAAACAAGAAAAAAAAAATTGTGGCGGCATATGGCAACTCAGATATCTGGCAACAGTCAGGACACGACGTCACACAATCTAGCCATCATGTGTAGAAGACTGAAAGTCCTAAGTCTATTACAAAGGCATGAAACATATGATTACTGTAACTTTCAACAAATATGGTACAAAAACTTACTGTGTTTACTGGGTCATATGTGGCACCGGAAAAGGGGTGAAAGGGTTGTGGTGGGAGGAGCGAGCGGCGCAGGTCTGTCTTTGGTGGGGTCCCAGCTCCTACTGATAGATGGCTTGCCTCACCAGGAAATTCAGCCTCCTATTGGCTCCCCCGGTCACGTGACATGCAAGCATAGACAAAGGCGGATTTTCGCGTTCCTTAAATGACCCCACGAATCCTGTCCAGGGTGTCGAGTTAAATAAAGCTGGACTATGTGGCGGCGCTCGACATAGGTCGAGTGGCAATTTCAGCACGTAATGTGGCTGAGAGAGAGAGACAAGTGGTGGCAGGAGACTAGCGAGCGTATGACTGCTCCAGACCACCGCGGCGAACCTACTGACACAAATCTCAGCTCCCTCCTCCCTCTCTCACTCGCTACATACTCAATTATATACCGAAAGTACCGAATTACCTGCTTTTTGCACTCGCGTTGCACGGTTATTGCAAGAAAACTATCCATCATACAAAGATCGTTATGGTGTCATTCGAAAGCTCTGTTTATGCCCTTTCAGGGATAGATACTTGTTTTACGTTCTGGGTCTTATTTAGGCATGAAAATGATCACGTAAACAGCCCTATTTTGGCTAAAAACACCCCGCTGGGCGGTACACATAAATAAACCGCATAGGCCGCTCGTAAGGTGTTAAGGAGTGCGTGCGGCGTTACATGGAGGGATAGACAGACTAATGAGGAAGTAAGAAGGAGGTGTGGTGTGGAGGTAGATGTGCTGGAAAGTGTGAAAAGGAACAACTTGAGATGGTTCGGCCATATGGAACGTATGGAAAGCGAGAGAATGACTAAGAGGGTGTACAAGAGCGAGGTGGAGGGACAGAGAGGGAGAGGTGGACCGAATATGAGGTGGAAGGATGGAGTGAGGAAGTACATGAACGAGGGCGGTGCTGGTTGGGGGGAGGGGCGTCGACTGACTGGGGACAGAGGTGCATGGGGGCAGTTCGTTCGTGGCCACACCTTCGGGGATCACGGCGTCAGGCAATAGATAGATAGATAGATAGATGAAGTAGAGAAGAGGCAGGTTGCCTGTAACAAGGGTCTCCCCCAAAGCCAAAAGAGTGACAGAGAGCCAAATTCAAGGGACGTTGGAGTCAAAATGCTGGACACACAAAGTTTAAAGCAGTTTAAGTCATAGGATGAAGAAAATATTGATTGAGGGAGATAATTCCAGACTTCACTTGTTGAGTGACTGTGTTGCAAGGCGGGTGCCTTGCACTCGCTGCAAGGGAGGGGATATGCACTGAGAGAGCTCTGAAGAACACTGATTGCTGATTGTTGTAATAGCGTTAGAAGAGTGAAAGAGATGCTACATTGCGGCATGTAGAAAGAGGTTGTAGGGAATTAGTAAGAGGAAGTGAGTTGATGAGACAAAATTCTTTTGACTCTACCCTTTCGAAAAGTGTGGTATGGGTGGAACCTCCTCATACATGCGAACAATACTCGATAGTTGGGTGCACTGTGCCACTGTACAGAGCAAGATTCTGAGTTGAGGTGAAGAACCCACAGAGACGGCTGAGCACACCCAACTTCTAGGAAGCTGTTTTAACAAGAGTCGTATTATGATCTCTACATGAAAGGTCAGGAGAAAAAGAAACGCCATGAATATTGAGAGAAGATGAAAGGTTGATTTGTGTATTATTGAAGAGTAAGAGATAGTCGTGTGGAAGAATGTGACAGGTAGATAGATGGAGTAATTGAGTTTTGGAAGCATTGAAAGTAACAAGATATTCTCTGCCCCAATCGGAAATAGTTGATAGATCAGAAGATAGGCGTGCTATTGCCTCATCACCTAGGCTTTGGAGTAATTGCATGGTGAGTCATTGTGGAAAACTTATTGAATAGTGTAAGGTAGAGTCATCAGCATAGGAGTGGATAGGACTGGAGGTACAGTTAAAAAGATCCTTAAAATGATAATTGGAGACATGACAGAACCCTACAGAACACCGAAGTTGATAGGTTGAGGAAGTAAGCGATGCCCGTCCACAATCGCAGCTATGGAACAGCCAGAAAGGAAATTAGAGACAAAGGCACAGATGGAGGGAAAATAAGAAAATAAATTTGTACCAGACTCTTTCATATCAAAAGCTTTCGATATGTCTAGCACAATAGATGAGGTGTCATCAAAGTTTCGAAAAAAGGATGACCTAGATAAGAGAGAAGATCTTCAGTAAAGTAGCCCTAAAGATAACCTTACTGGCGATCTGAAAGTACCTGTAGATTATTGGTAGACAAATGCGTAAGAAATTTTGAATTAAGAATAGTTTAAAACACTTTTGAGTTGCAAGAAATGAGAGCAATTGGTCGATAGTTGGAGGGTTGAGAGCGGTCACCCTTCTTTAGGACAGGTTCTGCCATCACCAGGGGTTCTCCACCTGCTGCTGCTGGATCCTCCCGAGGGAACGGTAAGTATAACTTTTCCATTGTTGGCGACTCTATGGTACGACACCACTACACCAGCTTAGGGCTACCTGCACTAAACTTAGGAAGGTTGTTTGTCTGCCTGGCGCCTGGGTAGGGAGGGTATTAGAGAAAATTGACCACATCATGGAAGATAGTGGAGGTAACCCCATTATCTGCTTCAGTGCAGGAAGTAATGATGTTGGCAAATGTAGGAGTGAGGAACTGCTCAAACAGTATCAGGAAGTGTTAGATAAAGTTAGGAGGAAGGGAGCGATCCCTGTAGTGCATAATATCTTACCTAGAAGGGGAGTTGGAAAGGAATGAACGTACCGGGCAATTGGTATAAATTGTCGTCTGGAAAAATATTTTAATTAGAAAGCATCACCATTCATAGACAACTGGTACAAATTCTATGGTAAAGATTATGTACGTAGGGGATGGGGTGCATCTTTCTAGGTTAGGGGTTTCCACGTTAGCTAGCTCATAATAGGACGTTTGCGGGGTTTTGCTGAAGATAAAGTCTGTGTGTGCAAAACAGAGACGAAGATTGGATAGGGAAAGAAACGATACATCAGCTAGGAATGTAATAGAACCCCAGTCATATATAAATTTTAGTAATTATGATAGCATTGACTGCAGTGAAATCGAAGGAAATAATAAGTTAGCCAAAAACAATAGAAATATAGTAACAAAAAATAGTAATAGGTTGAGGGTATATTATACAAATTGTAGAAGTTTATATAACAAAATGGATCAGCTTAGGGCAATTGTTAGCAAGGAAAACATAGACATTGTAGCGATTACAGAAACCTGGATAAATACTGACTCTAGTTATCTATCAGCAGAATTTCATATGCCAGGATACAATTTATTTAAATACGACAGAACAGACAGAAGGGGAGGTGGAGTTGCAATCTATGTCAGGGATTCTTTAAAATGTTGCTTTAGATCAGATATTCAAACAAATAGCGATAATGAAAGTGTGTGGGTAGAGATTAGCGGGGAAGTGAGACAATTATTTTGGGAACCATTTATAGGGCACCCTGTCTTTGTTGAAATGTAGGCAGATTATGGGAAGAAATCAGTAAGGCATCTCAGAATAATAATGCTTGCATTTTAGGCGACTTTAATCTTCCAGGTATAGACGGGGTTAATCAAACTAACAATAACGAATCCGAAGATTTTCTTGAAGTAGTACTAGACAACTTTCTCTTTCAATTTGTAAATTCGCCAACTACAGAATATAATTATCCTGTAGTTGGCGAATTTACAAATTGAAAGAGAAAGTTGTCTAGTACTACTTCAAGAAAATCTTCGGATTCGTTTTTGCTAGTTTGATTAACCCAATCTATACCTGGAAGATTAAAGTCGCCTAAATGCAAGCATTATTATTCTGAGATGCCTTACTGATTTCTGGACCTAATTCTTAGCAACAAAGAACATTGGATAACAAATTGGGCGACCAACTGGGGAACAGTGACCATAAATTAATATACTTCTCAATATAATTACATTTTAAACCAATGGAAAATAAGGTTCTTATCCCTGACTTTAGAAAGGCGAATTATAGGGGATTAGAAAGATCACTCAAGAGTAAAGGTGAGGCAGGAAATTTAGGTCAGGTAAGCCAATTAGTTCCAGCAGACCAGAGATGTCGGGGCCAGGTGGGTCACACAGCTGAGATAGGTAGACAACCAACTGAAGATTTAAATAGTGTGCATAATCAGTTCATCTCTGCCTTACAGAGCAGACAAGATAAATATATACCAAAAAGAAAATTTAGATCACATACAAACCAACCAAAATGGATGACAAATAAATTATTAGATCTTATAGGCAGAAAGAGAGGTGTGTACATAAAAATACAGAAAGGCGAAATCCACCTAATAGGATACCACCATAACTTGTCGAGGCAGGCAGAGAAGGAAATTAGGAAGGACAAAAGAAACTACGAAATCAAGGTAGCAAATGAATCCAAAAACAACCCTAAAGCATTTTATCAATTGTATAAATCTAAGGTAAAGGATACAGTAGGGCCCCTTAGGAATTAGTCTCACATCAATTATAGGGAAATTGCTAGAATCAATGATTGCCAGGAAAATTAGAAATCACTTAGAAATGTTTAAGTTAATTAAACCCTCTCAACAGGACGATCCTGCCTAACAAATTTACTCAGTTTTTTCTCCGAGGTATATGAAGCGGTAGATAACAACAAGTCATATGATATAGTTTACTTAGACTTCAGTAAGGCCTTTGATAGAGTTCCACATGAAAGACTGTTAAGGAATATAGAAGGACATGGCATTGGGGGGATGCTACTCAGGTGGATTAGGTCATGGCTTGTTGGTAGGAAGCAGAGAGTTAGTATCAATGGTGTAAAATCGGACTGGGGATTAGTTAAAAGTGGGGTAACCCAAGGGTCGGTTTTAGGGCCCCTTCAATTCAGTATCTACATACATGATTTTGACTTAGGCATAAAGAGTAGGATCAGTAAATTTGCTGATGATACTAAAATGGGTAGGATGATAGAGTCAGCTAGCGACAGGGAATGTCTTCAAAAGGATTTCGATCATTTGCATGAGTGGTCCATAAATTGGCAGATGAGTTTCAATGTAGACAAATGTAAGGTATTAAGGATTGGAAATCGTAATTTAGAAGCGAAATACAAACTAGACAATGCAGAATTGGATAACTCAGAGTGTGAGAAGGATCTGGGGGTGCTCGTTAGTAATGATCTGAAACCCAGAAAATAATGTACTGTATAATTGTTAGGAACAGGGCAAATAGAGTTATAGGTTTCATATCTAGGAGTGTTAGCAACAGGACTGCCGAAGTTTTCTTAAAACTATATTTAGCACTAGTAAGACCCCATTTAGAATATGCTGTCCAATTTTAGTGCCCTGATTACAGAATGGATATCCCTTTAGAGGCAGTCCAAAGAAGAATGGCGAGAACAAAACATAATATTAGAAACTTATCGTATGAGGAAAGGTTAAAAGCCTTAGGCTTGCACTCACTAGAAAGACGAAGATGTAGGGGAGATATGATAGAGGTATTTAAATGGATAAAAGGTATAAATAAGGGCGATATAGATGAGGTATTAAAGCTAAAGAACGGCGACATAACCCGCTCAAATGGTTTCAAGTTAGATAAGGTTAGATTTAGGAAAGATTTTGGAAAGCACTGGTTTGGGAATAGAGTTGTTAACATGTGGAATGGACTGCCCAGAGCAGTGATTAGCTCAGGAACAGTTGAAAGCTTTAAGCGTAAGTTGGATTCCCATATGGATAATATGGGCTGGGTGTGAATGGGAGCTGCCTCGTGTGGGCCGCATGGCCTTATGCAGTTTCACGCGATCTTATGTCCTTATGTTATATGAGAGCAAACTTCCAGCAAAAAGGGAAGACAATAAAACGAAGGAGTTTGCCTAGGCAGGGGCCAGCACGAAAGAATAGTTGTTTAGTACAACAGGAGGAACACCATCCCCTCTATACGCCTTTTTAGAAATAAGCCCAGAGAGTGCAGTAAGTACAGTACATCCTTAGAAGTTATTATGATATTGAGCATAATTAAGCGAGAGGAGGGTGGAAAGGGAGGAACAGTACAGGAATCAGCCAAGGTGGAGTTTTTAGCAGAAGTTTCAATGAAGAGTTCAGTTTAGTCGGAGGAAGAAACGACGGTGATGCCAGAGTGGAAAAGAGGAGGGAAAAACGAGGAAGTACAATTGTTGGAGAGGTTTTTGGCTAGATGCCAGAAACCCTGGGAAGAGCTAGAGTTAGAAAGCTTCGAACATTTATTATTGAGGCAAGAACAGATTTGACTTGATTTCGGGCAGAAACAATTATAAAGTATGTGATTCACGAGTTTGATGGTGATGGTACCGTTTGAATTATTCCTCCTTATTGCGGAGAGCTGTAGAATAAGCATGAGTAAACCAAGATGTTTTTGCATTAGACAGGGAGAAAGATAATGGAATGTATGCCTCCATAACAGATATTATTACCTCGGTGATGCGTTCAGCACACTCCGAGGGTCCCCGACCATGGAAGCAAAAATCATTACATAGGAAATCAAAGAAGTACTGCCAAAGAGCCTCCAAGTCAGCAGCGCCAAAGTGCCATATGCGTCGCCAGCTGGGAGGATCGGATGGCCGTACTGGAGAGATAGGACAGGTAACAGAGATAAGGTTGTGATTGGATTAGCCCAATGGAGAGAACAAGTTTACAGCTAAGCAGAAAGATTAGAGGTTCGAAATAAGTCGATTATGTTGGGCCGATCTCCAAGGCGATCAAAGATACGGGTATGGTGCTGGACTAACTGCGCTAGGTCATTGAGGGTAGACAAAATATAGATTTCTTCTCCTGGTAGGTCAGGTTCCTATGTATACTGGTTCCCGAAAACTGGATGTGCTAACGAAAATTGGATATCATAATTGAAATCTACAGGTTCATGTTGGTTAGCTTCACCTCAAAATATACTAAAACCATTAAACTTTTTAAATTTTGTTAACCGATGTTGTAAGACTTTTCACCCTATTCAGATGCTGTTTTTTTATGGCTGGTGTTATAAGACGTTTCACCCTATTCAGATGCTGTTATATTTATGGCTGTACGTTAGCGAGCCCTGAATTTAAAAAGAACCTGGGCTTCGGCCGGGACTTTATATTCCGAAAAATGTAAGCTACATATTCAGCTTCAATTGGGTCTGGAGAGCGTCCATGAGTTTGAAGGAGGGCCGGCGATATATTTTTTTCTTTTTCTTGATTTTAGTCTAGGGAACAAGCTAAATACATATTGCTCAAAATGGTCTGATGAAAGGGTGCTATAGTCTGTTTGTTTGTTTTGTCAACTGGCGGTAAATTGCAAAGTTCCCATCAAGATTTTTAAGTTATTTACAAGAGTTTGTAGTGAAATATGGTGCTAAGTGTATAAACTTGGTCGTAATATGATGCACAGAGAGAGTAGTTTCATATTTGTCCATTAGGTATCGAGAAATTAGCTGCTAAGGGATTCAAATTATCGTCAGCTAAAAATAAACATAGTATTGTTAGTTTGAAGGAGGACTGGGTAGATTATAGTTTTAGAATTATTATTTTAGTCTAGTGTAAACATCAATTGCTAGAATGATTGGCTGAATCCAATCCCTTGACAATAATTATCCCCTTGAGGATTATAACGACTTTCAACAGTTTATGTGGCTAGCATTAGATAATTTGGTGCAATTTTGGAAGCCCCTTTAGGAGTCAAAGGGGGTAAAAAAAAAAAAATTTTTTTTAAAGACCTCCATTGTGAAAAACCTGTTATCCTCCGGCAAATTAAGGGGTGAGTGAGAGTGAGGGGTGAATGTGAGAGGATACATGTCTTTCATAATACGTGTTGCTAGCCTCAAGCGCGCTAGCAACTCCGGCTTTCAACCATCCGACACATCCCCTTTTATTTTTGTACATCAAACATTTTAAAAACAAATAAGGTCAAATAAAGTTTATATTTATACCCTACTGTGGAAAGACTACGGATGCACCACTCCTGCCCGGGCCTCACACAGTGGCATGGCCCAGTCGTATTGAGCTCATGACGCTGGTGGCATTGCCCCAGAGGATAGCCATCCCTTGTCTTTGCTTGAGCCAGAGGGTTTCCTGGGGTTCACCTGAAACTTCTCTGATTTTACGGCCTATTTCATTCACCATTTTAAGGGTGGTAGGGCCGAAGACTCCTGAAATTTCGAATGCCAGAGGCTCGAACTGATGACTTCTGGCGATGGCTTGGTATTTGTCTCGCTTTCTACTCTCTGCTATCCGGGCGGCTTCACCTGCTTCGTCAGCGTTTCTGGCGATGTTGGTTAAGGAGAAAGTGTCAACACATGTGGCATCCCACACGAGGCACCGGCCATTCTTGTAAGGGAAAGTGGTCATCCCATCTGGCCGTTTGCCGTCTTCTCTGTGAAGTCCATATGGTTCAAGGATTGATGCACGGTTAGCACTCTGCAGGGCCCTTTTTATGACATCATTTAGTGCAGAGTGTCTTGGCAGGCGGCCTGCGCTGTGATTACATGACAAGGCATGGTGACCTTGAGCATCCATCCCCCCACCACACTTACAAGTGTGTGGGTGACAAACTGCCGCACCCACTCTGAGCGCGATGGCAACCCGGAGCGCTTCAGCATCCAAGTGAGTTCCAAGAGGTGGGATAGGGACGGCATGTAACCACAAGCCACTCTCCAAACGGGCGGCTGCCTGGAGGCGTGCTTTTGCAACATGGTCTGCATTGGTTAGGAGGTTTTCTTGAGTTTTCTTCGCCGAGATGTTATCCCACACTTTCTGCTTGCTCCTGGAGGTACCCTGAGGCTCCTCCTCTGCTCCTGTACTTCCCTTCCAGGTGTTAATCGCTTCTGCTACGTCCCTCTTGTTACGCTAGCCAGCTGTTCAGAATGCTCTCGTACTCGCTAGCGCTCTCCAGGGCAGTGAAATGGGCTATGATAGTCGTAGAGCGACCCTCTTTCTTTCATAGTGTTTAAGTTATCACAGACAGTTTAGTGTTTGCCTTTATTCTTGTCTGTGACACCAAGAAGTATTTTATATCATTGATAGTGTTATAAGATACGCAGTGTGTTAGTTGCAATGAGAGAGATAAGGGGGAGCGAGGTGTAGTACGTGTGCGCGCGCTCCCTTCTCAGCCGGCCCGCTTGTCGGTGAGTGGCTGAACAGGGTCACGTGGGCTTTGTGTCCCTGTGACATAGTGGCCTGTGGTTGGTTGCAGCTCTCCTAGCCCAGTGGACGGATTCCTACCCTCCTGACTCCCTCAGAGCACGGCGCCGTGAGGTTGCGTCTACATACCTTTGCATTCTGTTCCCCAATAACCACCTATACTACTGTTTCTCTCTCTGAACTTCTTCTTTTCCATACTTCTATGCTTTGCAGTCAATTACCCATCCCTTCTGGCCCCTCGCAAGCGACATTCACTGTCCGCCAGTCGTATTACAATCTCCTGCTCTCAGATATTATTATGTACTAGCTTAGCAAGGTTTCGAGTCATAGATTTCATACTGTAGGGTGCTTTTCAATATTGCTTGTTCTACTCCATTATTTAATGCTAGACTGTGGTGGGTATCTGTTGTCGTTGTCAGTGTTGTGTATACGGCTCGCTACACCCTATACGACTTCGACGGTGCTGGGTAGCCTGGTGGCCAGCCCTTTTGGATATTTCCTTTGCGAGTGTAGCATTGTGCAGGCAGAGGGCAATTGCCTACTCCTGCCAGTATATTGCTAGCTCTTTGCTTGACTTCTTGGCGAGCGCCAGGGCAAGACCAGGTACGAGAGACCTGGACTTACCAAGAGAGCCTCCCGGTCATTAACGTAAGATAGGGAGATATCCTTAAGGGTGTCACTAGGCTAGGAGCATGCTTGGCTCTACCTAGTTTCCCATACCCTGATACCACAGCTAGACTTTATTAATAGAGAAGACAATGCATACTTATTAACTCTTATCATGTGTGCTTTAGTATTATTCACGGAATTGTTTAGCCTAGGTTGTTGCGCAGGGCACAACCGTTGGGGGCTGTTACTTTATTTAAGGAAGTACTGTTTTTGAGTTGCTGTTATTATTACTGTCACAGTGTTGTTGCATTCTCGTGTTTTCCATTACAGATGTCCTGCTTTTTGGTGTATTTAAGATACACGTTTCATGTCCTGCCTCTTGCATTATTACAGTTCTATATTCTACGAGCATCTTAGAGAATCAGACGTTTGAAGAAGCTTCCAGGTCTGTTTGCTGTAGGACTAGACTTCAAGTGCTTTCATATAGCATTGAAGGGTTTTAATGTTGAGTTCAGACTAACATTAAACATAACGTAAGCATCTAATATTTTATTATATCTTGTCATAGTTCACTTAAGCTTTGTTAATACTTGAGAGCATTTTATTAACGTAATTACTTCTTGTTGTTTGCAGGCTTTGCCATTGCTGGAAAGCCTTAGTAGAGTACACTTATCCCTTGTTAATTGATACCCCGTTATCTAGTATATTAACTCTAGAGGGTTTATGTGTTTTGTTCACCGGCTTAATAGTTCAAGGGTTTGGAATTAGCGTACCGTTGTTGCATACTTAGCCTATATTGTAGTCCAATACTAAGTGCCCTTGTTTATTCAGTTGTTCCGGTCGTAACAAATGGGGACCTTAGTCCAGGATATAGTGAACTAAATTTTGCAGTTTTTTTGGGGAGAAATCTTATTGCCATTTGGGGTTGAATTTATTTCTCTCAGTGTTGGCAGTGGACATTGTTTTTGTGGATATATGGAACACGTTCGAGATTTGTTGGTGACGTAGTATTGCATTTGAGACGACTTCGAAAAAATTTTGGTGAATAAGGCTACGTGAGAGTTTGGCTACTTTTGTCTTGATTTGGGGATTTTTTTTTTTAACTCCATCATGTCGCTGTACGGGTCTGAGAATGGTGAGAGCCCAGAGGTGGAGAAGGAGGAGTTGTTGGACGGTTTTCGGGTGGTGAACAGTGAGGAGGATGCTCGGAAGTGTTTTGGAGGTGCCTGTGTCAGCTGACCGCTTAACAGGGGTTGACCGGTACGGGTTGCAGTGCTTAGCCACGGTCTTAGGCTATCCTTGTACGAGTGGTATGTTGCGGAGTGAGCTGATTACCTGTGTGCTGGGTAGGGGGCATGGGGCTTCGAGTGGAATCGGAGCTGGGGCACGTTCTCCCCAGCTTCCATCTCACTCGACTCCAACTGTGCCGCCCTCTCGGTTGCCGGAGCACGGTACACTCCCGCATACCAATTTGCGCTGGCAGCTTGGTTTATATTAAGGTGGCCCACTGGGTGGGTCCCCGGTGATAGCACCCCCTCCTCAAGGTTTGTCCCCCGAGATGTTACTTCAGCTCGAGCTTGCTAAAATTAAGGCTCAGTCGGATTGCCGAGAGGCTGAGCTCAAGTATAGATATCAAGCTGAGTCTGCAAAGTATTGTGCCGATGTTGACCTAGAAAAAACTTGTGTAGGGGTGACAGGGAACCGTCTCGGCCAGGGGGGTCGAGCCAGTGACCAGTCTCTGTCGCATCTATTGAAGTTAGTGCCAGTGTTTGATGAGTCAGGAGTTACAGAATTTTTCCCTCGTTTTGAGAAAAAGTGCCGGGAGCATCAGTGGCCCGAGGTGAAGTGGGCAGCCCTTGTTTCTTCGCGATTAACGGGGAAAGCACTCAAAGCGTACGATGCTTTATCCCTAGAGTCTTGTGTTGACTATGAGGAGTTGAAAGAGGCTGTCCTGAGGGCGTATGAGTTACAGCCAGAGACCTATAGGCTGAAGTTTAGAGCTGTTCCTAAGCGAAAGGAGAGTACTTTCCAGGAGCATGCCAGAGAATTGTCAGATGCATTTGAACATTGGTTGAGGTCGGAGAAAGCAACTACTTTTGATGCGGTGAAGCAATTAGTGTTGTTAGAGCACTTCTTCAAATGCACTGGCGGTGACTTGACTCTTAATCTTAAGGAGAAGCGACCTAAAACTCTGCAAGAGGCGTCTGAGCTGGCTGACCTCAGGTTGTCATTGATTCGTGGGTGCGGGTCTGCACAGAGAGCTGAGGCAGGTAACAAGGGTCGTACCACTCCACCCTCCCGAATTAATGACACAACAAATTACACATTTAAGAGTACTGGTGCCAATTTTGATCCCAAGTCGAAACCATTCCCGTTAAAGAAAGACCAGGGCCGTTCCCCACCTCAGGGGAAGTCCAAGAGGGAAGTGGAGTGTTTCAAGTGTCATTTTGCGTGCTCATGTCCGAGCACACAGCCTACAGTGGTGGTGTCACTAGTGAGCAACACCGGTGTGTCTTTGAGGTCTTCTGCGTTTGCCCGGGTTAAAAAGTCGTTTGCGAAGTCACAGTTGGTGCAGAAGCAGCAGGAGGGCTCGTCACCCGTCCGAGATGCTTTTTGCGGTCATAGGGGGCACGGCACTGTGAGGTGGGCTGGTGTGGAGCATAGGCTTGAGTTGCTGCGTGATATGGGCGCTTCCCAGACACTTCTTAAGAACTTTCTGGCAAGCCTACTAACGCGACTCGGGTTGTGGTGGTTCAAGGCATCAATGCTATGCGGTCCTCCCGCTGGTCAGAGTGGAGCTTGAGGTGGACGGTGTGACACGGGAGTTGGATGTAGGTATTGTGGAGAAACTGCCAGTTGAGGGGGTCGACCTCCTTCTCGGCAACGACTTTGCGGTGCCTACTTCCGAGGTTCCACCCTTAGTCGTTGCCGAGAGGGCGGCTGACACGAGTAGGGAGGGGCAGGAGTAGGTAGAGAGGTGTCAATTGCAGCAGATGGCGTGTCTTATCACCAGATCTCAATCCTCTCAGGTGTCACAGCCTAGTCCTAAGGTTTCAGACCAGCGGAGGAAGGGTCAGAAGGAGAAGGCCAAGGCTGGTGGTCGGTTTGAGAGTTTTGACCCAGCGGCACTCCTTGGTGGCTCAGTACTTGCACCACTTTTAAGGTCCGGAGTGGCCCCAGAACATGTCCCACCTAGTGACATGGTAGGGCATCACAACACTCCGCGACAGAAGCGTTCCCAGACTAAGCAAGCAAGGCTTGAGCAGCCCAGTATCGGGGGTAGCCAAAAGTTGCTCCAGGAGCATTTGGACAGGTTGGCACCCTCTGATATATGTCGGTTGCAATTAGAAGATCCTGGGCTTGAGAGTTGTGGGAACGGGGCTACAGAACTCGATGAGGACGGGGATGCAAAGCCGGGAGACTTCTTTCATGTTGGTGGAATTCTGTATCGGCGTTTTTTGGATCCCAGACCTAGATGGGATGGTGGGGTATGAGTGGTCGACCAGTTGGTGGTACCTGAAAAGTGCCGTGATAGCCTGTTGCGGTTGGCGCACAATGTTCCGCTGGCAGGTCACTTGGGTGTGAGTAAAACGTTGGCCTCGTTGTCTAGGTTGTTCTGGTGGCCGGGCATTAAAGCACAAGTTTCGGCCTGGGTGGCGATGTGTGGTACCTGCCAGAGGGTGGGAAAGCCGAACCAGATCATACCTAAGGCTCCGTTGCACCCAGTGCCTGCGATCGGGCCTCCCTTCAGCAAAGTTATCATAGACATGGTAGGCCCTCTGCCTCCCACTAGTGCGGGTAACAGATTTTTACTAACCATCATGGATGTTTCCACTCGCTACCCGGACGCATACCCGATGAGAAATGGCAAGTCCCAGACTGTTGTGCGGAACCTGCTGTTGTATTGCTCGAGGTACGGGTACCCGCAGGAGATTCAATCAGACCAGGGCTCAAACTTCACGTCCAACCTCTTTAAGCAGACAATGCAGCTACATGGCATCAACACGGTTGTCTCTTCAGCTTATCACCCAGAGAGTCAAGGGGTGTTGGAGATATGGCATTCCACGTTGAAGAGCATGTTGCGGTGCTACTGTTTGGAGAATGGGAAGGATTGGGACCTGGGGTTGCCGTATGTTTTGTTTGCTGCACGAGAGCTACCCGGTGAGAGTTTAGGGTTCAGCCCCAACGAGTTGGTTTTCGGGCATCATGTCAGAGGTCCTCTTAGCATGGTGCGGGAGATCTGGGAAGGGACTGTGCAGCCAGGTTCTCTGTTGAAGTATGTCCTCGAGAGTCGAGACAGGATGCTGAAAAGCCTAGAGTTGGAAGGGAGAAACTTGGTGGGTACTCAGGCCTTGATGAAGGATCGGTACGACGTCAAAGAAAAGCTCAGGGAGTTTGTGGTTGGGCAGGAGGTATTGGTCTTGTTGCCTCTAGCAGGCCATCCTCTGTCGGCCAAGTATGTCGGTCTTTACAAGGTGGTGAAAAAGTTATCCGACCTTGACTACCTTGTGGCTACTCCTGATAGGCGCAAGAAGAATCAGCTCTGTCATGTGAACCTGTTGAAAGAGTTTGTGAGGCGCCCACCTGAGCAGCCTACTGTCCCTGTGTTGGTCTGCAGCGGCCAGGGTGGAGAAGGAGAGGGGGACAGTGAGGCACTGGTGGAGGACAGCTGGGATTGTCATGTCTCGGCGGATCAGTGGGCGGGGAATACGAGTCAGGTGACTGTAGAGGCGCTTGAGCACCTGCCTGAGCAACAGCGTGCAGCGATCCAGCACCTGTTCGATTCATACCCTTCTGTTTTCGCCGAGCACCCAGGCCTCACAACTAAAGTTGAGCACGATGTAGACGTTGGAGACCATCCCCCCTTTAAATCAGTACCCTATCGTGTCCCTCCCATTAAGCTTCCAGCTCTCAAAACGGAATTAGGCTACATGTTGGAGAGGGGGCTGATAGAGAAGGGGGCGGTGGGATGGACATCTCCCGTTACACTGCAGCCAAAACCAGACGGCAAGGTTAGGTTTTGCATTGACTTCAGACGGTTGAACGGTTTAACCCCCACCAATGCCTACCCTCTTCCCCGCGTGGATGACAGCGTTGACAAGATCGGACATGCACGCTATCTGACCAAGGTAGACCTTGTCAAAGGCTACTGGCAGGTGCCGTTGTCGGAGCGGGCGAAGTAGGTGTGTGGGTTTGTGGTTGCAACGTAATGCCGTACGGATTGAAGAATGCACCTGCCACGTTTCAAAGCCTGATGAACGAGTTAGTGGCGGAGATCCCTAACTGCACCGTTTATCTAGATGATGTAATCATATTCGATGATGATTTTGACAGTCATTGCGAGCACATCTGAGCATTGTTCAGGGAGCTGAGTGAGGCTCGTTTGGTGGTCAATCTGGGCAAATGTGATTTTGTCCGGGCTACTGTGCAGTACTTAGGTTTTGTGGGAGGGTTAGGCCAGGTGTGCCCCCCCCCCCCCAAACTAAGATACAGTTCCCCAGTTCCCCAGGCCGACCACCAAGCGACAAATCATGAGGTTCTTGGGCATGATCGGATATTATCGGAGATTTATCTGCGGCTACTCCTCGGTGCTGGCTCCTTTGACTGACCTACTTGCAAAGACTAAGAAGTTTGTGTGGGCACCTGAGTGTGAGAAAGCATTCTCCCTGGTGAAGCATCTCCTGTGTACTCACCCCATACTCAGGGCCCCAGACTTCTCGCGACCTTTTCAGCTAGCGACAGATGCTAGCGGTGTAGGGGCTGGGGCAGTCTTGTTGAAACAGACACCGAGGGCGTGGAACACCCAGTAAGCTTCTTCTCGAAGAAATTCAACTCGGCACAAAAGAATTACTCAGTAGTCGAGAAGGAGCTTCTGGCCATTGTGCTGGCGGTCAGGCACTTTGAGGTGTATGTTCCTGCCTATGGCCCAGTCGTGGTGATCTACACTGACCACCACCCTTTGAAGTTCTTAAATCAGTTCCACAACCGGAATATGAGGCTAACCCGATGGTCCTTAATGTTGCAGGAGTATAACTTAGACATCAGACATATTGCCGGTTGTGACAACGTGATAGTAGACTGTCTGTCAGGGCTGGAGGACCCAGGGTAGCTCACCACAGGTGTGTTGTCTTGAGTTTGGAGGAAAATTAGGCTTGCCCCTGTAGCTGCAAAACCGCCAAATACACTATTCAAATAATTACAAAAAAAACTAACATAAAAATTCTTTCTTTTGATAGTATAAAGTGTGCAGTATGTTACAGCAAGAATCTAAGACATTCCGAGTTTTGTACTTAGTAGGCTAGGCTTTAGGAAGCTTGCTCGTTGAGCGTAACATTGTTGAAGTGATGCTATTATTTTTGGGAAGTGTTGTGTATTTTTTGTATTTTTTTAATAATAATGTGTTATAAGTTTGTGATTGTGCCTTGTTTTTCACAACTTGGGGAGTAGCCGGGTGATGCGGGGTTTGTTAGCATTCTGTCTGGTCAGATGTGGCGTTTACCTGAGGTTAAAACGTCCCACATCTTGGGCGGGGTGTTACGCTAGCCAGCTGTTCAGAATGCTCTCGTACTCGCTAGCGCTCGCCAGGGCAGTGAAATGGGCTATGATAGTCGTAGAGCGACCCTCTTTCTTTCATAGTGTTTAAGTTGTCACAGACAGTTTAATGTTTGCCTTTATTCTTGTCTGTGACACCAAGAAGTATTTTATATCATTGATAGTGTTATAAGATACGCAGTGTGTTAGTTGCAATGAGAGAGATAAGGGGGAGCGAGGTGTAGTGCGTGTGCGCGCGCTCCCTTCCCGGCCGGCCCGCTTGTGGTGAGTGGGTGAACAGGGTCACGTGGGCTTTGTGTACCTGTGACGTAGTGGCCTGTGGTTGGTTGCAGCTCTCCTAGCCTCTCCTACCCTCCAAACTCCCTCAGAGCACGGCGCCGTGAGCTTGCGTCTACATCCCTTTGCATTCTGTTCCCCAATAACCACCTATACTACTGTTTCTCTCTCTGAACTTCTTCATTTCCATACTTCTATGCTTTGCAGTCAATTACCCATCCCTTCTGGCCCCTCGCAAGCGACATTCACTGTCCGCCAGTCGTATTACAATCTCCTTCTCTCAAATATTATTATGTACTAGCTTAGCAAGGTTTAGAGTCATAGATTTCATACTGTAGGGTGCTTTTCAATATTGCTTGTTCTCCTCCATTATTTAATGCTAGACTGTGGTGGGTATCTGTTGTCATTGTCAGTGTTGTGTATACGGCTCGCTACATCCTATACGGCTTCGACGGTGCTGGGTAGCCTGGTCCCTTTTGGATATTTCCTTTGCGAGTGTAGCATTGTGCTGGCAGAGGGCTTTTGCCTACCCCTGCCAGTATATTGCTAGCTCTTTGCTTGACTTCTTGGGGAGCATCAGGGCAAGACCAGGTACGAGAGACCTGGACTTACCAAGAGAGCGGTATTGTTTAGCCTAGGTTGTTGCGCAGGGCACAACCGTTGGGGGCTGTTACTTTATTTAAGGAAGTACTGTTTTTGAGTTGCTGTTATTATTACTGTCACAGAGTTGTTGCATTCTCATGTTTTCCATTACAGATGTCCTGCTTTTTGGTGTATTTATGATACACGTTTCATGTCCTGCCTCTTGCATTATTACAGTTCTATATTCTACGAGCATCTTAGAGCATCAGACGTTTGCAGAAGCTTCCAGGTCTGTTTGCTGTAGGACTAGACTTCAAGTGCTTTCATATAGCATTGATGTTGAGTTCAGACTAACATTAAACATAACGTAAGCATCTAATCTTTTATTAAATCTTGTCATAGTTTATTTAAGCTTTGTTAATACTTGAGAGCATTTTATTAACGTAATTACTTCTTGTTGTTTGCAGGCTTTGCCATTGCTGGAAAGCCTTAGTAGAGTACACTTATCCCTTGTTAATTGATACCCCGTTATCTAGTATATTAACTCTAGAGGGTTTATGTGTTTTGTTCACCGGCTTAATAGTTCAAGGGTTTGGAATTAGCGTACCGTTGTTGCATACTTAGCCTATATTGTAGTCCAATACTAAGTGCCCTTGTTTATTCAGTTGTGCCGGTCGTAACACTATTAAGTGTCATTCCGGGTTGAGAAGAAAGGATGGTCACTACAAGGTCGTTGGTCGCGATAAGGGAAGAGATAAAGGCTGGGGAGGCAATATCCGAGGCTCTCCGTATGCCCAAGCACCCGAGGCGGACAGGAAGAGTGGCTTGTGTCCAGGTCCGATCTTGAAATTCCACGTTGGTGATGCTGGTCACTGCTTCTCGGATTATGTTGTCTAATTCTTGGAGGCCACCAGTGTTCGTGTAAGTCATTGATGTGCGCAAAAGGTATTGGAGTTTTGGGATGGAGAAACAATTCTTGAGAAGGGCCAGAGCTGAGTGGGCATCGATGTGCATCAGGGTTCTCACAAGACGTTGAAGCTCCTCCGTTTTACCTTGAAGTGCTGGTGGGATTGCTGCCGGAGTTAGTGGGGAACCTAATAGGGTTTGCTGGTGCTCCTGAAGGACCTTTATGTCTGGCAATGTGTCTTGAAAATGGGTCTGAGTCTGTTCTCTTTCTTCAGGTGTGTGGTTGAGGAGAACAAGTTCATATTTGGTGTCATTTATCGCTAGCCCAGCCTGGTTGAGGTCGATGCAACCTTGGGTGGGTCATGTTCTAACCGATCTAAAAAACATCATAACTGGTAATACTTATCTCAATCATTCGTCTGACTGGATATTAGTCCCAGGACAGTACTTCCATTTCCAGTCGTTCCTTACCTACTCTAAATCACTGTTGAACATTCTGAACAGCAGTGAGATATAGAGGGCAAGTAGCCTCAAAGGGTTGCTACTGTTGTTCCTTGACTTCCTTTGTATTCCTTAAACTCACACAATTCCATTTAAGCTGAATAAAGATCGTCTTTTAACAGCCAAATAAAGACATAAATCCGTCTTCGTATTTTGAAAAGGTTCAACCAAGCTTCATAATAACTCCCAAGACGTCACAGTATAGAGTGTTAAGGGGGGAGTGCTTCTGGACCCCCTTCTCCCTCATGTTTCGCCTCATTAGCTTTGAGATTTTAAGACGTTCGTCAAACTTGTCTGGCGACTTTAAGACCTTTCGCCCATTTCCTTGCAATACCTGTCCTGCCATTTAGGTGTCGTTTTTTTCTTGGCGAGCGATAGCGAGTCTGTAATTAAGGAGGAACCGGCATTCGGTCGGGGCATACTTTCTACAGAAAAATTTACAAATTTAGAATTTGTAGACTCCTTTGATTATCTTTTTGTAATTATAACTATAGGGACTGATTTTTTGATTGACCTTGCTTTTCAATAATTAGTATATATAGTTTTGTAGCAACTATATAGATAATTATATTCATATACTCGTTTCCATATACATACTTCCATAATTAAACAAATTGAAGTCCACGACTATTTATGAGTGTGGTAGAGACTATAGGATGTGAGTGTGCCTGTGACGACACCCGAGTAACCCAAACCTATAATATTACCTTATCTGAAGACCTGCCAGTAACAGCCACCCCTACTATAACTCCCCCTATCCCCCTCCCCCACCTCTCTCTCTCTCTCCCTCTCTCTCTCTATCTATCTATCTATTTTTCTCTCTCTCTCTCTCTCTCTCATTCTCTCTCTCTCTCTCTCTCTCTCTCTCTCTCTCTCTCTCTCTCTCTCTCTCTCTCTCTCTCTCTCTCTCTCTCTCTCTCTCTCTCTCTTCACATACAACGATATGACGAAATCACTAGATATAATCTTCTTGGACTTTCAAAAAAGAAATTATGCCACATTGGAAACTGATGGCTAAACTGGAGAGGATAGGTATCAGAGGTAAAATTCATTCTTGGATAACAATTTGGCTTATAGACAGAAGACAGAGAGTAGTGATAAATGGAGTGGAATCCGAATGGGAGCCTATCACTAGTGGTGTTCCGCAGGGTTCGGTCCTTGGACCAGTCCTGTCTCTCATTTACATTAATGATATGATGTAGGGATAAACAACACCATCTCCAAGTTCACCGATGAAACACAGATAAGGAATGCAGTCCTGACCGAAGAAGATAGAAATGCACTGCAGTCTGATTTCAACAAGATATCAGAGTGGTCTGAAAAATGGCAGATGCCCTTAAATGTCGATAAATGTCAGGTGCTGCAGGTTGGTAGCAGAAATAAGAAATACATATACAAAATTAATGGCCAACAAATAAAAACCACAACACTCGTAAAAGACCTAGGGATATTAATATATGAAAACCTAAAAATGTCCGACCAATGTATAGCAGCTGCAAATAAGGCAAAAAGAGCATTGGGCTTTATTAAACGAAAATTTACATATAAACAGGAGAACGTAATAGTGCCACTGTTCAAAAGTATGGTGAGGCCCCACCTTGAATATGGTGTGCAGTTCTGGTCACCTTATCTGAACAAGGACATTGTAAGACTTGAGTCAGTGCAGCGTAGAGTGACGAAGATGATACCCTCATTAAGAACTAAACCATATGAAGAAAGACTTAAATGATTGAATCTGTTCTCGTTAAGAAAGTGGAGATTGAGGGGTCAACTTATTGAGTGCTTTAAGATACTGAACGGCTTCGACAAAGCCAATAGAAATGCGCTATTCACATTTAACAATAATACTCAAATTCGCGGAAATGGAATGAAATAAAAAACCCAAAAGGCAAACCTAGATATCGCAAAGAGTTTCTTCACCTACAGTGGGGTGACAGAGTCGAATAAACTACTAGTAAGAGTGGTGGAGAGCGACACAATAAACGCTTTCAAGGGAAGGCTTGACTTCTACCTAGAGGGGGCTAGAGTGATATGAACAAAAAAAAGTAGTTTGTAAGACCGGACTGCCTAGTAGGTACCTCGGGGTCTGTATGGTCTGTGTATCTATGTAACTCTCTCTAACTCTCTCTCTCTCTCTCTCTCTCTTTTTGATTGGAATGGACCGCAAGGTCTCTGAGATACTAACTATTCCTTTTAACTCCTTGTAATTCTCTCTCTATAGTTCTCTCTCTCTCTCTCTCTCTCTCTCTCTCTTTCTCTCCTCGCGCCTCCCTTCGAGTACAATCGTGGACAAATATTTATGGACAATTTATGGAGGCCAAGTTTCCCCCCTGGGGGTTAGGGAATAGAATATGCCCCACGTGCCTTCTGCGTGTCGTAAGAGGCGACTAAAGAGGTTGGGTCGGTGGGCTTGCGACCCCCACCCGGAAAAAATATCTAAGCAAAGAAAAATGAACGAACAGCCTCGGATGCGGACGGAACCAACGTTGACGAACCACGACCGACTAAGGACATGCCTTCGGACATTCTGAGAATGGCTACGTGGAATGTTAGTGGCATGAATGATGGCACAAAAGAGAGAGAGGTTCTGGAAGTGTTAGTGAATGCCAGGCTGGATGTATGTGGAATGACAGAGACCAAATGGAAAGGTTCAGATGTGAGAGAATGGGAATGTGGAATGGGTGTGTGTGCTGGAGTGAGTGAAGGAACAGCGAGAGAAGGTGCATGTTTGTTTGTATGTAGCAAATGGAAGGAATGTGTAAGAGAGTATGGGTCTGTGGGTTCAAGGATTGTGTGGGTGAGAATGAAAGTAGGAATACAAACGTGGGTGATTGTATGCGTGTATGCCCCGACAGAGGATATACTTGAAAGAAAGAAAGAGGAGTTCTGGATGAATGTGGAGGCGTGCCTGGAGAAGTTTGACAAGAATGAAAGAATATTTCTGATTGGGGATATGAATGGTAAGGTGGGTGATAGGAAAGTTGAGGGAGTGGTGGGAGGGTGGGGGGTACCATCAGAGGTGAATGGGAATGGTAGTGCACATGTGGACGTATGTGTGGGGAGGAGGCTGTGGATAGCCAACACCTTCTTCCGGCACAGAATGATCCACAGGTACACGTGGAAACGGATGTTGACGATGAAAGATAAGACAGTGGTGGAACGAAAGTCATTGATTGATTATGTATGTGTGGATGAACGAATGAAGAAATCTGTGATGGATGCTAGGGTGTATAGGGGTATTGGAGGGGGTCTGTCTGATCATTATGTAGTGGTAGCTAAGGTTAGGATACAAAAGAAGTGGGTGAGGAGAGCGGGAGGGAGGCAAGAGGAGGGTGGAATGGTGAGGAGGGTGGAGAGGTTGCAGGAGGAGGAAGTCAGGGAGGAGTACAGGAGAGCAGTGGAAAGACGACTAGGTGGGTTCGACCTGGAAGTTATGGAGGAAGTGGAGGAGATGAGCAAGGTGTTTAAGGAAGAGATCTGTGCAGCATGTGAGGAGGTGTGTGGAGTGAGGAGAAGAGGGAGGGGAGTGAAAGGTACAGCATGGTGGACAGAAGAGGTAAGAATAGCTGTGGAAGAAAAGAAGAAAGCATATAGAGAGTGGTTGGGTAGTAGAGGGAATGAAGATTCCGAGAGACAGAAACGAGCGAGGTACGTGGAGAGTAAGAGGGTGGTGAAGAGAGTAGTGAAGGAAAGTAAGAGAAGAGTAGATGAGGAATTTGGAAGGAATCTGAGTGTAAAATGGAGGGAGAGTAAGAAACTGTTCTGGAAAGAAGTCAAGAAATTTAGGGAAGGTAGCAAGGGAAACAGTAAGGGTGTGAAAGATAAGAATGGGAGAATGCTAGCCGAGAAGCAAGAGAGAGTCGAAAGATGGAGGGAGTACTTCAGTGAGTTGCTAAATGAAAGGAATGAAGAGCCAGCAAACATAGCTGGATATGGTATGGGAGGGAGAAGAAGAGAAGTAGTGGAGGAGGAGGTGGGGATCAGGAGGTCAGAAGTGTGGGAAGCCATGAAAAGAGTGAAGTTGGGGAAAGCACCAGGAACAGATGGAGTGTGTGGGGAAATGTTGAGGTATGGTGGTGAGATAGTGATAGAATGGGTATGGAAAATGTGCAAACTAGCATGGGAGAAGGGGAGTGCACCCGATGACTGGAAGACTGGCATAATAGTCCCCCTATATAAGGGCAAAGGGGAAAGAGGAGTGTGTGGTAACCACCGAGGAATATGTCTTCTAAGCGTAGTAGGGAAGGTATACAGTAGGGTAGTGATTGAGAGAGTGAGAGTGAGGACGGAGAAATGGATAGGCGACGAGCAGGGAGGTTTTAGGAAGGGAAGAGGATGTGTAGATCAGATTTTTACCCTGAATTGTGTTGTGGAGAAGTATCTGGAGAAGAAACAAAAGGTGTATGTTGCCTTTATGGACTTGGAGAAGGCCTATGACAGAGTGGATAGAGAAGGTTTGTGGAAAGTACTTAGAATATACGGAGTAGAGGGCAAGTTGCTGAAAGCAGTGAAGAGCATGTATGAGGGTGCAAAGGCGGCAGTACGTGTGGAGAGTGAGCAGAGCGAGTTCTTTGACCTGAATGTTGGTTTGAAACAGGGGTGTGTGATGTCCCCGTGGTTGTTTACTGTATATATGGATGGAGTCATGAAAGAAATACTATCAAGAGCAGTGGATGTTGGTGTATCGCTGAAAAGGGAGGGAATTGAGTGGAAGCTACCTATACTGCTGTTTGCGGATGATACAGTTCTGATGAGTGATAATGAATGGGAGTTGCAGGGTCTGGTAAATGAGTTTGGAACAGTGTGCGAAAAACGGAATTTGAAGGTAAATACGGGGAAGAGCAAGGTTATGGTCTTCGAAAGGGGTGAAGTCACAGAGTGTGAGGTGAAGCTGAACGGTCAGGCTATGGAGATCGTCAACTCTTTAAGTATCTGGGCAGTGTGTTGAGTAAAGATGGGACTATGGATGAAGAGGTGCGGGAGAGGGTACAACAGGGGAAGAAGGTTGTAGGAACGCTAAAAGCAGTAACAAGAAATAGGGTGGTCAGTATGGAAGTGAAGAAGTCCTTGCATGACAGTGTGGTAATCCCGACACTGACTTACGGAAGCGAAGCATGGACGTTGGTTGAGAGACTCAGACCAAGAGTGAGAGCAGTGGAAATGAATTACTTAAGGAGTGCGTGCGGAGTTACATGGAGGGATAGACAGACTAATGAGGAAGTAAGAAGGAGGTGTGGTGTAGAGGTAGATGTGCTGGAAAGTGTGAAAAGGAACAACTTGAGATGGTTCGGCCATATGGAACGTATGGAAAGCGAGAGAATGACTAAGAGGGTGTACGAGAGCGAGGTGGAGGGACAGAGGGGGAGAGGTAGACCGAATATGAGGTGGAAGGATGGAGTGAGGAACTACATGAACGAAGGCGGTGCTGGTTGGGGGGAGGGGCGTCGACTGACTGGGGACAGAGGTGCATGGGGGCGGTTCGTTCGTGGCCACCCCTTCGGGGATCACGGCGTCAAGCAATAGATAGATAGATAGAAGTTATGATGCACTAGAGAAGAACACGGTTAAAATGAACTCTTTAGGGGAAGAGTTATTGTTTGTATTATATATATATATATATTTATATATAGTGTTCACAATAGGGGTAACGTACAGTGTAGAGCCAGCTCAGGATAAAGACTAATATCTATCTATCTATTGCCTGACGCCGTGATCCCCGAAGGGGTGGCCACGAACGAACCGCCCCCATGCACCTCTGTCCCCAGTCAGTCGACGCCCCTCCCCCCAACCAGCACCGCCCTCATTCATGTACTTCCTCACTCCATCCTTCCACCTCATATTCGGTCTACCTCTCTCTCTCTCTGTCCCTCCACCTCGCTCTCGTACACCCTCTTAGTCATTCTCTCGCTTTCCATACGTTCCATATGGCCGAACCATCTCAAGTTGTTCCTTTTCACACTTTCCAGCACATCTACCTCCACACCACACCTCCTTCTTACTTCCTCATTAGTCTGTCTATCCCTCCATGTAACTCCGCACGCACTCCTTAAGTAATTCATTTCCACTGCTCTCACTCTTGGTCTGAGTCTCTCAACCAACGTCCATGCTTCGCTTCCGTAAGTCAGTGTCGGGATTACCACACTGTCATGCAAGGACTTCTTCACTTCCATACTGACCGCCCTATTTCTTGTTACTGCTGTTAGCATTCCTACTACCCTCTTCCCCTGTTGTACCCTCTCCCGCACTTCTTCATCCATAGTCCCATCTTTACTCAACACACTGCCCAGATACTTAACCCTTTATTAGCGGGGTCGGACTTAAGTCCGGTACGAGATAATTGGACTAAATGGCGGGGTCGGACTTAAGTCCGTGGGTGTATTCCCACCCTAATTTAGGTGGAAAGCGGAACCTGGTGGTCAGGCGGTATACTACAAGGGCCCACCCACATATCCCCACTGCGTGACCGTGACTCAGTGACCCTCAAGCAGCCATAATGGAAGGTCAAGATTTGCCCGTGTTCGATTCGGTGGCCGCCATCCCTAGTGCGTCGCGCCACTCTACTAACCACGCCCGGCTTACCACCCAGGAACTAGATATCATGCTGAACTCTTCAGAACTTTCTAATAAGCTGTTGGATGAAACCGTCGAATGTCTGGGTGAGAGTTTGGTAGTGTGGATGACTCGGAAGACGAAAATAACCCGATCATAGGCTTTCATCCCAAGCATAATTTGCGTGGGGTTGATGTTGAGGTTTGATGTTGGACAGACCGTTGACCATATTGAAGACGTTCCTGACGAAGAATATACTGGTGTGGGTGTTGGTAAGTACAATTTATATTTTATAATTGCTTGAAAGTTTGATTGCAAGCATTTTATCACCTTACGAGCGGGTGGTGGAGTATATTTCCCTGTGCCGCCCAGCGGGTTTTTTGTTTTACCCTAAATGGGGTTGTTTAGTGCTCTTTTTCATGCATAAACAAGACCCAGAGCGTAATACAAGTATGTATCCCTGAAAGGGCGTAAATTGAGCTTTCCAATGACACCCGAACCATCCTTCTACGATCATTGGTTGTCTTTCAACGATCGTGCAACACGAGTGCAAAACCCTAAACTACGGTAATTTCCTTATATAATTCCCTGTAGTAGGTCCACGGCGGCTGTGACGAGCGGTCAGGAGTTACATTATGTGCTAATCACCGCTCCGCTCTCTCTCAGAGCACATTACGTCCTCAAAATTGCACTCTACAAGAAATGTCCTTTGCATTTTATAGCGTATTATTTGCAGGCGTTCGGTAAATTTCTCACGATAACCAGGGTATACGGTACATTTCTCACGATAATATAAGCAACAACGAAGCTTGGCGAAGATTGTGGTCTACAATATACCTTTTTATAATTGCATGTGACCTTGTAATTGCTTGAAAGTTTGATTGCAAGCATTTTATAAGCGTATTATTTGCAGGCGTTCAGTACATTTCTTACGGTAATACAAACAACGAAAGATTGAATATTTGTGCTTGGCATTATATGATTGTGGGGAACAGATGTAGGCCTACCGTATATATTATTTTATCATAATATATGATACATATGTAACATTGTTATATTATCACGACACTCTCTCTCTCTCTCTCTCTGTCTCACTCTCTTTGTTTCTACACCTTTGTACTCCTTGGTACTCTCTTTCTCTGATGTAGGCCAGGGCACGCCCCTAACTAATCTTCTCTTCCTTCCCAGGGAAAAATCACACCTAGCAGATGTTCTTGACCTCTCTCTCTCTCTGTCTGTCTCTCTACCTATATATACATTTATAATTGCATGTGACATTGAAATTGCTTGAGAGTTTGATTGCAAGCATTTTATAGCGTATTAATTTGCAGGCGTTCGGTAAATTTCTCACGATAAACCAGGGTATACGGTAAATTTTCACGATAATATAAGCAACAACGAAGCTTGGCGAAGATTGTGGTCTACAATATACCTTTTTATAATTGCATGTGACATTGAAATTGCTTGAGAGTTTGA
>CM064532.1:28084870-28301121 GCA_032716605.1 Paralithodes platypus | reverse complement strand
ATATATACCTGACAGGGCTAAGATTCGAACCATACAGGCAGGAGGTCCAGTTACCTACACCACCACGAGAGTTAAAAGAAGGAATTTGATACTTCTACCAGTATTCCTTCCCAACTTGACTCTGATGGGGGGACAGACTGTCTTTTAATCGAAATCCGGCTGCCCTAAGCATGACAAGTTGTTTATTGGATGACAAATATAGCTGACAGGGCTAGGATTCGAACCATACAGGCAGGAGGTCCAGTCACCTACATCACCACGAGAGTTAAAAGAAGGAATTTGATACTTCTATCAGTATTCCTTCCCAACTCGACTCTGATGAGGGGACAGACTGTCTTTTAATCGAAATCCAGCTGCCCTAAACATGACAAGTTGTTTATTGGATGACAAATATAGCTGACAGGGCTAGGATTCAAACCATACAGGCAGGAGGTCCAGTCACCTACACCACCACGAGATAAACAACTTGTCATGCTTAGGGCAGCCGGATTTCGATTAAAAGACAGTCTGCCCCCCATCAGAGTCGAGTTGGGCAGGAATACTGATAGAAGTATCAAATTCTTTCTTTTAACTCTTGTGGTGGTGTAGGTATATATATATATATATATTTTCTTTAATACATACGAGGTTGAAAGAAATGGCAATTTCTGCGTTGGAAATTTTATTATTCAAAGTTTCCAGGTCTCTGATGAGTTTTCGCTGGGTGGCAGGAAGTAGATGAAGGAGATGAGCAAAATTCATGGTGGTACAGGGTTACATAAATGTACATGATGATACAGGATATACGACGCGTTTCACTGGACAACCAGCATTATCAAGTAAGGAAGGAATGATATAAAAGGTAAACAGGAAGGGTATATATCCAAGCCTTACATCCCAACATCAACAACCAAACTCTGGACCTTCAGATCCTTCCTTCTGCCAAAAGGCACTACCCTACAGGACCTAACACCCCTCCTCGCCCCCCGGTGCCCTTGACGCAGCCCCCCGCGCTACCTCCTTCAGCTTCGTCTTCTGCAGGCACCACACAACTTAGGCCACGCCCCTCGACACGCAGCCAATCAGCTTCGACCCCACCTACTGACCACCATCCCGCATCCAGTGCGCATGCGTGAAGCGGTTAACCCCTTTCTCTCTCCTAATTTACGCTTCCACCAATAGCAGACTTTTGCCCCCTGTTTTCCGCCTCCTCTGATCCTCCACCCTCTATATATACCCTTCCTGTTTACCTTTTATATCATTCCTTCCTTACTTGATAATGCTGGTTGTCCAGTGAAACGCGTCGTATATCCTGTATCATCATGTACATTTATGTAACCCTGTACCACCATGAATTTTGCTCATCTCATTCATCTACTTCCTGCCACCCAGCGAAAACTCATCAGAGACCTGGAAACTTTGAATAATACAATTTCCAACGCAGAAATTGCCATTTCTTTCAACCTCGTATGTATTAAAGAAAAAAAAGAAAAAATATATATATATATATATATATATATATATATATATATATATATATATATATATATATAGTGAGTAGAACATCAGCAGGTGACCTAGGACACCGTAATTTCCATAGGATAAGGATAAGGATGGAAAAGACGCCTGGAAACATCTTGAACTTTATTTTTCGAATTTTCGGCACCTACTATTCTACATGAAACCACATTATGGTTTCATGTAGAATAGTATTGCCTTCTCTGATTGGTTGGTGTTCAATCTTAGCGTATTATTGTTTAATTTATATTCACCTTATTTGCATAGATAAGTTCTTAATTTGTAAACTCAATTGTTTTAAATATTAATTGATTAGTTTCACTATACACTTCGAGTGTTCTTTTTCTTTATATTTAAATATTAAAAAATTTAGAACCCGTTCTTTTGTATGATTCTAGAGTGTATACTCTATTTTAGGTTCTGTATTGTATATATATATATATATATATATATATATATATATATATATATATATATATATATCTGCAGTGTATCTTCGTAATTATATGGACATTATCTTTCTGTCTTGATGATATTCTGTTTACCTCGCCTAGATCGTAAGGTGTGTGCGGTCAGCGTATCTTTGTAAGTAAATCACCTTCTCTAACTCACTCTCACTCTCACTTTCACACTCTCTCTATCTCTCTCATATACACTTATCTCCTTTATTACTTAATATCCTATCTCGCCAGTAAGCCCATCCAATCTTTCCAGCCAGCAGTGCTTGTGGCACTTTGGCTCTGCCGACTGGGTAGCTCTTCAGCAGTACTTCTTAAAATTTCCATGGAATCATTTTTGCTTCTGTGGCCGGGGACCCTCAGAGTATGCTCAATGTATTTCCGAGGTTATCATCTCGGGCATGGAGGCATACATTCCAATTTCTTTCTCTCAGTCTAATACAAAAAAGTATCTTGGTTTACTCATGCTTGTTATACTGCTGTCCACAATAAGGAGGAATAATTCAAACAGTACCCTCGCCTTTAATCTACAAAATCTCGTACTAATTATGTTTCTGCCCGGAAATAAGCCAAATCTGTTCTCAGATTCGCCAAAAACTCTTTCATCAATAGCAAATGCTTTGAACTTTCCAAACTCTCACTCTTCACAAGCTTTAGGCATCTAGTCAAAATCCTCTCCAACAATTATACTTCCTCATCTTTCCCTCTTCTTTTCCACTCTAACGGCACCATCATCACCATCTTCACTTTTTCCTCTGAAAAAGCTAATCTCTTCGCTCAAGCTTTCGCTAAATACTCCACCTTGGATGATTCCAGTGCTATTCCTTCCTCTCCACCTCCCTCTCTCTTAATTATGCCAGCAAACTCGCTGGTGTAGTGACTAGCGTCTTGGACTTCCACCCAGAAGGCCCAGGATCGTGCCCACGCTCGGCGCATTAAAGATTTTTCACAAGCACTGAGCCGTTACTGTCCCTCATGAGCCAGCAGGGGGTGGGGTAGTAGTACAGGACCCCAATGGAAATACGCCTACTCGGCCTTATTGGGCTATCCTTAGCTGGCTTAGCATGCGCTAGCTTTAAGAACTATTATTATTATTATTATTATCCTAATCTCTTTTAAGGATATACTTTCTGCCCTCTCTGGGCTTGATACTAAGAAGGCGTATGGACCAGATGGTGTTCCTCCTGTTGTACTCAAAAGCTGTTTTTCTGTGCTGACTCCCTGCCTAGGTAAACATTTCTGTCGCTGTCTTTCCTCTAACATCTTCCCTTTTTGCAAGAAGTTTGCTATCACTCAACCTGTCCCCTCCAACTATCGCCCAATTGCTCTCATTGCTTGCATCTCTAAAGTTTTTTAATCCAATCTTAATTCAAAAATGTATTAAGCATTTCCCTTTCCATAATCTACTTGCCAGTGCACCCGTGTATCGAGTATTGTTTGTACGTGTGTGGAGGTTCCACCCATACAGCACTACTCGAAAGAGTAGAATCAAAAGCATTTTATCTCATCAATTCACATCCTCTTACAAATTCCCTAAAATCTCTTCCAACACGAAACTACAAGACCCCCCTTAATATCGGCTATACAAATATACAGACAGGCAGCGTTACCGGTTTATCTTGAATACACTTCAGCCTCCAACAAGAGGTCCAGTATTATGAAAGAGTGGCCAAATATTTCTTTGGACATCATTTTGGTTCTTTTGGACACCATGTTGGTTCCTCAATTATCAAAGAACAAAGTTTTATATTATTAACGATCGTGTAGTATGTACAGTATATCCACTGTTCAAACTACAGTATACACATACTATGAATACACTTTAAGAGGGGTAATTATATTTGTATTTTATATTATTATATACGTATACTGTATATATATATATTTTGTAGTTTGCTCAATAGACATCTATCAAGCTTTAGAAAAACACCCCGAAGGCCAGTTCCTATTAATTTATAGGTTTACTTTCGCTTGCCAGGAAAAAACTGACATCTAAATGTCATGAAAGGTCTTAATATAGACAAAGAAATGGAGCAAGATCTTTGAAAATTGTCAAACTAATGGAACAAAATCTTAAATCTCATAACTAATAGAGCTAAAAAGGAGGGAGAAAAGGGTCCAGGGAAAAAAAAATCCTCCCCCCCCCCCCCCCTGCCCCGCCACCCACCTCCACCTTAATAAGCATTACAGGAGGGTGGTAAACAAACAACAAATTCCTAAAATATATATACTTATACATATTACATATATTATACATATTATATATATATACTTATATATATTACATATTATATATATTACATATTATATATATATATTACATATTATATATATATATACTTATATATATTACATATTATATATATTACATATTATATATATTACATATTTGATACAAATACGTACAACATACAAGGGTCACCCTTTACAATACAGCAGTTTTTATAGTCTCTTCATTATAATCAGGCCAAAAATCTTGACTATTAACCTTTTTAACTCAAAAAGGGCTGGAGTAAAATGGATTGCCAACTTCCATTCATATTTCCTGGCTGGCTCTTCTTAAATGGTAGAAATAATAGGTCGATTATTCCAGTTATTATTGAGTTATAGAGATTAACCCCTTGAGGATTATGACTCCTTTTGTCAGTTGATTCCGGCTATCATTAGACAATTTTATGAAGAGTAGGAAGGGTAATTGGAAGTCCGAGGGTTGATTGGGCCAGTCTTTACCCTTTAAACTGTCACGGATACTTCCTAAACTGTATAATGCCAGATAAAATTGTCAAAACGCGTCATAATCCTCAAGGGGTTAACCTCTATAACTGATGAAGGGCTAGAATAATCGACCTAACATTTCTACCATTGAGGCACACTCAGCCAGGGAAGACTAGGTATGGAAAATGACCGTCCATTTACTCCAGCCCTTTTTGAGTTACAGAGATTAGAGGTCACCAATGCTGGTATAATTATAGTGATCAAACTATACAGGTCATTCTCGACTATAGTCTTTGCATGGTATTAACCCCTTCAAAATTATGTTTATTTTGTTATTCGGGTTATCATTAAATTATTGTATGCAGGTTAGAAAGGATCTGTGATAGTTAAAAGGGTAAAGAGTGGCCAAATCAACCCTCTGGCTTCCATAAACCCTTCCTACTCTTCATAAAATCAACCCTCTGGCTTCCATAAACCCTTCCTACTCTTCATAAAATCAACCCTCTGGCTTCCATAAACCGTTCCTACTCTTCATAAAATCAACCCTCTGGCTTCCATAAACCCTTCCTACTCTTCATAAAATCAACCCTCTGGCTTCCATAAACCCTTCCTACTCTTCATAAAATCAACCCCCTGGCTTCCATAAACCCTTCCTACTCTTCATAAAATCAACCCTCTGGCTTCCATAAACCCTTCCTACTCTTCATAAAATCAACCCTCTGGCTTCCATAAACCCTTCATACTCTTCATAAAATCAACCCTCTGGCTTCCATAAACCCTTCCTACTCTTCATAAAATCAACCCTCTGGCTTCCATAAACCCTTCCTACTCTTCATAAAATCCAATCTGGCCCTCATAAACCCTTCCTACTCTTCATAAAATCAACCCTCTGGCTTCCATAAACCCTTCCTACTCTTCATAAAATCAACCCTCTGGCTTCCATAAACCCTTCCTACTCTTCATAACATCAACCCTCTGGCTTCCATAAACCTTCCTACTCTTCATAACATCAACCCTCTGGCTTCCATAAACCCTTCCTACTCTTCATAACATCAACCCTCTGGCTTCCATAAACCCTTCCTACTCTTCATAAAATCAACCCTCTGGCTTCCATAAACCCTTCCTACTCTTCATAACATCAACCCTCTGGCTTCCATAAACCCTTCCTACTCTTCATAACACCAACCCTCTGGCTTCAATAAACCCTTCCTACTCTTCATAACATCAACCCTCTGGCTTCCATAAACCCTTCCTACTCTTCATAACACCAACCCTCTGGCTTCCATAAACCCTTCCTACTCTTCATAACATCAACCCTCTGGCTTCCATAAACCCTTCCTACTCTTCATAACATCAACTCTCTGGCTTCCATAAACCCTTCCTATTCTTCATAAAATAGCCTAATAATAGCCAGAGTATACTGTCAGATTGCGTCATAACCATCAAGGGCTAATTAAAGTATATTGAATTACTAATATATTAATATATACAGTATATAAATCTAGTATTGAAGCACTCTGTTAACCTCTTTAACAGGATCATGTCTTTCCCATTCATATTCGGGCTACCAATAGATGATTTTATTCAACTTAGGAAGGACCTCTATAGCATAATAATAATACTAATAATGATAATAATAATAATATTAATACAAATAATACTAATACTAATAATAATAAATAATAATACTACTATTAATAATAATAGTAATAATATAATCAAATACATATAAACTATTTCGATTAACTCTTACACCTGTTATCTAGCTTACCCAACACTTTGCGATTATGACGTATTTTAACGGTTTATTCTTGCTATTATTAGACGATTATATATAGATTAGGAAGGGTGTATGGAAGTCAGAGGGGTAGTTGAGATAATCTGTAACCTTTTGATGCACACAAACCCCTCCTAAGTTGTAAACATCGACTAATGATAACCAGAATTAACTGTCAAAATGCGTCATAATCTTCGACGGGTGATCAAATGTACGGTATGAAAAGGTATATAAAGAGTGCATAATAATCTACCTCTATCCTATAGGTATATTGGCAGTACTATACCCTATTCTGTCCAACTCTCTAACCCAAGAGTAAACTGATTTTGCCAGTCTATTTTTTCTACTCAAAAATTAAGCACTGAAATTTTCTCTCTCTCTCTCTCTCTCTCAATCTGTTTTTCCCTCATCCTATGACTTAAACTGCGTCAAGCTCCTTGAGTCCAGACACTTTGACTCGAACGTATCTTGAATTAGGTTCTCTGTCACTCTTTCAACTTAAGGGGAGACACTTGATAAAGGCAGCTTTGCCTTTTGTCTCATTCATACACATAGAAAACAAATATATATATATACATAAACGTCCATAATAATATACTCTTTATAAATTAAGTATATTGGCAGTGATATACCTGATTAATATATGGATTAAAAGGTATATCAGGATCAATATACCCAATGCGTGCTTTTTTGCTTTTGTTTAATTATTATGAGGGAGATAAAAGGCAGAACTGTCTGTGACGAGTGCCTCCCCCAGAGTTGAAAGAGAGTCAGGGCCTGACATACATGTTTCTATTCATACCAAACTATTTCAATTGACTACTTGCGAGTTTCAGGCTACGAGGAAGTTGGAGCTATAAGCATTAATATAAAACAAATACGATAATATTGTAGTAAGATTCTGATGAATAGAAAGCACAATACATTTGGTTTTCTGTGTTTATTGATGTACCGTAATTTAGTTGGTAATTCTGCTTAATATTGATGAATACAGTTCCAACTCCCTTGTAGCTTGAAACTAGCTAGTGGTCAGGTAAGGGGAGGTTTGCTTGACCCCTCCTCCCTCTTGTTGAGCCCAATTAGTATTTAAATATTAAGACATTCATCCCATTAATTTGGAGATTTTCAAACCTTTCGTGCCTTTTATGTGTCGATATTTTGTTGGCGATAGCAAGCAGAAGGGACGGGGAATGTTTCTACCGAACAATGCACAGATTTATTCCGATATAAATACTGTATATATATATATATATATATATATATATATATATATATATATATATATATATATATATATATATATATATATATATATACAGTATATATATTTATATATATACATTATTTTTATGTTGTATTTTGTATTTGTTTTAAGCTTGATAAAGGTCTAGGGACGAAACTAAAATAATAATACATCGATACATAAACAAATAAATAAAAATCTCCCCTTGACTATTGTCTTCCCATTTTTCATTCATTTTTCCCACAGAGCCTTTCCAACAGGAGCAGATCCAGCTCAGGCTTAAGGGGGGAGGGGGGGGGGGGGGGCTGATAATTATACATGAGGGGCGCCATAACTTTATATGTATTGTATTTCAGATAAAATGCAGTATATATCGGATGTAAGGGCGCAATGTTGGACACTAAGGAGGGGGGCGGCCGACCCCCCCCCGGGATCCGCCACTGCTTTCCAAACTAGAACAAACCTTCTAATGGTAGCCAATATACATTGAAAACACTCACTCTGCTGACACACTTGAGTATAATGATAATGATTTACCTTTCTATACCCTGTTCCAAAACAGTGAGGCAAAACTCCTAAACATTAACCTCGATAACTCACAAACAACTAAAGTACTCCTTCTACAGTATGTGAAGGGTCAGCTTGGGAATAGAAGTGGACATTTCCAAACCATTTGTTCCAGCCATTTTTGAGTTACAGAGGTTAGGGTTCACGATTTCTGGCCTACTCATTTGGAACAAAGTACACTCGGATGCCATAGTCTCTAGGCAGGGGTGGATCAAATACAATTGTATTTGTATTTTAATTGAATTTAAATACAATTTTCACTGTATTTGTATTTGTAATTGTATTTTATCACCTAGAAGAAAAAGTATTTGTATTTGTATTTCGACACTTGTTAGTACAAAGTACAAAGGAGTACAAAGGAAATCAAGCAACAATAGATCTAATGACCCTTCTAGGCTGCTTGTCCTCCAAAATACTGAGGATCAAGTGTCCAAACAGTGGTTTAGAGTGGGTAAGGGAACATTGGAAAGGGAACTACTGCCCTGGAACTAATGTCCGTGGCAGGACTAGGAAGTTAGTAGGGGACATATGGGTTAGTAACTGAGGGGAGGATAAAATAAAGTTATTCATTTACAAACACAGTCAGTCGCGGGTTTGATGCGAGATATTTGTCTAGGCGGAGTTTAAATGAATCGACGGTGCTGCAGTCTATAACGTCTCGGTGAAGCCCATTCCACAAGTTGACAACTCGATTGAAGAAGAAATTCTTAGATTTGTGTGAGTTAAAATATTTACCAATAATTTCGCAACCGTTTCCCCGCGTGTAATTAGATTGGTTGATAGTGAAGTACTTACTACAGTTCATATTGTCGATGCCTTTGATGATTTTGAACACTTGAATTAAGTGACCTCTTGATCTGCGCTGGGCTAAAGGAAATAGATTTAATTCTCTAAGACGCTCTTCATATGGTTTGTTCTTTAGGCTAGGTATCATTTTGGTAACTCTACGTTGAACTCGTTCTAGCTTGTTTATGTCTTTTTGGTAATAAGGGCACCAGCATTGAACGCAGTATTCCAGAAGAGGGCGGACTAAGGAATTGTAAAGGGTTAGGATAACGTCTTTGGATTTATGCTCAAATGACCTGCCTATAAAGCCAATTATTTTGTTTGCCTTCTTAACAACTTCTGAACATTGTTGACTCGGTTTTAGGTTACTCGACATTGTTACTCCCAGATCGGTTTCTCTGTTTACATTCTTAAGCTGAGTGCCATTCATCGAATAGTTTGCTTTCTCATTTAGGTATCCGATATGTAGTACTTTACATTTATCCGCATTGAAACTCATTTGCCAAATTTGGGCCCAATGTGACAATTTATCTAGATTGTGTTGCATATCGTCAACTTGATCTTTTGAGAGTACGCTATTTGCAATTTTTGTAACGTCAGCAAATTTTGAGATTGTACAGGTGAGACCCTCATCTATGTCGTTGATGTAAATTAGAAAGATAATTGGTCCTAGTACCGATCCCTGGGGTACCCCGCTACTTACATTGGTCCATTTAGATGCCTTACCGTTTATGACTACTCTTTGCTTTCTGTCGCTGAGCCAATTTTCTATCCATTTCAACACAACGTCTTGTATTCCATGCGCTTTTAGTTTTAGCCGTAAACGTTTGTGGGGAACTTTGTCAAAGGCCTTTTGAAAATCAAGGTATATAATATCTACAGCTTTACTCTCATCGTAGAGGTTGAGGATATCGTGGAAGAAGTCTAAGAGGTTTGTTAAACAGGAAAGTTTTTTACGAAAGCCGTGTTGAGTATCTTTAAGTATGTTATTTTCCTCCAAGTGATTTACGAGTCTGTCTCTTATGACCGTTTCTAGCATTTTACATACAACTGAGGTTAAGCTAATTGGACGATAGTTACTGGGTAGGGATTTGCTGCCTTTTTTTAATATCGGTGTTACGTTGGCTGTCTTCCACTGATCAGGCATAGTTCCAGACTGCAAGGATTTATTGAATAGTAATGTCAGTGGTTTGGAGAGCTCATCCTTAGCTTCCTTTAGAACTCTAGGCGAGATTGTATCAGGTCCAGGCATTTTATTTACCTTGAGTTTATCTAAACAATTCAATACTTCTCTCTCTGTAACTGTGATATTGCTTAGAACATCTGAATTATCAATCTGAATCGGCGATGGTGTAGGGATATCACTGAGGTCTTCTGTTGTAAAAACTGATGCAAAGAAGGTATTGAGGGCATTACTCATTTGTACTTCGTCTTTGGTGTATTCTCCAATTTCATCGACTAACGGTCCAACAGTTGAAGTAACTACTTTTTTCTTTCTGATATAACTATAGAATTCTTTCGGGTTTGTTTTACTTTGATTCGCAATATGTAACTCTAGGGTCTTTTTACTTTGCTTAATTAACTTTTTGGCTTTGCGTCGTAGCTCTACAAATTTCACCCGTTCTTCGTCATTTTGTGAGGATTTTAATCTATCATTAGCAAATTGTTTAGCAAGCAGGCAGTTTGAAATATCTTTAGTGTTAGTGTTACAGGCAGTAGGCTAGTTTAAGGCTACTGCCTTTTGCCTCTTCCATAAACAAAGGAAATTTTTATATTTTTTATTGCTACTTACAGACAATTTGTGAGGACGAAAACACCAACATTTGTTTTATTTTCATATTTGTGTTTTTTATATTACTACTATTGTTATCTACAAGCAGTAATGTTGAATATTCTGAATCTGTTGTGCATATTTTCCCGCTTGTTTTGAATTCTCCCTACCAATAAATGCTTACAGTGGCCGATAGAGGCACTGAATGCAATGTTTACCGCGGTGCATTGTGGGAAATTTGCGACATCGCGGACCTATACACCCTCCCTCTCATTCAACAATTCTTTATTATAAGCAGTTAGTCGAAATTTATGTAGCTGACACATACTTTGGTCTATGCATAATATTGTTTTATATATTTTAAAATCATCCATATTCATAAATAACGTTTATATAATTATAATACACAGTCATCAAGTATTGTTGTGCCTATTTTGTTATGATAATTAATCAGCTTATAATTATGTTTGCAGTCATTATCATCTGCATATGGACTTTCCCTTTATTACTATAGGCCTACTATATAAGCATATAGTGTAGTCGTATACTGTAAACAAAATAACTTGTAGAATCACAAAAAAATTAGATAAACTGTGTATATCCTAGGTGTTGGGTATTGTTGATGTCGACAGTCATAGCTCTGGCGCTACTTTGAAGCGTCCACCAGAGGTCTTAGGTGAATTATTGGTAGGGTCAATTGAAATCCCGCGCAACCTTTCCGTTGACGCTCGGTCTGACTCGCTGAGTTAGATCACAGGCTCAGATCGAACGGTAACGAAAAGTATTTGTATTTGTATTTTTACATCTTAATTTCAGAAGTATTTGTATTTATATTTGCATTTTTGCATTAAGGAATAAAAGTAATTGTATTTGTATTTGACCTATACAAAATCAGTATTTGATCCACCCCTGGTCTCTAGGCCACTCATATGACGTCGTTGACCCCCTATATTTTCCTTATCTAATTATAACTATCTGGATTGATTTTTTTATACAACTTGCTTTTCAATAAATAGTATACATAGTTTTGTATTTGATGCATAGAACATTATATTCATAGATTAGTTTCCAGAGATATACTTCCATAATTAGAAATAGGTGAAATCCAAGAATATTGAGGAGTGGACTAGAGACTATGGCATCCGAGTGTACCGTATAGCTGGCATGATATGGATTTATGACCACCAATAAACCTTTAAGGGAGCCCACCTCGCTTGTTTTCGATTTCTCTCCCTCTCTCTTTGGCTTGTATCCATTCAGCCTACTGTTTTAAGACGCTTACCCCCATCCAGGTGTCAATATTTTCGTGGCGAGCGATAGCAATCCAGCATATATATTTGTTTTGTTTTGACAGCAAGCTAAATGTGTACATTTTCGATAGAAAAATGTCTCCGACGAAGCCGGATTTCTCCATACAATGCTGGCTCGCTTTCGCTCACCAGGAAAAAATCGACACATGGATGGGGATAAACATCTTAAAACAGTTGGCTGAATGGGGCCAAATGGATACAAGCCAGGGAAAGAGAGAACAGGAGAGAAAGATAAAAAAATGAATGTGACCCCCCTTAACCCGGGAACTGCGGGGAGACTCTTTAGAGTTCCCCCGGCGGACTGCGGGGAGACTCTTAAGAGTGAGTGAAAACAAAAATCAACTTTTGACATCGAAAAAAAAAAAAAAAAAAACAAACAAAAAATTGGCCCCTGGGCCATGCAAAATCTCAGTCCTCTACCTCCCCTCCTTCCCCACTTTCCTCCTCTCCTTCAGTTATCACCTATTTTCCCTGTTATTCCCTTATTCTGAGGTATATTTTCGTGCTAACATTAGAAATCCGGTTGGAGGGTGTGGTCATCACTGATAGCAAGCGAATGCAAGAGAGAGAGAGAGAGAGTATCGATCGACTGTGTCTCAGTGGCCTTGGGGGAAATTGGAGGGAAAGTAGCTTGCCTCACCCATACATTATACAACTCGCGGGCTATATCTCCGATTTTGACCATCCAAACGCTGTTTTCACTCGTTTTATTGTTGTTTCAGGTTAATACCTTTATAATCAACCCATAATAGGCGCATATGGATAAGTATTAATGCTATTAATGGTACAATGAATATTTTAGTGACGGAAACACCTCAAATACGTCAGCACAGGGGGACGTTTCCAATTACCCCCATGCGCACTTGTTAGGTTAAATGGGTGGATTAGTATGGACATTCTATACCCTTGTGATTGATAGCGATATACTCTTCTAACTGATATAATATGGGTTTGACCACCAATATAACTTTAACCCGTTGAGGATCATGATACGTTTTAGCAGTTACTGCTGGCGATTATTAGAAAATTTTATTAAGTAAAGGAAGGATCTGCGTGATTCAAAAGGTTAATTAATCCCTTTTGTACCGGCGACGTCTATTTAATTGTATTCTAGCTATGTTTAGACGATTTTATGCATTATAAAAAGGATCTGTGGTAATAAAAATGATTAAGTGGGATAGTTCGAAGCCTGTTATTTACTGGAGGTCCTTTTTACATTTAATACGACCGTCTAATAGTTGCTGATATAAAGTATAAAACACGTCGCCGGTAAAGAAGGGGTTAAGATCGACTATACCCCTTTGATTACTAGAGGTCTTTCCTAAACTGCATATAATCGTATAACAATAACCAGAAGAACCTGTCAAAATGCGTCATAACCCTCATAGGGTTTAATTGGTATATTATTATGGACACTGTATACTCGCTTAATACCCATATCTTTTGAACAACCATTGATTACCAATAATTGTTCTCATTTACAAAGTCAAGTATATTATTTCATAGAAAATGCTAAGGTGGTGTCACACGAACGTATTTTTCAGCAATTTGTGATGAGCATGTTTGTTCTCGTACTATTTTGAGGCTCTTTCGCATTAAAATCGGAAACTAGATCGAAGGTAGATTTTGTTAGGTAATTTAGGTAATATTGCGGAACTTAAATTGAAAGCTGCCAGACGACATATTATTACCCATAAGGACTGACGGAAAAATCGATCGTGTGAGACCATCTTTATATATAATACTGTATATTCTATTGCACTAGACATATCGAAAGCTTTCGATAGAGTCTGGCACAAATCTTTATTTCCTAAACTACCCTCCTTCGGTTTCTATTCCTCCATCTGTGCCTTTGTCTCTAATTTCCTTTCCGGCCGCGGTTGTGGACGGCCATTGTTCACTTCCTCACCCTATAAACTCCGGTGTTCCTCAGGGCTCTGTCCTATCTCCTATTCTCTTTCTAATTTTTATAAATGATCTCCTCAACTGTACCTCAATTCCCATCCATTCATACGCAGACGACTCAACCTTACACTACTCCATTAGTTTTTCAGAACGCCCCAGCCAGCAATCCCTCAATGACAAACGTATTGAAGCCATAGAACTCATAAATTCTGATCTAAATACTATTTCCAATTGGGGCAGAGAAAGCCTTGTTACCTTTAATGCTTTCAAAACCCAATTTCTTCATCTATCTACCCGTCAGGATCTCCCAGCGGACTATCCCTTATTCTTCAACAATACAAAAATCAATCCTTCATCTTCTCTCAATATTCTAGGTGTCTCTTTTTCTTCTGCTCTCAGGTGGAAGGACCATATTACCAGTCTTGCTAAGGCAGCCTCCCAGAAGCTGGGTGTGCTCAACCGCCTTAGGGGGTTCTTTTCCCCTGCACAGCTTCTTGCTCTGTACAGGGGCATAGTGCGTCCTTGTATTGAGTATTGTTCACATGTGTGGGGAGGGTCCTCTCACACCGCTTTCCTAGACAAAGTTGAAAGGAAGGCCTTTCGTATCATTAACTCCCGTCCACTCACTAACTCTCTGCAATCTCTCTCTGTCCGCCGCAATGTTGCATCTCTCTCGCTATTCTATCGCTACTATAATAATCAGTGTTCCTCAGAGCTTTCCCAGTGTATACCACCTCCTTTATGTAGGGCACGTGGTACCCGTCTTGCAACTCAATCCCACCCCTACTCTGTGCAACTCTCCAACCCAAGAGTGAAACGTTACTCTCAAACTTTCTTCTACTCAACAGCTGAACTCTGGAACCCTCTCCCAGAATCAGTCTTTCCCTCTTCCTATGACTTAAATTGCTTCAAACTCCGGGTGTCCAGGCATTTTGGCTCGAACATCCCTTGATTTTGGTCCTGTCACTCTTTCAACTATGGGGGAGGCACTCGCTGTAGGCAGTTCTGCCTTTTGCCTCCCTCAATCACATAGAAAAATAAAATATATAGTCGTATATCAAGCATTATTGGGTTACACCAGCTTTGTTACAGATTCAAATTGGTGCGTCGCCTTTTTATGCTCTTTATTGGAAAGTATTTTGTTAACAAAAAGATAACTTGTAATAACACTTTATAGAAAACATGAAATTATGCATATATTCATATATTCACATATATAATCTCTCTCACTCTCTCTCTCTGTATATATATATATATATATATATATATATATATATATATATATATATATATATATATATATATATATATATATATATATATATATACAGTATATTACACAATAATATTTATAACTTAATTACTACACTTGAAGTATGCAGTCCAATAAGTGTTGAAGAGTTTAGCCCCCTTGCTTGGATAAGACGTGATATGCATTCTGAGGCACATGCTAATGGTTTATATCTTACTAGCATTAATTTGGTTGATATGGTCTACTGGTTAAGGGGAAGGTTTTAGTTTGCTCTCTAGACCTCTATTACGCTTAAAAATTTAACTCTCGGTTTTGCTCGCCAGGAAAACATTGATACTTAAATGGCACGACAAATCCTAATATTGCCAAAGGAATTGAGCCAAAGGTCTTAAAATCGCCAAACTAATGGGTATAAACATGAAGAAGAAGGCAGTCCGGATGTTTAATAATACAAATATATAAACATAACACTCCCTTGAGGTGTTTGTTTACCGGTAGCTGGAAGTTATTAACCTCTTGAGGATTATGCCGCATTGTAAGTATATTTTGGTTATCATTAGACGGTTTTATACAACTTACTGTATATATAAGATATGTATGAACTATAATGGGAAAGACTGTAGCAATTAACCCACTGACTTCTATTATACCCTTCCTAATCTAAATAAAATCGTCTAGTAATTGCCAAAAAACAAAAGAAATGCGTAATCGTGTCTTGAAAGGGTTAAGGGAGGCCAAGGAAAGTAATTTTAACTCATTGAGGATCATAGTGTGTTTTAGCAGTTTCGTCTGGCAATTATTAGACGATTTTATACATCTTAGGAATTACCTCTATCAATCAAAGAGGTAAATCGATTTCAATTAACTATGTGACTCACACAGATCCCTCCTTTACTTAATATATTCGTCAAATAATAGTCATAATATACTGCAAAATTGAGTCATTATTCTCCTTGGTTTAAAGGCACAATAATCGGTATCCACTCATTGATTCTACGTAGGAAATAATTATAACTTAATATGATTGTAGGGATAATGTCATAATATGATTGAGTTAGGAGTGTATATTATTTTGAAGTCCTTAACCTCTTATGACGCATTTTGACAGTTTTATTCTGGCCATCATTGGTCGATTTTATTCAGCTTCTTGTGAGAGCTAAAGAGTTAATGGAAATTGTATTTACCCCTTTGATGCCCTCAGATAATTCCTAAGTTGTATAAAATCGTATAATGATGGCCAGAATAAATTGGCAAAATGCATCATAATTCCCAAGCGGTTAATATATATAATATATTAACAGTGATATAACAATACATTATATTCTTGTATGTCAATCATACTATTTTTATTATAATACGAAAGGTACGCAGTGGATACGAATTAATGGCGCCAACTGTACAGGGTATGGTCTCTGCGTGTTTTTATGAGATATATATATATATATATATATATATATATACTTAAGATAGGGGCTGGCTCGTATATATATATATATATATATATATATATATATATATATATATATATACCGTATAATTATTATATGTATGCATATCTAAAGTCCATTCATTATAGGTAGACCAGATATCGTGAACCTTAACTTCTGTAACTTCAAAAAGTGCTAGAGCAAATGGACTGCAATTTCCCACACCTATTCCACGACTGACCCTTCCTAAATGGTAGAAATATTTACTCAATTACTGTATTAGCTTATGAGTTATAAAGGTTGAGACTTTTGGCCTAACTATAATGAAAAAAGTATAATAGAGCAATAGTACATTGTTGCTAATTTAGCTAGTTTCCCGCTAGTTCTAGAAGGATTTACTTCGGCTAATGTTTGCATCTAGCGTTATGCATTCGAGAGATGGTCTAGAGATTTAACCCATTTTGAGCAATATTCTGATGAAGATGTGAACCATTTTGAGCAATATTCTGGAGTTGTTGGTAATATTCTAGTAATGTTCAAAATGTATTTACTATCTAGCGGCCTTCTAGCATCCTTTGAGAAAGGATCTAGCGGTATGTCGTCATTTGATTTGGTGACCCTGACAATAATGAATATAATATATATATATAATATTATATATATATATATTTTGTTTTTTGTTTTTTTTTGTTTTTTATGTGAGTGAGGGAGGCAAACGGCAAAACTGCCTGTATCGAGTGCCTCCCCCAAAGTTGAAAGAGTGACTGGGCCAAAATCAAGAGACATCATAGGAAGAGGGAAAGACTGATTCTGGGAGAGGGTTCCAGAGCTCAGCTGTTGAATAGAAGAAAGACTGAGAGTAACGTTTCACTCTTGGGTTGGAGAGTTGCACTGAGTAAGGGTGGGATTGTGTTGCAAGACGGGTGTCACGTACCCTACGTTGAGGAGGTGGTATACACTGGGAGAGCTCTCAGGAACATTGATTATTATAGTAGCGATAGAATAGCGAAAAAGATGTAACATTGCGGCGGAGAGAGAGAGAGATTGCAAAGAGTTGGTGAGTGGATGGGAGTTAATGATACGAAAGGCCTTCCTTTCTACTTTATCGAGGAGTGCGGTGTGAGAGGATGCTCCCCACACATGTGAACATTACTCAATACAAGGATGCACTGTGCCCCTGTACAGAGCAAGAAGCTGTGTAGGGGTAAAGAACCCCCTGAGGTGGTTGAGCACACCCAGCTTCTGGGAGGCTGCCTTAGCAAGACTGGTAATATGGTCCTTCGAAGTGAGAGCAGAAGAAAAAGAGACACCAAGAATATTGAGAGAAGATGAAGGGTTGATTTTTGTATCGTTGAAGAATAAGGGATAGTCCTTCGAGAGTTCCGAGCGGGTAGATATATGGAGGAATTGGGTTTTGAAAGCATTAAAGGTAACAAGGTTTTCTCTGCCCTAATTGGATATAGTAGTTTGACCAGAAGATAAGTGTTCTATGGCTTCATTACATTTGTTGTTGAGTTATTGCTGGCTGGGGCGTTATGGAAAACTAATCGAGTAGTGTAAGGTAGAGTCGTCTGCTTATGAATGGATGGGACTGGAGGTACAGTTGAGAAGATCATTTATGAAAATTAGAAAGAGAATAGGAGAAAGAAGATCACCAGTAGAGCGACCCTTAACCCTTGTCTATCGGGGCCCGACTTAAGTCCGTATCGAAAAATTTGGACTATGTGGCGGGGCCCGACTTAAGTCTGTGTGCAATTTTGGCGCAATATTGGCTCTGAGAGAGAGACGAGCGACGGGAGGAGCCTGGGTTACCTCATGACCGCTCGCCACGGCCGCCGTGGACCAACTGTGATGTACTCCACTTACATCCACCCTCACTCCCTCGCTACATACGTAATTATATACAAAAAATTACCGTATTTTAGCGATTTTGCCCTTCGGTTGCACGATCGTTGCAAGACAACCAGTGATCGTAGAAGGATGGTTCGGGTGTCATTGGAAAACTCAATCTACGCCCTTTCAGGGATACATACTTGTATTACGCTCTGGGTCTTGTTTATGCATGAAAAAGAGCACGGAAACAACCCCATTTATGGTAAAAAAAAAAAGCTGGGCGGCACAGTGAAATATACTCCACCACCCGCTCTTAAGGTGTTAAGGAAGCCATACTGGTGATCTGAGAGCAGATTATGAGAAGAGAAATGCTTAAGAAATTTGGAAGCAAGAATAGTTTAAAAAACTTTAGAGATACAAGAGACGAGAGGAATTGGACGATAGTTGGAGGGTTGAGAGCGGTCACCCTTCTTTAGGACAGGTTGAATGAGAGCAAACTTCCAGCATGAAGGGAAGATGTTAGAGGAGAGACAGAAACGAAAGAGTTTGCCTAGGCAGGGAGTCTGCACGGAAGCACAGTTTTTTAGTACAACAGGAGGAACACCGTCCGTACGCCTTCTTAGTATTAAGCCCAGAGAGGGTAGAAAGTACATCTCTAGAAGAGATTAGGATATTAGGCATAAGTAGGAGAGAGGGGGTGGAGAAGGAGGAATAGCTCCAGAATCATCCAAGGTGGAGTTTCTAGCAAAAGTTTGAGCGAAGAGTTCAGCTTTGTCAGAGGAAGAAATTATGGTTGTGCCATCGGAGTGGAAAAAGGGAGGGAAGGACGAGGAAGACATTTTTTGGAGAGGTTTTTGGCTAGATGCCAGAAAGCTTGGGAAGAGCTAGAGTTAGATAGTTCAGTGCATTTATTATTGATGAAAGAGTTCTTGGCAAGTCGAAGAACAGATTTGGCTTGATTCCAGGCAATAACATAGGAAGAATGAGATTCTTGAATTTGAAGGCGTCGGTACCGATTGAATGCTTCCTCCTTGTTGCGGACAACAGTATAACAAGCGTGAGTAAACCAAGATTTGTTTGCATTAGACTGAGAGAAAGAAAATGGAATGTATGCTTCCATGCCCGAGAGGATTACCTCTGTAATGCGTTCAGCACTCTCCAGGGGGCCTTGGCCACGGAAGAAGAAGTCATTCAATGGGAAATCAAAGAAGTACTGCCAAAGAGCCTCCCAGTCAGCAGCGCTAAAGTGCCACAAGCGCTGCCGGCTGGGAGGATCGGGTGGCCGTACTGGAGAGATAGGACAGGTAACGGAGATAAGTTTATGGTCGGAGGAGCCAAAAGGAGAGAAAAGATTGACAGTATAAGAAGAAAGGTTAGAAGTCAGAAATAAGTAAAAAATGTTGGGCCGATCTCCGAAGTGATCTGGGATACAAGTGGGATGCTGGACTAGCTGCTCTAGGTCATTTAGGATAGAAAAGACGAAGGCTTGTTCACCAGGTTGGTCAGTAGTAAGAGAGGAGAGCCATTGGCAGTGGTGAACGTTGAAATCTCCTAAGATGGAGATTTCCAAGAAGGGAGAGATGGATAGAATGTGTTCCATTTTAGAGTTTAGATAGTCAAAGTAATATCGGTAGAGTTAGGGGAAAGATAGACAGCACAGCAATATTTAGAAAGAGAATGACAGGATAGTTTGAGCCATGAAGTTGAGAATTCAGAGGAGTCGAAATCGGGAACACGAGACCGACCAAATGAGTTAATTGCTCAATAGGTGGCGTTCTGAGAGTGAGGGTCCGAATCGGGGGAATGAGACGGTGAAGCGCGGAGGCGGAGCAGCTTCAAAGATGGGATTGCTTCGAGCCGGGGTGCTTCGCATTGTCTCACTCCCTAGACTGGAACAAGACCTCACGGGCCTCACCGTGTTCAGCGGTTGAGTTTGCAGGCTCTCAGCCTATGCCCGAGAGGGAGTAGTTGGAATATAGAAAAAAAGTAAGTTTGTTGTGCACATATGCACAAAATCCGCCCTTTGAAACTAAGATAGAGAAAGCAGGAGGATACAGAGAAGGGGCTGCTGGCAGTTGTCTATATACTGTATATATATAGTATATGTATATACAGTATATAGGCCTATATATATATATATATATATATATATATATATATATATATATATATTACTCGTCCAATATACAAGTTTGTGCTGGTGAATCAAGAATGCTATTCAGTTTAAATTACATACATTACAGTAAATTTGCGGTACTATGCAAAAATAATTAATTACACTTTTCATTCATTTGTCTGATTGACTAATTTGGGCTAATCAATCATTCTAGGCCCATTTTCTACTAAAACAAAATTATACTTTGTTCCAAATAGGTAAGCCAGAAATCGTTAAAAAGGTTAGTACAATTGGGCTGTTGATTTCCACACCTATTCCCTGCCTGACTCTCATAATTGGTAGCAATATTAGCTTGATTACACTAGTTGTTTATGAGTCAAAGTTCAAGAGTTTTCACCTACTTATTTGGAACAAGTTATAGTTAATCAAATTATATAACAAGGAATTCCTCAAAAGATGTTGGCCATTATATTTGATCATTATATGGCCATAGACAAAGCAGAAAATTAACATAATTTATGCTTAAAATCTCTAAATTAAAGGGCGCTTAACATGAGGGAGAAGAGGGTCCATAAAAAAGGTTTCGAAACTCTCCTGAACTGAATCTCATTAATGTTTTACCTTTGATATACTTCTTGGAGGTTCGTTTTGGTATTCGAGGGTTCATAATAAGGGGATGTATTTTACCTGGATCCCCTTCTCCCTAATGTTTAGCCCCCATTAGTTTTGAGATTTTTAGCGTTCGCCCCATTAGTTTGGCAATTTTATGACTTTTCGCCCCATTGCTGATCAAATGAACCTGAGATCGATTCCACGCCAAACGTTAAGGATTTGTCTGAGCTGATCTGACCGTTCCTGCTGTTCTAAATATCCTAGCTACGCCGACACGTCAAGAAAATATCCCCTATATCGGCACAAATTCATAGCTTAGATTCTTAGAAGATGCCCGACCGTATAGCTGCTCTCTCCATATCAAGTGGCGTGTATAAATAAGGTGTCATCATCTAGTGTGGCAGACAGGAAGCAACTAACACCTTGAAGCTCCACTGTGACCATCTAGTGCGACACATATGAAGCACCTATCATCTCGTACCTTCAATCGATAGTCTCGGGGCCACGCAAGAGTTACAGGTTACTGAACAGCCTACAGTCTCGAGGTTGAGACTTAGACAAAAATAAGTGTTATCAACTTTAAGACCTTTCGTGCCTTTTAGTTGTCTTTTCTTCAGGCGAGCGATAACTAACCTTTAATTTAGGAGGAACTTTTCTAAAGGAACATTCACCAATTTATCTCGAAGGGAGTTTTGGGGCTAGTTTTATAAGCTTGATGGAGATCTAGGAAGGAAACAGCTATATCGAACACATACAGTATATAGCAACTGCGTGTTATTTCGTGATAAGGGGCTAAATGTCACCCAGTTTCAGAAAAATCCCTTTGGTTATGCTTATTTCGTTCCTGAAGGTTTAGGGCAGCACTTTAGTGTGGTGATTTTAAATACGGGGGTTAGTATGTTTGGTTTGCGGCAGGGTTAATTGGGCTTGCCCACACAGCTCTACAACCAATAAACAAGAACAAGTTAGTATGTTCACTCACGATCTCTAATATCTTTACCCCCTTTGCTCGAGGTGAGTCGAAGCCAGGAATAAATAAGTGTCCGGCGAGCGGATACAGCCACTTCCTGGTGAGAAGCTCACTCACATGAACAGTTATGAAGCAGTAATGAAGCCATTGCTATAACATGATACGTTGCTATTACTTCATTGTCAATGTTTTAAATATATTTCAAGGACATCACAAAGTATTGTAAGTATTATTGTTGGCAGTAATATTCGAGTTGTTGTTGTTGTTGTCGTTCCCTAGGCTGCCTGGCCAAACAGCCCCGAATCCCTACCATGGCCACGATCGGGTTTTCCCACAGGGCTCTCTAAGAGTGTAGATTATGTTGTTGGCGTAAGTTATTGTGTAGAATGCAGTCTTCTATAATGTGCTTAATAATATGGAGTCCTGTGTTGTATCCTGGGCAGGTGTCGACGACGAAAATATTCGAGTTATTAGTATTGTCATGAATGTTGATGGTGAAGACTTATTTATATTATTGTTGTTGTTGTTGTTGTTGTTGTTCCCTAAGCTGCCTGGCCGAAAAGCCCCGAGTCCTTGAGAAAGGCCATGGCCACGATCGGGCTTTCCCACAGAGCTCTCATTGAGTGTAGATTGTGTTGTTGGCGTAAGTGGTTGTGTGAAATGCAGTCTTCTATGATGTGTTTAATGGTATGGGGTGCTGTGTTACATCCCGGGCAGGCGTCGACAACGGAGTCATCCAGTCTCTTCTGATAGCTCAGGAGAGCTGGATGGTGTCCGCATCTCAGCCTGGCCAGGTGGACTCTGTCCTCGCGAGGAAGGGAGGATTCGGAAGGATGGATTTCGGGAGGTCGTGCATGCAGCTGCGTGTTGTCTGTGAGTGAGTGGATGGATCGGTGAGAGATATGAGTATGGATGTGCTTCTGGAAGTTGGTTCGGGGTGGGCAGGGAGGGAGAGAGGACAATAATTGTGTGTGATACCGTGTGCTGGGTGTTGTTTTGATATTTCTTGGTGTCTGTGGGTGTGTTGCCATGTAGTTTAGTGGGTGGTCTTGGTTCGTGGAGGCTGCTGCCAGGAATTGAGTGCCTCTCATGTCCAGATGGTCTTTGACTTTGAGGATTTTGGTTTCTTGATGTAGGTGATCTGTGGGTGCAGTAGCTGTGCAGCCTGTAATGATCTTCAGGGCTTTGTTTTGAATAGTCTGTAAGGTCTTATGATGTGTTTCAGCTAGGTTAGAAGCCCAGGCTGGGCTTGCGTATTCCATCACTGATCTTATGTATTGTTTATATACTGTGGTGGTAGTTTCTTTGTTGTGTCCAAATTTTGTGTGAGCAAGTGACCTGAGGGCATTAAGTCTGGGTGTCAGTTTCTTTTTAATGTTTGTGGTGTGCTGTTTGAATGTCATATGAGTATCATATGTTACTCCTAGGATTTTGGGTGTGTGTATGTGTTAGGGGTGTGTTGTTTATGGTGAGTTGAGGGATGTATTAGTGTTCTCCTGTCCAACTTGTGAGCAGGGTTGCGGTGGATTTGGCTGGGGCTAGATTAAGTCTGTTTGTAGTGCACCAGCCATGTAGTGTGTTGAGATAGGGTTGAAGGAGATCTGTTGCTCTTTTTGGGTCATGGTGTGTGCATGTGAGTGTTATGTCATCTGCATAGGAGGCTAAGTTTATTTGGGGTGTATTGGGTGTAGTTATATCGTGCATGTACAGATTGAAGAGTGCGGGCGATAGGACGGATCCTTGTGGGACTCCGTTTGGAAAGTTTCTGATTTTAGATGACTGACCGGCAAAAGATACGTGTGCACATCTGCCTGCTAGGAAGTTGGCCAGCTACCATTTTGTGTTGTTGTGCATGTTTGTGATGTAGATTTTGTTTGTTAGGTTGTGGCGGGGGATGGCATCGAAGGCTTTACTAATGTCGAGTGTGGCTAATAGTGATCTGTGTGGTGGTCTAGCTGAATTGATGCCGTCGAAAGCTCTTTGTGTAAGGTCTGTGAGAAGAGTGTTTGTGGAGTGCAGTGGCCTAAAGCCATGTTGTGTTGGAGCTAGGGGTAGGTCAGGTGTAATTAGTTGTAATACTAGGCGTTCCATGACTTTGGAGGGGGAGCAAAGGAGTGTGATGGGGCGGTGCGAGGAGTGTAGCGTGGGGTCTTTGTTGGGTTTGGGGAATGTGATGATGATACCATGCTTCCAAATGTCTGGTATTGTGTTGTGTGAATAGCTGTAGTTTGATATGTTAGTGAGTGCTTGTATGCCTTGTGGTCCCAGGTGTCTGAGGTGTATGTTGCTTATGTTGTCTAGGCCACAGGCGGGTGAGTGCTTGAGATTGTTGATGATATGCTTTGTCTGGTGATTGGTGAAGGGTGTATAGTCAGGGTCTGTGGGGAATTGTCTCTTACGTCGGATGACACGTCGGTCGTCTTTGTGAGGTTTTAGGTGGCTGACATGTGAAAAGTGATTGATGAGAGTGTTTGCTTGTTGTTTACATGAAGGAGTAGAGTCTGTTGTTGTGATTGCAGCATGTGATTGTGTTGTGTTGCTGTTGGAAAGTGTGATGCTGTTTAGTGTTTTGTAGAGTTTTTTGGGGTTTGTTTTGTGATCAAGTGTTTGTAGGAAGTTATTCCAATTTAGTTTTTGTTGTTCTTGTATTTTGTTGTTAGTTTGGGTGTTGAGTGCTTGAATTTGTTGTGTGATGTCTTGTGTGTGGGGTGCTGGGGAGTGTTTCAGTATGTCGCGTTGTCTGATGAGGTTTTGAATTTCTGGTATGAAGTTGGGGTTTTGTCTTTTTCTGATACCTCTTGGAATGTGTTTCTTGTCAGCGTTTTGGATAGTTTTATTGAGTATGTGTACAGCATTGTTGATGTTAGTGATGGGTGTACTGTTTAGAGTTATTATATTATTGTTATTGGTAGTTGTATAATGAGGATATCATGAATTTGAACGAAAAACAAATTATTGGAATATAGTAGAAGTATTGGATTAAACAAATCTGGTTTAACAGTTTCGGATATCAAAATATGTATTCATAATATAAAGTAAGGAAGGACTTGTGACGGGGTATATACAAAAGAAACCTAGGATAGAGATACAGTTAATTTGTATATGGCCTACTTCGGCCGTTCATTTCCTAGTCATTGGGCTTGGCTAATCACTGCTTTGAAATTTGCTCGGTGTTTCGTGATATTGTGAACATCCAAGACAAACTATTTCGTACGGGGAACGGGTTCACAAAACCATATGTATGGGATGCTCGTACTGTAAGCATTCAAAGAGTGTATGAAGTAGTAAGAATATATTTCTTAATTTGTTACAGTTTCTGACAATATTATCAGGCAAGCTCCATAACTGTATTAAACAGTGGCAGTGACAATGTTGTTGTTCATATGTGTGAAGGACTGCTGTCCATCATCGTCAACCATTGTCTCACTCCTCAACTACAGTAACTGTGTTCGCTTACCTCACGTTTCGTCAACCCTGGCTTCGACTTTCCTCGAGCCAAGCGGGTAAAGAAACTAGGGATCGTCAGTCAGTCAGTCAGTATCCAGACCTTACTACCACAGGAGGTAGGGAGGATCAGCAAGATACACGAGAAAGGAATAAGAGGTGACAGGAGAAGAACACCTTTTACTTTCTCCACTGTTCCGAGGCTTGCTGATTCATAAGTAGGAATTAATTTTGGAGGTGGGAGTCCCAGTCCCAACCTTCAGGGGCTATCTGCGCCACAAAGTGATGGGCGTTGGGGTCGCCACATCGTGACTGTACAGTACATAAATAGTAAGTTCATTTGGGCTCCTCACTTGGAGCACAGGTCAGCGACCTTGCGGCAGATCGTTCCACTGATGTAGCCTATCCATGGGCCTTACCGGACACTTTTTTACGGAGATTATATATATATATATATATATATATATATATATATATATATATACTGTATATATATTTATTTATTTATTCATTATTATTTATTTATTTTGTATGCTTTATTTTGTTTATTTAGTTTACCAGACCTCAATCGACCCTAACATATATGTTCAGTAGATTTTTTTTCCAACCAAGCTATCGCTTGCCATGAAACAATCGACACCTACAGTAAATGGCATGAAAGGTCTTAACATTTCCATAATATTTTCGCCCAATGCTTTAAGCTACTAAGAAGCTTATCTAGACTAAAGTTAATGGATTTATGATCATATATAGTGTAGGCTACATGATATTTTAATTAAATAAATTAAAAATATATAAATTAAATCAGATATTATTATTATTATAAAATAGGACCTATTTGTGTTATTTTAAATAAAATATTCCCATTTCAAATTTGATTTAGAAATCATTGACAATTATCTTGTGTTTCTAAGGTATCAAAATATATCTTTCCATATTGTTTCGAAACTTAAAAATTTAAGAAACCTAATTTGTTCACATTATTATTCCAAATATCAAACTTTGTCAAAGGTATCTTTTTCCTCTTATTATGAGGATTATTATGACTTTTGGAATTTTGAGATTGATTGAAAAATATACAAACTATAGTAAAACACAAAATTGTAAATCATTGACCGAAAATATGAATTGGATAAATTGCGCAGTAAAGCTCTATGAAAGCACAGCAGTATATATTTAAGAAAGATTATGCCCTTTTCCATGTATGATCTTGTATGATATGATCTTGATAATTATGATTATTATTATCTTAATAATGATCTTGATATGATCTTGATATGATTTTGATAATTATGATTATTATTATCTTAATATGATCTTGTAATTTTGATTTACAGAGAAAAAGTTATAAACACAGTTCTCAAATAATTGCAGCAACAAATATTTCCACACATCCATTTCTGTTCCATATTTAATCCCGCGTCACACAACCCCCTTTTCCGTCTTTATCGGGCAATTAATGTCTGGCCGCTTAAACACTTACGTTTTATCAAAATGCAACCGCTTAACGTAATCTACCGGCAATTTTGTTTCCGATATCAGTATGAAAAACCCCGAAACATTCCGAGAAAATACTTGGAAAATTGACGGAAAAATCGATCGTGTGACATCGGCTTGTATACAGGTTTCTGTAGTTGCACAGCTACAGTTCATTCATTATGCTGTAAGTAGGTCAGTAATCGCCACTCCTATCCTTTGTAACTCAAAAAGGGCTTTAGCAAATGTACTGTAAATTCCCACACCTGGCTGACCCTTCCTAAATGGTAGAAATATTAGCTTCATTACTCTAGTCGTTTATGAGTTAGCGATCAAGGTTTTTGGCTTACATGCAGTATAACGAATGGACTATAATTCGGTTAATTTTCGTATATGCAAATGAGCATCACACCATTTCAAGCTTTGAGTCTCTCACCACATTGTTATCACGTTAAAGCGGTGTCACACAAGCTATTACTGCGGCAATGTTATCTAGCAATATTGTGGTCTCGCAACTTCAAAATTTAAGTTATATCTGTATTCAGCCACCTAGCATAACAATATTCAGTCTAAGGCCCAATTGCATTGAGAAAACCACGAAATATTACAAGACAAAATTGCCGGAGAAATCGCTCGCATGACATCTCCTTTATGGTCAGAACAACACCAATTGATACTGGGCCCTTATTATCAGCAGGTGTCTTTTGTATGGCGTCTTAACCCTATTTGTTCAGATTTTTTTTTTTTTTTCATCTCCCCTGTTCCGCTACATTAATTTGTAGACCTTAATTAAGATGCTTCACCCCATTAGTTTGGCGATAATAAGACGTTTCACTTCATTCGGATGTTGTTTCTTTCTGAACAAGCGTTAGCAAGCTTATAACTTTGAAATAATCGGCCTTCGTCCAAGACATTTTTCTATAAAATAATGTACAAATTTAGCTTGAAGGTTTAGTTTAAGCCAAGTCTGGGAAGGCGTTTTTATTAGCCTTTGTTTGTGTTTTTCTTGAAAAAGGCAGAAGCAAATAAACTTTTCAATAATAATTAACCAATATAAAATAAACCACAAGACGGTAGACCTAATAGGGTTAAAGTTGAATTAGAACAAGTAATTTTGTGTTCGTCTCACATTATAATATTATGCCCAGCCTCAATGTGCATTTCTTACTATTTTTTGTAATCAAATAACAAAATTTTCACCAGGCGAAGTGTCTTACCATCATAGAAGAACAGTTGTTCAAGGTAATAGTGTTCCTGGACAGCCCAACCAGTAGATCATACCCAGTGTCAAATCAGTCAAGGTCAACTACATCAGACCTTTAATAATAGTAGCAATACTAATACTAATAATAACAAAAATAATAATAATAATAATACAAATAATAATTGTAGTTTATATTTCAAATGAAAGGATAGGAATAATATGACAGTTGATCAGAAACTTATACTTTATTTAATAAACTTAAAAAAGGCAGGCAATATTCAGTATGATTAGTGTTTCTCGGTGTGGGTCGAGATATGTTCAAACTAGAAGAGTTTAAATACGCTACGACTGTATAGCATAACTTGTTCTTCGGAAGGATTAGTTCCCATTACAACATTACTCATCTGTACAATCGCTAGTCAAAGGTTGACTTAATTCACCTTCGGTTTGAAGGCGCACTAACCATTAACTTAAAGGAAAACGTTTACATGGAATATCGTAATAATTTTACTGCTTATCATAATTATATAAATACTGTATATACGGTATATGATTTCATAATACAGTTTCCTTATTAAAATAAATAATTTCCAAATGGCAGGCCTTTCTGCCTTTGTCCTGACTAAAACTTAAACTTAATTAATGTAACACAACCCTACTCAGTAAACCAGCATAACTTTGTGGGCAAGAGTACTGTATTAGTCATCCCTATTCTTGGAGACAGAATTACATTAAGTTTCACCTTCTTATATGCTCCCTGTTATATACCTAGTCTCTCAGGCAGGCATAGGATTGGACCTTGACCTCCTTAATGTAAGCTGAAAATAAGTCTATGGAACTTGTGGTTCTCGTTTGATTTACTTTCATATCTCTAACAGATCCTAAGCGTATTATTAGCTATTAGCGCTTGCTTTACTAACCAGAAAAAGCTATCAGCCAACTCCAGGTATATTCATTTCATAAATTCTTTAGTCATTGTCTAAATCTTTGGTTCTTGTTCAAGAAGGCAACATCTATTAATTTCACCAACACCATCAGTCAAACATCTCAGTCTTTTTTAGTAAAGTTTTGAAGGGCCAATATGGTCCCTTATACAAAGTAGCAACTTCTTCAGTCTTCTTTCTCCTTCTCTGGCCACTTCACCACCTCAGAGGCTGCCAGTACATGTTCCCATATTCATCTGCTTCACCACACCTCTTGTCTCTTCCATGTATAGCTTGAGAGGTAGTATGTAGATGGGCTAGATGTGAACAGGCCCCAGAAAACCACAGGTGGATTTGTGCAGATGCTGATTCTTCTATTCTTCTCTTAGATGTCTGGTATTGCACATTTATATGGTTCATTCAAGCAAACAGGCTCCTTATATTTGTTTCCCCTATATGGTGGGGGAGAACAAAAAATGGGATGGGAGTGCCTCTGCTGAGATGTTCTCCTGACTGTGCTGTGTCATGGACATGTCTCTCCCCAGACCAGATGGCTGGAGTAAAATAGGAAAGAAGAGTTATTGGACAGAGGAAGAACAAGCTAAGAAGTGAGAAGTACAGTAGAAGACTGAAAGTTCTCGGGCTCAACCAAGATGCTTCATTGTATCGGCCCCGGCTCCTTCCTTATATGCCCGCGCGTCACACCAGGTGGCTCGCTGATTGGCTGAGATGGCTGGGCGACCCGGGCCAGCAGGTAGACGCGCGGCAGTTTTGATCTATATCTCTCTTATCTATCTTCTTCCTCTCTTCATAATAAATCTCCAGCAAGGTATTTCCCACATTTATATGTGGCTGACGGGAGTGTGGGGCTTGCACTGTGGGAATATAGTGGTTTTTGCCAAGATTTGTTGCTTGGGAAGAGGATAGTTGCGCGGCTTGATTTGATCTGCGGCATCTAAAAACATTGGCTGTTGAAAGGTATGTTTCCAAGAGATGTCTTTTGTGATATTCCTGGCAATTTCCTCCAGGATTTTCTTGCCCAAAGGGCAGCCGGTGATTGGTTCTCGCCATTTATACCTCTATAAAAATGTGCAGGTTCCTTATTAAGCGCCATTTCTCTCTAGCCCTTATTCTGAGATTCAATAGCGCTCGGCCAAAGTTTATTACCAGACACTATTACTCAAGGGAAATGGTACCAGCTACCAGTGTATGCAAAATACCTGCGGAATGCCTGAGCGTGGGGTTGAACGTGGGTCTTCCCGGGTGGGAGGCCGAGACGTTCTCCACTACACTACCAAGCCCAACATAACCTCACTCGACCTAACTTAACAGAATTGATTGAGTATTTATTAGTTAAGAGCTACTGGTTGAGTTGTCCGGTCGCCAGCTAATAGATATGTCCATTTCTATTAAAAATATTAACATCTCCAACACTTTGATCCTGGCTAAGAGTAGATGATTTTGCACAGTTTAAGAAGGATTTATAAGGGTCAAAGAGGTGCATATATACATATATATATATATATATATATAGTGAATATCCATAGGGAAGAAATGAAAATAAACTCAGAGTCCCAAGCACTTTGGTGGTGTATTACATCTTCAGTGGACAGAGGACAGGCATGTCCTCTGTCCCCTGAAGATGTAATACACGAAAGCGCCTGGGACTCCGTGTTTATTTTTCCTTTCTTCCTTGTGGATATTCAGCATTATATAAGTTCACGTGTTGCTGTGACTATCTTGCATCTATATATATATATATATATATATATATATATATATATATATATATATATATATCAATTAAACTCCCTCATTAATAAAAGACTCAAATAGAATACAATGTATGACAATGGTGACTGATTTTTTATAGTTACCTACCTAAATTTAGTTTTCTTTGAATTTCCTGTTATTTATTTATTTTTTATTTTGTTTTACATTTGTAAAAGTAACGATGTTAATTTATCATGCTGGTAGGTTTCTATCAACCCTGTGAAATTATTTGTTATAAATAAATAATTCTGAGGACTCACTGCATCCGCTAGCTCCATAAAAAGCGGAGTGTTAATAACTCTCTAACCCAAGAGTTAACCAGTTTTTGAAGTCTTTCATCTACTCAACAAGTAACCTCTGGAACTCTATCCTTCAATCTCTTTCCCTCATCCTATGACTTAAGCTGCTTCAAATTCTGTGTGCCCAGGATTTTTTACTATAATGTAATTTGAATTTGTCTCTCTTTCACTCATTCAACTTTGGGGTGGACACTTGTTTACAGGCAGCTTTTCCTTGTGTGTCCTTTATACACATAGAACAAAAACTATTCCCTTTGGTTCCTTTTGAATCTGTGTACAATCATCTAGTGTTAACCGGACTAATGTACAAAATCCCTTATATCGAATAAGCTATTTCTATAAACTGTAGGCTAGGAGACAAAGCCCGCCCTACAAGGCTACAAGGGAGAGTAGTGAGAATAGGACTGCTATACTGAGGCAGTACTGCACCTCCGTGGCGCTGGCCACCTGCATGGCTGCCGGGGTCTCACCTGTTGGGAAGAAAAGGATATTAAACAAGTTATTCCACCACAAATAACTCAAATTTTACTAGTTAAACACACTGACTGGATCTATGTGAATCAAGCTATAATATCGAAACATATAAAGTGTTTTTAACCCTTTCCTTGTAGCGAGTTCTTTTGGTTAAAATATGCCCAGGCGGATATTTGCCCGCTATTTGTGCTCAACATACGTCAGCCTAGCGCCATATCTGTTGCCCTGAACGAATTCAAACGAGTTCCTATGAAATTATTGAGTCAAATTCTCCTCATAAAGATCTTCATTCATTCGCTGAGCCTTGCTGCCATGGATATATTGAGCGAAAGCTTCCTCGTTCTGGTTCCTCTGGCGGCCATGCAACAATGTATAATTACCACCTCTTTCCCTTCCTCTTTCATATTTGACGCTCGCGATGAAATAATCCGGTATTCTATCAAGTTTTGTGTATGCAAGCCAGTATGAGTTATAAGAAAGACAACTCACATTCATACCTCGTATACAGCTGTCACAAATAAGTGTAGAAGTAGCCCTGGTTTTGTTGTATTTCATCTTCTATAACATCTCTCATTTGGACATACACCTTCTCTCAACCATTGCACTTAGCAGACTGATATAAGTATGGGTGGCAAGCTTTGAAGCTCATGGTAGCATCTGGCAACAAACAGGGTAGGTTGGTGCAGCCAACTCAGCTAGTACTAACAAAACGGATAGGTACAGTATGTCACCGTACCCATGGGCCTTATTTACATAGGACAAACCAGTACTCGGCCTCAATGAATGGGTTAAAGTATAATATTAAGCAATTAATTAAGAAACCAGTGTCACACAAGCGATTCTCTTGACGAGCAAGTTTGTTCTTGTAATATTTTGAGGCTTTTTCACATTGGAAGAAGAAACTAGACTAAGGGTAGATTATGTTAGGTGGCTGATTTCTGATATAGCTTAAGTTTTGAAAAGGGCAGATTACAATTGCCCGTATAAGAGCTTGTGTGACACCGCCTTTACCAGTTATAATGTAGAGTGAGATGGTTGATTCCTTCCAGTCATAATGTGTACTGAGACAGTGGAAGGAGACAGTTAATTCGTACCTGTTATAATGTGGAGTGAGACCGTCAACTCTTACTATTTATGATGTGGAGTGTGACAGTCAATGCTTACCAGTTACAATGTGGAGTAAGACAGTCAACTCTTACTAGTTATGATGTGGAGTGAGACAGTCAACTCTTACTAATTATGATGTGGAGTGAGACAGTCAACTCTTACTAGTTATGATGTGGAGTGAGACAGTCAACTCTTAGTAGTTATGATGTAAAGTGAGACAGTCAATTCTTACTAGTTATAATGTGGAGTGAGACAGTAATTTCTTACCAGTTATAATAATAGAGAGAGATACAGAGGAAGGAGACAGTCAATTCTTACCATTTATAATATGGAGAGAGACAGATTCTGGGGTGGTGTTGGTATGCTAACAGTTACAATATAAAGGGTAACAGTCAATACTTACCAGTTATAATATGGAGAGAGACAGATGCTGGGGTGGTGTTGGTATGCTAATAGTTACAATATAAAGGGTAACAGTCAATACTTACCAGTTATAATATGGAGAGAGACAGATGCTGGGGTGGTGTTGGTATGCTAATAGTTACAATATAAAGGGTAACAGTCAATACTTACCAGTTATAATATGGAGAGAGACAGATGCTGGGGTGGTGTTGGTATGCTAATAGTTACAATATAAAGGGTAACAGTCAATACTTACCAGTTATAATATGGAGAGAGACAGATGCTGGGGTGGTGTTGGTATGCTAATAGTTACAATATAAAGGGTAACAGTCAATACTTACCAGTTATAATATGGAGAGAGACAGATGCTGGGGTGGTGTTGGTATGCTAATAGTTACAATATAGAGGGTAACAGTCAATACTTACCAGTTATAATATGGAGAGAGACAGATGCTGGGGTGGTGTTGGCAGGCTGACAGGTATAGTTCCCACTATCAACCTTCGTTACCCGGGAGATCCGTAACTCACTCTCCCCCAACCTGTTCACCACCGTTATCTGGAGGAAGAAGGACTCAAGGTTAACCCTTCTCCCTCAAGTTTAGCTGAATTATTTTTGAAATTTTAAGACACTTTCCCAATTGGTTTGGTAATTTCAATATCTGTCGCCCCATTTCTTTTTCAATTTTAAGACCTTGCATGCCATTTGGGATCGAGTTATTTTCTAGCGAGCGATAGTGAGCCTGTAATTTAGAAGGAACAAGCTTTCTGTCAGGACATTTTTCTACCGAAAAATGCACAATTGTATCTAAAAGAGGGTCTACGGTGTGTTTTTCAAGCTTGATGGAGGAAGAGGGAGACAAAAAAAAAAAAAAAACGTAACTCCCTCTCCCCCAGCCTGATCAGCACTGTATCTGGGGGAAAACGACCCCCGGTAGAAACAATTAATGGAGTACTTTATTTTAATGTCTTGGTAGCGTAATGGTTAGTGCACTGAATTTCGTTGTATGTATCCTAGGTTCGAATCCTTGGAGTACCACATGTATTCATTAGTTTCATTGATTTCATTAATTAGATTAATTTGTAAATTAATTGGTGGGTTGGTGATAATATGAGTATTTCTAAACCCATTGAGCTCTCTCCTAAAAGTAACTTATGTAAAACCCAGTCATACAAAATTGGGGTGGCCCAGGATGTTTTTTTTTTGGGGGGTGGGCTACTGACTATTGTATATTTTGCCTACACCCTAAGGTACCATGTGTGCAAATTTGAGTCTCCTACGAGCTCGTTGAGATGTATATAATCATTTGTATAATGGCTAAAATATCTGCCAAGATAGGTTCATCACTGGGCCCGAGTGTAACTATAATAAGCAATGAGAGGGGTTCGTCTCTGGGGCTCAACGGATTATGGAGGTGTTTTTTCTGGGCCCCCTTCTCCCTTGTGTTTAACCCCATTAGTTTTGAGATTTTATGACTTTCACTCCATTAGTTTGGTAATTTGCTCCCTATCTTTGTCAATTTTAAGATTTGTTATGCCATTTAAGCGTTGATTACTATTTTAGCCAGTAGACTCTATCAACCAGTAGACCCTATCAACCAGTAGACCCTATCAACCAGTAGACCCTATCAACCAGTAGACCCTATCAACCAGTAGACCCTATCAACCAGTAGACCCTATCAACCAGTAGACCCTATCAACCAGTAGACCCTATCAACCAGTAGACCCTATCAACTAGTAGACCCTATCAACCAGTAGACCCTATCAACCAGTAGACCCTCTGAACCAGTAGACCCTATCAACCAATAGACAATTTCAACCAGGAGACTATTTCGACAAGTAGACCATGTCAGCCAATAGACCATTTTGACCAGTAGATCATTTCAATCAATAGACCATTTTAACCAGTAGACCGTTTAAACCGGTAAACCATTTCAGCCAATAAACCATAACCAGTAGACCACTTCAGCCAGTAGAGCATTTCAGCCAATAGACCATTCCAATCAGTAGACTTACACTGCTTCAAGCTAGGTGTGTCCAGACATTTTGACTCTTAACGTATCTTGCATTTGGCTCTCTGTCACTCATTCAACTTAGAGGGAGACAATTTTTACAGGCAGTTTTTTCCTTTGTCTCCTTCACTCACATAGTATATATATATATATATATATATATATATCAGCCATTTCAGCCAATAATTAATTTCAACTAGTATGCCTTTCCAGCCAATATACCATTTCAATCAGAAAACAATTTCAACCAGTAGGACTTTTAAACCAGTTTACATTTGTTTGCCAGTAGTCTATTTCAACCAGTAGACCATTTTAGCCAATAGACCATTTAAACTAGTAGACCAGTTCAACCAGTAGACCATTTCAACCAGTAGATCATTTCAATCAAATAGACTATTTCAACCAGTAAACCATTTCAACCGGTAGACCATTTCAACCAATAGACCTATTCTATCCATATTCCATTTCAACCAGTAGACCAGTTCAACCAGTTGACCATTTTAACCAGTGTCAAATCAACTAGGGCTTAATAATCCAGTACCATTATCAAGTCCTAACTTTACCTAACCTAACTGATAGAGTTGGACTATAGGTAGTTAAAAGGTACATGTCTACTGGCTCAGTTGTCTGTCACCCAGTTGGCCAGGTATTTTGGTGCTATTTAAAAAAAATATATATATATATTATTATTAGTAGTAGTAGTATTATTAGTATTAGTATTAGTAGTAATACTATATTAATTATTATGATAATAGCACATAAGAAATGGATGTGGCAATATTATTAAAGAGGGTAGAGTATAATTATACAGTATATGTGTGTATTAATGTATTTAGTTGTTCATTTATTATTATTTTAGTTTCCTCCCTAGGTCTCCATCAAGCTTAACAAAATAAACTCCAGACCCCCCTTCGAGAAAAATGTGTACATTTTACGGTAGAAAAACGTCTCGGCCGAAGGCTGGTTCCTCCAAAACTACAGGCTCGTTATCGATCGCCAGCAAAAAAATCGACACGTAAATGACACAAAAAGTCTTAATATTGACAAACAAATGGGGTTAAAGGCCTAAAAATCGACGACCTAATGTGGCGAAATTTAAAAATATTCAAAACTCATGGGGCTAAACATGCATATGAAATATGAAGATAAAATGTAATATAATATAATATAATATATAATATAATTCGTATGCAAGCAGATATTCCTCTATGGTATATCATGTATAAGTAAGGGAGAATGTCTGACTGTTAGTAAGTGCAAAGGAGGTGCAGTATCCTCCCATATCCTGTTCCATTTCAGTAGGCCCAAACACTTTAGCATTAACCTCTATATCTGACAAACGATAAGAGTAATTGAGATAATGTTTCTACCATTTGGGAAGGGTCAGCCACGAAAAAGGTGGTGAAATGTACAGCCCATTTGATCAAGCCCTTTTTTAGCTACAGAGGATAATTATGGGTTACAATGTTTGGCCTACCTATAATGAATGAACTATACTGTAGACTTAACATTTTCTGTACCAGCGACGTCTTTTATATTTTACTCTAGCTATATTTAGACGATTATATGCAGCTTAGGAAGGATTTGTGGTAGTTAAAGGGGTTGAAGGATGTGTGTTAGTTAAAAGGATTGATTGAGGTAGGTCGAAGCCTTATAGTTACTAGCGATCCTTCCTAAACTGCACGGAATCGTCCATATATAGTAAGAATATAATACAAAAGACCTCGCCGGTACAGAAAAGGTTAATAGTCTCCTCACTGACCCTATTGTTGGCATCATAGTTGACCATCCGCTCGGCATGGTACCAGAAGACATAAGTGGGAGGCTCAGTGAAGTCTGTGATGGTGCAGGTCAGTTGGACAGAGCTGCCGATCTGCACGTAACGCTCCGGACCTCCGTTGATTTTAGCTACGGCCTCTGTATACGAAAAAAAGATGAATATATAAATATATACACATATAAACAACACAAAAGCATAATATCACAAACATATTATCTCGGTGATGGTGCAAATCAGTTGGACAGAGCTGCCTATCTGCACATGTCACTCTGAGCCTACGTTGATTTTAGCTACGGCCTCTGTTAAGAATAATACAAATATATCAATATGTATATAAGTAAATCAATAAAAAAAAGCGAGTACAATAGCACCATTTATCCAACTTATATATCGGTGATGGTATAAGACGCTTAGATTTGATGTGAATACAATTAATCAATAAATCAACAGATACATAAATACATGTATAAACGATCCCAGCTACCTGTGGGTAAGGTATCTGTCAAAAACTGTCTTGACTGTGGAGTTTTTTATTTATATAACAATTTGTTCTATGTGAATGAGGTAGACAGAAGGCAGAACTGCCTGTGACGAGTGCCTCCCCCAGAGTTGAAAGATTGACAGGGCCAAAATCAAGGAATGTTCGAGACAAAATGCCTGGACAAACGGAGTTTGAAGCAATTTAAGTCATAGGATGAGGGAAAGATGGATTCAAGGAGAGAGTTACAGAGCTCAGCTGTTGAAGAGAAGAAAGATTGGGAATATTGTTTCACTCTTGGGTTGGAGAGTTGCACAAAGTAGGGGTGGGATTGTGTTACAAGACGAGTGCTACGTACTCTAAATAGAGGAGGTGGTATACATTGAGAGAGCTCTGAGGAACACTGAGAGTCGGTGAGTGGACGTGAGTTAATGAGACGTAAGGCTTTCTTTTCTTCTTTGTCAAGAAGTGTTGTGTGAGAAGATCCTCCCCACACATGTAAACAATACTCAATACATGGACGCACTGTGCCTCTGTACAGAGTAAGAAGCTGTGCAGGGGTAAAGATGGCGGTTGAGCACACCCAGCTTCTCGGAAGCCGTTTTAGCAAGGGTAGGAATATGGTCTTTCCAAGTGAGATCAGAAAAAAAACCCACCAAGAATACTGAGAGAAGATGAACGGTTGATTTTTGTATTGCTGAAGTATAAGGGAAAGTCCTTTGGGAGTTCTTGACTGGTGGATAAGTGGAGAAACTGGGTTTTGAAAGCATTGAAAGCAACAAGATTATCTCTGCTCCAAATGGAAATGGTTGATAGGTCAGAAGAAAAGTGTTTTATGACATCATCATGTGACTTTTTGAGAGCTTGCTTGCTAGGGGGGGTTCTGAAAAACTAGTAGAATAGTGTAAGGTAGAGTCATCAGCATATGAATGAATAGGACTGGAGGTACAGTTAAGAATATCATTAATGAACATTAGAAAGATAATTAGAGATAGAGTAGAGCCATGAGGAACACCGGAGTTTATAGGTTGAGGAAGTGAACGATGGCCATCGACAACTGCAGCTATGGAACGGCCAGAAAGAAAATTGGAGATAAAGGCACAGATAGAGTAATAGAAACGGAAGGTGGGTAGTTTAAAAATTAGAGATTTGTGCCAGACTCTAGCAAAGGCCTTCAATATGCCGAGCGCAATAGAAAAGGTTTCACCGAAGTCCCGAAAGGAGGATGACCAAGAGTTAGTAAGATATGAAAGAAGATCAGAAGTAGAACGACCCCTAAGAAATCTATACTGACGATCTGAGAATAGATTATGGGAAGAGAGATGCTTAAGAAATGTTGAAATAAGAATAGTTTCAAAAATGTTGGAGATGCAAGAAATGAGAGCAATTGAACGATAGTTGGAAGGCTGAGAGCGGTCACCCTTCTTTGGGACAGGTTGAATGAGAGCAAACTTCCAGCAAGAAGGGAAGATGTTAGAAGAAAGGCAGAGACGGAAGAGGTTACCTAGGCAGGGAGTCAGTACGGAAGCACAGTTTTTTTAGTACAACAGGAGGAACACCATCCGGACCTACGCCTTCTTACTATTAAGACCAGAGAGGGTAGAAAGTACATCTTTAGAAGAGATTAGGATATTAGGCATAAGTAGGAGAAAGTGGGGTGGAGAGAGAGAAATAGTACCAGAATCATCCAAGGTGGAGTTTCTAGTGAAAATTTGGGCGAAGAGTTCAGCTTTGTCAGAGGAAGAAGTGACGGTAGTAAAAAGGGGAGGGAAAGACGTAGAAGAGTTTAGATAGTCAAATAATTTGGGAAAGTCAGTAGATTTCGGGGAAAGATAGACAGCACAGAAGTATTTAGTATGAGAATGGCAGGATAGTTTGAGCCATAAAGTGAAGAATTCAGAGGAGTAGAAATCGGGAACATGAGAGAAAGTTAATTTCTTGTGCACGTATGCACAACATCCACCTTTGGCTCTGAAACTAGGATAGAGAAAGTAGGAGAATACAGAGAAGGGGCTGCTGGCAGTTGCTTCAGACACCTAAGTTTCAGTGAGGAAAAGAAGATCAGGTTTGTATGAGGAGAGATGGTGTTCCACAGAGAGAAAATTAGAGGAAAGGCCGCGAATATTGCAGAAGTTAATAGTAAGAGTGACAGGCCGTGATCCAGAGAATTTTGTGGGGTCGTTAGGGGAAGGTCGGGCGAGTGTGGGGGAATTTATGGTCCCCCCTCCCCCTGGGGACTCCGAGGCTGGGCGATATGAAGGATAAATAGTATAGTAAATATTAAGGACCAATCCCTACCCACCTCAATCTAAACCCAAGCCCACCTCGAGTGCAACTGAAGAACATTATTTGATCATTAGTTTCACTTTTATTCATGAGGTGCTGGTGTTATGTTAACGAATTAATTTCTTCTAGCTATTTTATGCCACTTTATTTACTTTATATTTAACCCCTTTATTGCCGATGACATCTTTATATTATATTCTAGCCACTATTAGACGATTTTGTGCAGTTTAAAAAGGGTCTCCAGCAATTAACAGGCTTCGAACTATCTCCCTTAACCCTTTTTGCTACCACAGATCCTTCTTGAACCCCCCTCCCCCCCGACATATTAACTTAGGAAAGTTAGGGGTTGGCCGAGCACCCGGTATTTCCCCCATAACAGTCTTTCTCACACTGAGGAACCGTTAGAAGTCAGAGGAATTTGGGGTTGCCACCAATCGACAGATTCTGATCAAACTTACCTAACTTACTAAGCTCAATATGACGCAAATGCGTCATATAACTTACTTATTGAGCTATTTCACTAAGTTCATATGACGCGATCGCATCATATGATACCTCTGGGCAACACCGCCATATGACGCGATCGCGTCATATGTGACGGAGAGGGTTAAACTGCACAAAAACGTCCAAATGTAGCTAAACTAAAATTTATAAAATGTCATCGGTACGAAAGGGGTTAAGCTAGTTTATGGGATCAGCTTCTTTTGGCGAAATTTTGTACATGGTATTTTCAATTTTATAGGATCGTGTTGTACTGACCTGAGGATGGACGCAGAGTCCGAAATATTGTAATAAACTATGATGATGGGGATCTTTCTTGTTTTTGCTACCCTATTCCTATTGAAAATACGTACCCCTGAGTTCAACTCGCTGATATCTTTAATAAATAAATATATATGTCACAAATACACGTGAGCTAATAAACGTATGTATACTCCCAGCCAGACTTGAACCTCCGACATTCAGAGCGAGTGTCCAAGCTTAAATCCACTACACCATGGCGTGATAAAGGAATCTTAACTTTTTCCCATATATATATTAACACCTTACGAGCGGCCTATGCGGTTTATTTATGTGTACCGCACAGCGGGGTGTTTTTAGCCAAAATAGGGCTGTTTACGTGATCATTTTCATGCCTAAATAAGACCCAGAATGTAAAACAAGTACCTATCCCTGAAAGGGCATAGACAGAGCTTTCGAATGACACCATAACGATCCTTGTATGATGGATAGTTTTCTTGCAATAACCGTGCAACGCGAGTGCAAAAAGCAGGTAATTCGGTACTTTCAGTACATAATTGAGTATGTAGCGAGTGAGAGAGGGAGGAGGGAGCTGAGATTTGTGTCAGTAGGTTCGCCGCGGTGGTCTGGAGCAGTCATACGCTCGCTAGTCTCCTGCCACCACTTGTCTCTCTCTCTCAGCCACATTACGTGCTGAAATTGCCACTCGAGTTATGTCGAGCGCCGCCACATAGTCCAGCTTTATTTAACTCGACTTATGTTGCTCGCCGCTAAATAAGGGTTAAGGAGAAGGAAAATCCAACTTCTAGAATGTATTTCAATTCATGCACAAGTTGCAAGTTTCATATTCCAGAATACCATACAGGGATTTTTACATGAGTCCCCACACAAATCAGGTTATAGAGATTTAATTTTAATTCTCGACTAACCAAACACGAGAGTCATTAACCCTCGTACCACGGGCCCTCCCGCCTTTAAATTTTCCCGCGAGTACTCGCCTTTAAATTTTCCAGCGAGTACTGGATCCGGCTGAATTGACAAATTCTCTGGCTTTTTAAGGTGCTTATATATATGCCCAAAAATTGCCTAACCTAGGCTATATACACTGTTACCGAGGTAATCCTATCGGGCATGGAAGCATACATTCCATTCTCTTTCTCTCAGACTAGTGCTAAAAAATCTTGGTTTACTCATACCTATTCTACTGCTGTCCGCAATAAGGAGGAAGCATTCAAACGGTACCGACGCCTTAAAACTCGAGACTCATTCTTCCTACGTTTCTGCCCGGAACCAAGCCAAATCTGTTCTTCGACTTGCCAAACACTCTTTCATCAATAATAAATGCACTGAACTATCCAACTCTAGCTCTTCCCAAGCGTTCTGGCATCTAGCCAAAAACCTCTCCGACAATTTCTCTTCCTCGTCTTTCCCTCCCCTTTCCCATTCTGATGGCACAACCATCACTTCTTCCTCTGACAAAACTAAACTCTTCGCTCAAACTTTTGCTAGAAACTCCACCTTGGATGATTCCGGTGCTATTCTTCCCTCTCCACCCTCCTCTCACTTACTTATGCCTAATATCCTAATCTCTTTTAAAGATGTACTTTCTACCCTCTCTGGGCTTAATACTAATAAGGCATACGGTCCGGAAGGTGTTTTTCCTGTTGTTCTCAAAAACTGTGCTTCAGTGCTGACTCCCTGCCTAGGCAAATTCTTTCGTCTCTGTCTGTCCTCTAACGTCTTCCCTTCATGCTGGAAGTTTGCTCACATTCAACCTATCCCAAAGAAGGGTGACCGCTCTCAACCCTCCAATTATCGTCCAATTGCTCTCACCTCATGTCTTTCTAAAGTTTTTGAAACTATTCTTGCTTCCAAATTTCTTAAGCATTTCTCTTCTCATAATCTGGTCTCAGATCGCCAGTATGGCTTCCTTAAGGGTCGCTCTACTGGTGATCTTCTTTCATATCTTACTAACTCTTGGTCATCCTCCTTTCGGGACTTCGGTGAGACTTTTTCTATTGCACTAGACATATTGAAGGCCTTCGATAGAGTCTGGCACAAATCTTTAATTTCTAAACTACCCTCCTTCGGTTTCTATCCCTCCATCTGTGCCTTTGTCTCTAATTTCCTTTCCGGCCATTCCATAGCCGCGGTTGTGGACGGCCATTGTTCACTTCCTCACCCTATAAACTCTGGTGTTCCTCAGGGCTCTGTCCTATCTCCTATTCTATTTCTAATTTTTATAAATGATCTCCTCAACTGTACCTCAATTCCCATCCATTCATACGCAGACGACTCAACCTTACACTACTCCATTAGTTTTCAGAACGCCCCAGCCAGCAATCCCTCAACGACAAACGTAATAAAGCCATAGAACTCTTAAATTCTGATCTAAATACTATCTCCAATTGGGGCAGAGAAAACCTTGTTACCTTTAATGCTTCCAAAACCCAATTTCTCCATCTATCTACCCGTAAGGAACTCCCAGCGGACTATCCCTTATTCTTCAACAATACAAAAATCAATCCTTCATCTTCTCTCAATATTCTTGGTGTCTCTTTTTCTTCTGCTCTCAGTTGGAAGGACCATATTACCAGTCTTGCTAAGGCAGCCTCCCAGAAGCTGGGTGTGCTCAATCGCCTTAGGGGGTTCTTTTCCCCTGCACAGCTTCTTGCTCTGTACAGGGGCATAGTGCATCCTTGTATAGAGTATTGTTCACATGTGTGGGGAGGTTCCTCTCACACCGCTCTCCTAGACAAAGTTGAAAGGAAGGCCTTTCGTATCATTAACTCCCGTCCACTAACCAACTCTCTGCAATCTCTCTCTCTCCGCCGCAATGTTGCATCTCTCTCGCTATTCTATCTCTTCTATAATAATCAGTGTTCCTCAGAGCTTTCCCAGTGTATACCACCTCCTTTACGTAGGGCACGTGGTACCTGTCTTGCAACTCAATCCCACCCCTACTCTGTTTAACTCTCCAACCCGAGAGTGAAACGTTACTCTCAGTCTTTCTTCTATGCAACAGCTGAGCTCTGGAACTCTCCCCCAGAATCAGTCTTTCCCTCTTCCTATGACTTAAATTGCTTCAAACTCCGTGTGTCCAGGCATTTTGGCTCGAACATCCCTTGATTTTGGCCCTGTCACTCTGTCAACTATGGGGGAGGCACTCGCTATAGGCAGTTCTGCCTTTTGCCTCCCTCAATCACATAGAAGGAAAAATATATGTATATCCATTGGCAGTTGTCATTGTTATCTTGCGAGGGGTGGATTAAAAGCTTGGACACTCGTTCTGAATGTGGTCATACATAAACATTTTCAGCGACGACAACAGCTTTATATAAGAAATTACAAGTATTTTTCACACACTTTGCTAATATGTAATCAGAATTTGTCTATCCTCAATAGATTTCTATAAGAATATAAAAGCACAAGCATATACGATCACGGTTTTTGGACTTGGACTCGGTATACAGTTGCTTAAATTATTCTTGTTTTAATTTCTAGTACGTTATTTAATAGCTATACATTATATCGATACATATAGCTCATGATAAAAGGAAGAGAATAAAACCAAACCAAAGTCCTTACTCCTAATATTTGATTATATTCGATAATTTACATAGAGTGAATCTTCAGACATGAAATTTCGCAATCATAATGTTTTTTTATATTGAAACGATGTATACTACACATTAGACTGATACTAGCTTACACTTCACCTACATATAATATGAAAAAGTATTGTAAGATATATAAAACCCTATCATATAGTCATTTAGATTCACTAAGCCGTAGCCCAGGCAGAAAATTTGCTATGTTTAAAGCCCTCGCGAAGCATACTCTCCCTCTGACTGTCAGACGACTCTATATTGATCGGAAGGAATGAGGTAGACTCGGAGCAGTGTTGCCAGTATTCAATGTGTCACTATCAAAACTTATTGTAGCCAAAATTATACATAATTCGAGTATTCAGTTTCATGTAATATATTTCTAAAGTATCCAATACGCTAATCGCGTATCCGGGCATTTAGGGACACCCTTCATCGATACGCGATTCAAGTATCCAAGTGTGAGACGGTTAATGGCTGCTCTACTGGTGATCTTCTTTCTTATCTTACTAACTCTTGGTCATCCTCGTTTCGGAATTTTGGCGAGACCTTTTCTATTGCTTAAACAAGTCAAAAGCCTTCAATAGAGTCTGGAATAAATCCCTTATTTCTATACTACCTTCCTTTGGTTACTCTCCCACTATATGTGCCTTTACCTCCAATTTCCTTTAAGACTGTGTTTATGTACAGCCATCGCTCACTTCCTAAACCTATCAACTCTGAAGTTCCTCAGGGTTCTGTCCTATCTCCAGTTCTATTTCTAAAATTCTTTAACTTTTACTCTACTCTGGGCGATCCTCCCGGGTAAAACTCCAGGCATCAGCCAGGCCCATATCAGGTATCCTATCGCATGATTGGCCGACTTGCCTCAGCCATGAGTTCTGTGGTCTTCCCCTGGGCCTCCTCTACTCTGGGTTTTCTTCTGTAGAGACCTCCTGGTGAACAGGGTCTGCTTCAGTGAGGCGAACCACATGCCCATATAGCCGAAGTTGGCATTCACAAACCATGCAACTAGTATATCTTTAATCAGTTTCAAAGAGTAGTCATTAATTTGAGACATAATCATGCCAGCGATAGCTTATGATCCTGCAAAGATATTTAGTACTAGAGGAGTTGATGCGTCTCTTCAACTCACTGTTAAGTGTCAATGTCTCACATCTATATGATAAGACAAGGAATACCAGCGACTTAACACCTTAAGAGCGGCCTAGGCGGTATATAATATGTAGCCACCAGCGGGGTGTTTTTACCCAAAATAGGGCTGTTTATGTGATCATTTTCATTCCTAAATAAGACCCAGAGCGTAAAACAAGCATCTATCCCTGAAAGTGCATAAACAGAGCTTTCCAATGACACCACAACGATCTTTGTATGACCGCTAGTTTTCTTGCAACAACCGCGCAATACGAGTGCAAAAACCATGTAATTCGGTACTTTCCCCATACATTTCACTATGTAGCGAGTGTGAGAGGGTGGAGGAGGGTGGGATTCATGTCAGTAGGTCCACCGCGGTGGTCTGGAGCAGTCATACGCTCGCTACTCTCCTGCCACCACTTGTCTCTCTCTCTCAGCAACATTACGTGCTGAAATTGCCACCCGACCTATGTCACGCGCCGCCACATAGTCCAAACTTATTTAACTCGACTTATGTTGCGGGCCGCCAGTTAAGGGTTAAGATCCGAAGCTTCGTCCTTCTGCACAGTTATTTTTTTTTCCATGTGAGTGGAGGAGACAAAACACAAACCTGTCTGTAACAAGCGTCTTCCCTAAAGTTGAAAGAGTGAGGGTGACCCAAATACAAGGAATGCTAGAGTCAAAATGTCTTGACATACAGAGCTTAAAGCAGTTTAAGTCATAGGATGAAGGAAAGACAGATTGAGGGAGAGAGTTCCAAAGCTTATTTGTTGAATAGAATAAAGAATAGGAAAATTGGTTCACTCTTGGGTTAGAGAGCTGGACATAATAGGGGTGTGAGTGTGTTGAAAGGCGGGAGTCCTCACTCTCCATAAAGGGCCATTTACAAGATGCCTGTGTTCAGGCAGGGTATCCTAGCGGGGGGGGGGGGGGTTGACGAATCAAGCGTGACAGCTGCACCCTCTCGTTTGTTATTGGCGTCAGATCATGACCGTTGGCAACTCGCGCCTGCCGCCACCTGTCACCACTTACTTTTGAATTAAGCACGCTCCCACAGCCTGTTTAATATGGGCTACACCAAGCTTGGCAGTGCACTGTCATGATTTTGTGCTATACAAAAGAAAAGAGGTAAAAGAAACAGGCGTTTGTGATGTAAACAATTACTAACAAAGCAAGAAATTATGGAATTGTAATTCTAAATATAATTTTTATTTACTATGGCTGGTTATAGAAAACAAACATGACTGAGAATTATATGAGATTACCATACACTATATATGGCACTGTTTTTACACTGTATTATATCTATCTATCTATCTATCTATTAACTCAGGCCCAATCCCCACTTTTCCTATTTGTTTTTCTTTGCTTTTTCCCTCTTTTCCTTTTTTTTTTGGGGGGGGGGGTGGACGACTCTAGACAGAGCAAGAACAGAGAAAACACAAAACACAACACAAAACAACACAAACACACAGACAAAACACAAATTCACACACATCTAGGTCACCCAGGATAAGACCCAGAGACCAGGGTCACCAAGGTCCCTCCAGCACTCCCCCTGCCCCCGACCACTCGGAGAGGTTCCGATCTCTGCTGGCAGACATGCAGCGGAGCCGAAGCCACAAGCCCGCCCACCACACTTCCAGGCGCATCCAGGACCCACACACAACATAGTGTGTGGGTCCTGGGCGCACCCAAGAATGGATCTTGGGTGCACCCTTCATATTAATTGTCTCCCCGGGCCAGGAGGCGCTTGATGGACTATTATCTAGTCCAACTTGCACCCAACCCCTTCCCCCAAATGACCACGTGTTCACTCATCTATTCACAAGCCTTCTCCATTCATTCCTGTTTATTACCACTTCCTTTGCCTGATCTATAGTCATTCCTCTATCATCCAAAGCTTGTCTTACACAGTCTCTCCATCTCAATGGGGGTCTTCCTGTCCTTCTATCTCCCCTTGTATCTGACTCACATATTCTCTTTGTAAGCCTTTCATCTCCTATTCGTTCAACATGACCATACCAGCTCAGCACTCTTCTGTCCACTCTGGCTGACAAATATTCCTGCTGCTCCACTCTCCTACGTATCTCTTCATTCCTCCATCTGTCTCTAAGAATAACTCCACACATACTTCTCAAGCAGCTCATCTCCATCACATCCAGCTTTCTTCTCTCCTTTTCCTTCAGAGCCCACGACTCATCCCCATACGTCACTGTTGGCACAACAAATCCTTGATACATTGCACTTTTTACTTGCATTCCGAGATTTCTCGTCTTCCACATACTTCCCATTGCTCCGAAAACCTTCCTTCCTTCACACACTCTATGTTTTACCTCCATTGTCATACCTCCACTCCTGCTTATTGTTCCTCCTAGATATTTAAAACACTCTATTTGTTCCAATATTTCCTCATCCAGCCTCACATCTAGATGCACTCTATGATATTACCAATATACTATATATAGCACTGTATATAGCACTTCAGTTATTAATTTATAATTTATCCAAATAAAGGATAGCCTATATGAAAACACAAATTAATATTTCCAATAGGATCCAACTCAGATAACCCCTAGTAAATTAGTAGAGGAATTAACAACCTTTCACTATCGAGTAGGAAGTGTGATATAAGCTTTCACTTATCGAATAGGAGGCGTCACCGAAGACATCCCGCGTGAGAACACCAGCATAATGATAATAATAATGATAATATACACAAACAAAACAATAATAAAATAACAATAATAACAATAATAATAATAATAAAAATAATAGTAATAATAAATAGCCTCAAAACCAACAAACATCAAAGCACCTACCGATAACATTGAGCGTGGTGAGGACTCCAATGGGTGGGTGTGCTGACAGCTGACATTCATACACACCAGCGTCGTGTGTCTGGGCGTACCGCACGTGTAGGGTCCAGTCCTGGTGCACGGAGAGATATAATACACTTATTGGCCTAGTGTTCTTTTATTTTATAATATAATTTTATAATATTTTTGATTAAATATTTTTGTTATTTATTTATTATATATATATATACAGTATATATATATTCTATATACAGTATATATATATATATATATATATATATATATATATATATATATATATATATATATATATATATATATATATATATATATATATATACAGTATATATATATATATATATATATATATATATATTATTACCAAGTATTCCAGCGGATTAATCTAGTTTGGCCATAGAGCCACTTCAAGCTAAATTTATACATATTTCGATAGAAATATGTCCTGGCCGAATGCGAGTTTTTCCTAAATTGCAAGCTTACTCTCGCTCTTCAGGAAAACAAAATGACACCAGAAAAGCGAATGTCATAAAATCGCGAATGGGGAAAAACTTCATGAAATTACTGGCTCACCCAGGATAAACTAGGAACCTGAATTGGGCAAAAGGCCTAAAATCGTCAAACTAATGAGGTAAAAGTAGTGGGATGAAAGATCTTAGAATCGCCGGCCAGTTGACACTCTTACACCCCAGAGTTATGTTGCTGGACGTACCGGTACGTACGTGTACGATCTAGTCTTGGGGCACGGAATAAATGGACAAAACAAGAGGTTCTTCCAAATTATTTTTAGTAATATACTGTATATATTTTTGTTTTGTTTTTAATTATATTATTTTTTTAAGACAGTGGATGGAGGAAGGAACACAAAGACAAAACAGAAAAGATCCATGTTGCTAAAGTCATCTTCCTTTCATGTAATGTTTGTAACAACTGGTGTAGCTTGTACGTTGAGTGAAACAGTTTAATTTAGCTTTAACCCTTAGAGTACCAGCGAGGTGTGCATAGGTTGTATTCTAGTTATATTTAGACGATATTCTACATATTAGAAAGGATTTGTGATAGTTAAGAGGGTTGGTTGAGATAGTTTGAAGCCTAATTGTTGCTAGAGGTCCTTCCTGAGCAGAATAAATTTGTCTAATAGTTGCCAGAATATGATTAAAAGGACTTCGCTGGTACAGAAGAGGTTAATGATATACTGTATATAAATTATCATTGATTTAAGCCATTGAGGATTATGTCACGTTTTAATAGTTTATTCTAGCTATCATTAGACGATTGTATACAGCTTAGGAATGAGCTGTGGGCATCAAAAGGGTAAATACTCTCTTAAATAGCTTTCTGACTTCCATATACCCTTCCCAATATGAATAAAATCGTCCAATAGTAGCCAGAATACACTGTCAAACGCGTCATTATCCTCAATGGGTTAAACATCATACATAAATACACTTCCATTGGGTAACTGTCCTTAAAATTGAAAATCACAAAATTTCAAATGTATTAGTTACTATGTTGGTATTATTATGAATGGAGAACACCAGATTCTGAATGGAGTGTATTCGGATTATTTTCGTTTGACCATCGGTATATTTTAGCTATAATATATATATTGGTACATATATATTTTAGTTTGCTCCCTAGACCTCTATCAAGCTTAAAGAAACAGCAAGACCCTCCTTGGAGATAAGTTTGTTTCGACTTTCGGCGGGATTCTCCAAAATTTGAAGCTTGCTTGCTATAGTTCGACTGGAAAACAATGACACCTAAATTTCACGAACATTCTAAATATTGGCAAAGAAATGGGGCGAAAGTAATGGAGCTAAACATAAGGGACAAGGGAGTCTAAAGAGAAAATTGCCCCCTAAAGAAAGCCTTGATATTCCTGGTTAAATCCCTATAGCTCCATGGTAAAAATAGAAAGCTATATAAGATAGTTTGGTATGCTGATAGTGCTATACCTTTATATCCCCATATTAACCCATTCAGTACCAGCGACGTCCTTATTATACTCCGGCAACTAGTAGACGATATTATTCAGCTTAGGAAGGACGTCTGCCAATTAAAACGCTACAAAATATCTCACTTAATCCTTTTAGCTACCTCTAACCTTCCTGTGCTTCATAAGATCGTCTAAATATAGCTGAAGTCAAATAAAAAAAGACGTCGCCGGTAGACAAAGAGTTAAACAGGTAAAATATTGCCCTCTGAGTATTATCACGCGCTCTAGCCGTTTATTTTGGCTATCATTAGACGATTATATTCAGATTAGGAAGGATCTATGGGAGTCAGAGGCACACTTGAGTTGGTTTCGACCCCTCAGATTCCTAGAAGTCCTTCCTGAACTGCATAAAATCGTCTAATTATAGCCTGATTAAATAAGCCAAAGGCGTGACAATCCTCAAGGAGTTCACCCCTCCTGTAACGGCGACGTCCTTTTAATAATATTCTAGCTATATTAGATGACTTTATTGCAGTTTAAAAAAGGTTTGTGGTAGCATAAAGTGAAAGGAAGTACAAAGTACAAAGGGAAGTACAAAGGAAATCAAGCAACAATAGATCTAGTGACCCTTCTAGGCTGCTTGTCCTCCAAAACACTGAGGATCAAGTGTCCAAACAGTGGTTTAGAGTGGGTAAGGGAACTAATGTCCGTGGCAGGATTAGGAAGTTAGTAGGGGACAGATGGGTTAGTAACTGAGGGGAGGATAAAATAAAGTTATTCATTTACAAACGCAGTCAGTCGCGGGTTTGATGCGAGATATTTGTCTAGGCGGAGTTTAACCCTTAACTGGCGGCGCGCAACATATGTCGAGTGAAATAAATTTGGACTATGTGGCGGTGCACGACAGCTGTCGAGTGCCATTTTCAGCACGTAATGTTGCTGAGAGAGAGAGCTGAGCGGTGGGATGAGCGTAGTAACCATACGACCGCTCTCCACGACCACTGTGGACGTACTGAACTGTATTCCATCCTTCTCCCCACTTTCTCACTCGCTACACAGGGAATTATGTACGGAAATGACCTTATTTTAGGTTTTTTGCACTCGTGTTGCACGATCGTTGCAAGAGAACCAGCGGTCGTACAAGGATGGTTCGGGTGTCATTGGAAAGCTCTGTTTATGCCCTTTCAGGGATCGATACTTGTTTTACGCTCTGGGTCTTGTTTATGCATGAAAATGAGCACGGAAACAACCCTATTTAGGGTAAACAAAAAACGCTGTGCGGTACGGTGTAAAATACCCTACCAACCGCTCTTAAGGTGTTAAATGAATCAACGGTGCTGCAGTCTATAACGTCTCGGGGAAGCCCATTCCACAAGTTTACAACTCGATTGAAGAAGAAATTCTTAGATTCATGCGAGTTAAAAGATTTACCAATAATTTTGCAACCGTTTCCCCGCGTGTAATTAGATTGATCGATAGTGAAGTACTTACTACAGTTCATATTGAGTGAGATAGTTCGAAGCCTGCTAATCGCTGGAGGCCCTATTTAAACTGAATAACATTGTCTAATAGTAGCCCGAGTAAAGTTATAAAGACGTAGCCGGTACAGAAGGGATTAGTACACGTATCAAGTGAAACAAGATGGCGGGAGGATTGAAGGGGGTGGGCGTAGCTCTCTCCCTGTATATCATCCTTCTCAACTTCCAGAGGGGCTGTACCGATATACAGGTGCAGAGGGGACCGGTAGTGTACCAGGTCAACACTAAACAAGTATTGATGGACCTCGTCACACAGAAATCACACAGAAATTAAATTTCTGTCACCATCCCTGCCTGGGCAGCTAAATATATCGGGAAACTGCAGCGTCTTAGCAAACATTCTGGCACAACTTCGTTACATCACCTATTGTGCTACACTCTAATAAGCTATGGAGATATAGAGACCAACCCAGGCCCCAGCTCAACATTGAAGAAACCTCACCACATATCAAGTAAGGCAGACACCGACATTTCAACAGTCCTTAGCAGAAAAATTCATTATAACAAACTGGCACCAGCACCTACCCTCTCGCTCACACACACAAGCCAGGCCGCCAGCCAGCCACCACCTCAGCATCACCACCCTACCAACACAATGCTACCCTCAACGTTACCATCACAACCACAGATATCGGCGACCCAAGTATAGCTCAACATGCAACCAGAACAACTAAAAAAGCAGGTAGCACTCGCAAACACATCACCAGTGAAGTAGCAACAACAGCCAAGGAAAACAACAACAGCAAACAACCACATCAGCACCACCGTGGGCAGTATACAGGTGGGGGTGGGGGAGTGTCAAGGACAAGGAGTAGACCAAGGAGCAACCTGGGGAGGCCATGTTTGCAGCACCAAATCCTTCCAAATCCTGTCCTCTGCGCATGCGTGAGAATCTTAGGCCCCTTGGCACGATTTATTTTTCCTTTATACTATTATATTATCTTAACCTAACCTAACCTAACCTAACTTAACCTAACCTAACCTAACCTTAAATTAACCTAACAGTTGAGCCTAAATAACAAAATAAAAATATTAGGGAAAAGGCTGCGCATGCGCAGATGGTAAGTTTGGAAGGATTTGGTGCTGCAAACATGGCCTCCCAGCAACCTGTCCCCTGCCCTCGCTCTCACGCCGGCACCACTCAGCTGATCAGCCTGGGCCTAACCAACCTCCAGACGTACGATTAACAGTAAGATAAAATTATGTATAGTCTGTACTATTGGAATCAACAATAGGAGTACACTTTTACAATGAAACAGTTTTAATGAAATTGTACATAACCGATGTACTTACGTTAACAGTAGAAACGAAATTGAATGTGCTAAATGTGGGACATATGCTGTACGAAATCAGACAAACATTTGTGATATAATTATATGAATCACCCATAACACGACGACAGAGAATCCAAAACTGTGTTAAGTGTAAAGCTGTAGCTCACATGAAGTGCATTTCTGAGAAGACCGACAGTAATGAACATGACTTTTTATGCAATAAGTGTGCCTTGCATTTATTGCCGAATGTTAATGTACATGAACCAAATAACAACTCAGAATCCAGCCAGGACACATTCAAAGATGAATATAGAGTTTTCACAAACAAAGGGCTCCATCTTATCCACATCAACGCCTGATCAATGTATCATAAATTGTCAGAAATAAACTTGTTAGCTAATAAGGCCAAAGCTTCAATAATTGCAATTACAGAAACCTGGCTGGACTCGAGTATAAACGATGGTGAAATAAACATTCAAGGTTTCAATATGGTTCGTAATGATCGTAATAGACAAGGGGGATGAGTATGTCTGTATGTAAAAAACAACCTCACACACACAATATTATTAGGAACGACCTCCATGTAGAAAACCACGAAGCTCTTTGGATTGACTTACACCTGCCTAGGAAAAAACACATCACAATTGGAGTGTGCTATAGGCCACCAGACGACACACAATTCTTAAACAAATTTGAACGAACTTTGTCAGTACTAGACCCCCGGAATGAATCTATTATACTAGGGGATTTTAACTTGTGTTACAAATAACGAAATAATAGGCTTGTACGAGAATATAGGCACAAACTGACAATGCACAATCACGAACAACTCATCACAACCCCCACACGTATCTCTGATAACACTGCTACAATATTAGACCATGTAAATTGTAACAGAGAGGAAGAAATATCACAATCAGGGATTATACAAACGGGGATAAGTGATCACTTCGTCACATATTGTACACGTAAACCTCCAAAAATTACCCTAGAGAATCACAAGGTCATTAGAACAAGGTCACTCAGAAACTACAACAAAGAAACATTTCTGGACATTTTATGGATTACAGATTGGTCTCCAGTGTTTGGAAATACAAACGTTAATGACGAAAGGGTTGGCTTCAGAACCATCATCACAAACATCCTAGACGAAATAGCTCCTCTGAAAAACATACGAATTAAAGCAAGATCAGACCCATGGATCAACAATGACATACTACACCATCTGGAACATAGAGACAACTGTTAAACAGGCTAGGTAAACATAGACAGGATCAAGGTCTGAAACATGAGTTCAACAGGGCTAGGAATAAACTAAGTAGGAAATTTAAATCAGCGAAATCTTATTATTTCCACAGTAAGGCAGAGGAATATCAGAGTAACCCAAAAAAACAATGGAGGCACTAACAAACAACGGGCTACAGCAACATGCAAGGGATTTATCTACCACTAATATTGCTCTCAAAATTAATGATCAGGTTTGCCATGATAAATGACAAATTTCAACCAACTTCAACTCCTTCTTCACCTCCATACCGCAACCTCTCAATAAATACACCACAACAACTGCCACCTTTCAAAATTTCTACAGGGATAAAGGCATACACCCGAACACTTTTGGATTGCAAAATGTTACACCAAAATACACATTTGAGGAGCTCTCTAACCTAAATGTACATAAAAGCACAGGACCAGACAAAATTCCTGCCAAATTTCTATGAGAGGGAGCCATTGGTATATCAGGTCCCCTAACCCACATCATCAACCTGTCAATTAACACCAACACCGTACCTGCTGAACTGAAGGCAGCTATTGTAACCCCTCTATTCAAGAAAGGAAATACATTAGATGTTAGCAACTACAGACCAGTTAGCATATTATGTATTGTATCAAAAATCCTTGAAAGAGCTGTATACACCCAAATTGAACACTACCTCAAAGAAAATGATCTATTCTATAAGTTTCAATCAGGTTTCAGAGGCATATACTCGACAGACTCCTGGCTCATCCACTTAACAGATCACATTCGTAAAGAAATTTCTAAAGGTAACTACACCGGTATGGTTCTTCTTGACCTACAAAAAGCGTTTGATACAGTAGACCATAATATCCTATGTAATAAACTACAAGCAATGGACATTGGGTCAGTGAACTGGTTTAAATCATATCTTAGTGGTAGAACACAGAGAGTCAAAATTTATAATAATCTTTCTGATCCTATGCTAATTAACTGTGGGGTCCCACAGGGAAGCATCCTTGGTCCCTTACTCTTTCTCTGTTATGTGAACGACATGGAACTGAGTGTATCGTGTAAATTATTACTGTATGCTGACGACAGTGTGCTTCTGGTTTCTGGAAAAGACCCAATAAGTATTGCCGCCTCACTTTCCAAAGAACTAGAATCGTGTAGTGATTGGCTAGTGGACAATAGACTATCTCTTCACCTGGGCAAGACAGAAGCCATCTTATGTGGAACAAAACGCAAATTGAAAGACATTGAGGGCTTCTCGGTCAACTGTAATGATATTCCCATAACAACAGTGTCACAAGTGCAATATCTCGGACTAAAACTGGACTCGACTCTGTCAGGTGAAACAATTTTGGAATCGATCCTGAGTAAATGTAGAGCATGTATTAAATACCTGCATAGACAGGTGGGATGCTTGCCAGCGGCGACCAAAAAGACCCTATGAAAAGCGCTTGTTCAATGTCATTTTGACTATTCTGTGTCATCCTGGTACCTGCATCATCTAAATCAGCAAAACACAAACTTCAGGTCACTCAAAATAAAATGGTTAGGTTCATGCTGAACCTGGGACCCAGATCGCATATTGGACAGGAACAACTTCAGTCACTTGGTATGCTCAATGTCTCTGACAGGGCCAAACAAATCAGACTCATAAATGCCTTCAAGATATTTTATGATAGGGCTCCAGAGTATTTAAAGAGTAATTTTGTTAAAGCAAATGAGAGGATTGGACACAATACAAGGAATAGGATGTATAATGTTACGGTCCCGAGAATTCAAGGACAGGGTAAGCTAACATTCTTCTTCACTGCCATCAAAAACTGGAACAACCTACCCCAGTCAGTCCGTGAAAAGAGAACACTGTATTCCTTCAAACGTAGCTTGAAGGAGCACCTAAACCGAACAGCTGCGAGAAGGGAGCACCAAGCTTATGTCTACTACTAAATAATTATGACATAAGAGATAGGCAAAACAAACTGAAATGATTACTGAAATATTTTGACCAGTCCAACTATAGAATGTAAGGTATCTTAATATAACCCCTAGAAATACTTTCTTTAAAGTATCTACATTTTTTATCCTCCCCTTTTTCCCCAGCTAACCTAATCCGACAAGGACCCCAATGGAAATACGCCTAACGGCCTTATTGGGCTATCCTTAGTTGGAATTATGGAAGGCTGGTACATGTCATATTTGTAACATATTATGTGGTACCAACATTGTAAAATGCTAACTGAATAAATAATATTATTATTATTATTATTATTATTATTATCTGCTAAGGGTATACTATTATGGACACTCTGTATACCCTTTTCGTACCCATATATTTTACAGGGAGTGTAAGAAACTGTTCTGGAAAGAAGTCAAGAAAGTTAGGGAAGGTAGCAAGGGAAATAGTAAGGTTGTGAAAGATAAGAATAGGCGAGTGCTAGCCGAGAAGCAAGAGAGAGTCGAAAGATGGAGGGAGTACTTCAACGAACTGCTTAATGTAAGGAATGAAGCGATAGCAAACATAGTTGGATGGGGTATGGGAGAAGTAGCGGAGGATGAGGTGGGGATCAGGAGGTCAGAAGTGTGTGAAGCCATGAAAAGAGTTAAGTTGGGGAAAACACCAGGAATAGATGAATTGTGTGGGGAAATGCCAAGGTATGGTGGTGAGATAGTGATCGAATGGGTATGGAAAATATGTAAACCAGCATGGGAGAAGGGGAGTGCCCTGATGACTGTAGGACAGGCATAATAGTCCCCCTATATAAGGGTAAAGGGGAAAGAGGAGTGTGTGGTAACCACCGAAGAATATGTTTTCTAAGCGCAGTAGGGAAGGTGTACAGTAGGGTAGTGATTGTGAGAGAGTGAAAGTGAGAACGGAGAAATGGGTAGGTGACGAGCAAGGTGGGTTTAGGCAGGGAATAGGATGTGTAGATCAGATTTTTACCATGAAATGTGTTGTGGAGAAATATCTGGAGAAGCAACAAACTTAGAGAAGGCCTATGTCAGAGTGGATAGAGAAGGTATGTGGAAATTACTTAGAATATACGGAGTAGATGGCAAGTTGCTGAAAGCAGTGAAGAGCATGTATGAGGGTGCAAAGGCAGCAGTATGTGTGGTGAATGAGCAGAGCGAGTTCTTTGATCTAAATGTTAGGTTGAAACAGGGGTGTGTGATGTCCCCGTGGTTGTTTAATGTATATATGGATGGAGTCATGAAAGAAATACAAGGAAGAGCTGTGGATGTTGGTGTATCGCTGATAAGGGAGGGAAACGAGTGGAAGCTACCTGTAATGCTGTTTGCTGATGATACAGTTCTGATGAGCGATAATGAATGGGAGTTACAGAGTCTAGTAAATATCTTTGGAACAGTGTGCGAAAAATGGAATCTGAAAGTAAATGCGGGGAAGAGCAAGGTATTGGTCTTCGAAAGGGGTGAAGCCACAGCGTGTGAGGTGAAGTTGAACGGTCAGGCTATGGAGATTGTCAGCTCATTTAAGTATCTGGGCAGTGTACTGAGTAAAGATCGAAGTATGGATGAAGAAGTGCGGGAGAGGGTGCAACAGGTGAAGAGGGTTGTAGGAACGCTCAAAGCAGTAACAAGAAATAGGGTGGTCAGCATGGAACTGAAGAAGTCCTTGCATGACAGTGTGGTAATCCCGACATTGACTTACGGAAGCGAAGCATGAACGTTGGTGGAGAGACTCAGACCAAGAGTGAGAGGGGTGGAAATGAGTTACTTAAGAAGTGCATGCGGAGTTACATAGAGGGATAGACAGACGAATGAGGAAGTAAGAGGGAGGTGTGATGTGGAGGTAGATGTGCTGGAAAGTGTGAAAAGGAACACCTTGAGATGGTTCGGCAATATGGAACGTATGGGAAGCGAGAGAATGACTAAGAGGGTGTACGAGAGCGAGGTAGAAGGACAGAAGCCGAGAGAGAGGTGGAAGGATGAAGTGAAGAAGTATATGAATGAAGGCAGTGCTTGTTGGGAAGATGGACGTCGACTGACTGGGGACAGAAGTGCATGGGAACGTTTCGTTCGTGGCTACCCTTCGGGGATCACGGCGTCACACAATAGATATATAGATAGATGTTTTACAGTGTAATACTACTACCTCCAACTTAAGGGGGGATGGTCGGCTTTTCTGGCCCCCTTTCTCCCTCATGCTTAGTTTTATTAGTTTTCAGATTTTAAGACTTTCGGCCCATTAGTTTGGCGATTTTAAGACTTTTCGCCCCTTTTCCTTGTCAACATTCAAATCTGTCATGCAATTTAGGTGTCGATTGTTTTCCTGGCGAGCGATAGGGAAACTGCAATCAGCCTACGGTCGGGACATTTTTCTATCGAAAAATGTACAAATTTATCTTGAAGGGAGGTCTTGGAGGTGTTATATTAAACTGTATGGAGATCTAGGGAGGAAACTACACAAATAATAGTAATAGAAATATATAAGCAAATAAATACACCCATCCCTCCTTAACCCCTGGAGGATTATGACGCCTTTTAACAATATATTCTGGCTATCATTAGACGATGTTATACAGTCTAGGGAGGATCTGTGGGAAATAAAAGGGTAAAGACTTTCCCAATTAACTCTCCTGATCTTAATAAAACCGTCCAATAATAACCCAAAAATAGACATTCAATATATTTGCTTAATAAATTGATTTGAGTTTTCATTATTAGCCCCATTAGTCTTGATATGTTAAGACATTTGCACCAATCCCATTAGTTTGGCAATTTTACGACCATTCGCCCAATTTATTTTGTCAATTTTTTTGTTTTCCTTTGTTTGCCATTGAGGTGTCAACATTATTGTTAGTATGGCATAGCGAGCCTGTAATTTAGGAGGAGCCAGCCTTCGGCCGGCACATTTTTCTGCCGAAAAATTTAAACAAAAATATATCGAAGGTTTTTTTTGAGGTGTTTTATTGTTGTATTTTATATTTGTTTAAGCTTATTGTAAGTATAGGGAGCAAACTTAAAAATAAAATAACACTTTTAGCATATTGTCAATTCGCTTTTTTCATAATTGGCTGTTTATTTTTCATTGTTAAATAATTTGCTATATTTCAATTTTCTATGTGTAAGGAGACAAACGATAAATCTGTCTGTAACGAGTACAAAGGAGTACAAAGGAAATCAAGCAACAACAGATCTAGTGACCCTTCTAGGTTGCTTGTCCTCCAAAACACTGAGGATCAAGTGTCCAAACAGCGGTTTAGAGTGGGTAAGGGAACATTGGAAAGGGAATTACTGCCCTGGAACTAATGTCCGTGGCAGGATTAGGAAGTTAGTAGGGGACAGATGGGTTAGTAACTGAGGGGGGGATAAAATAAAGTTATTCATTTACAAACGCAGTCAGTCGCGGGTTTGATGCGAGATATTTGTCTAAGCGGAGTTTAAATTAATCAACGGTGATGCAGTCTATAACGTTTCGGGGAAGCCCATTCCACAAGTTGACAACTCGATTGAAGAAGAAATTCTTAGATTTGTGTGAGTTAAAAGATTTACCAATAATTTTGCAACTGTTTCCCCGCGTGTAATTAGATTGGTCGATAGTGAAGTACTTACTACAGTTCATATTGTTGTTGCCTTTGATGATTTTGAACACTTGAATTAAGTCACCTCTTAATCTGCACTGGGTTAAAGGAAATAGATTTAATTATCTAAGACGCTCTTCATATGGTTTGTTCTTTAGGCTAGGTATCATTTTGGTAACTCTACGTTGAACTCGTTCTAGCTTGTTTATATCTTTTTGGTAATAAGGGCATCAGGATTGAACGCAGTATTCCAGAAGAGGGCGGACTAAGGAATTATAAAGGGTTAGGATATCTTCTTTGGATTTATGCTCAAATAATCTGCCTATAAAGCCAATTATTTTGTTTGCCTTCTTAACAACTTCTGAACATTGTTGACTCGGTTTTAGGTTACTCGATATTGTTACTCCCAGATTGGTTTCTCTGTTTACGTTCTTAAGCTGAGTGCCATTCATCGAATAGTTTGCTTTCTCATTTAGGTATCCGATATGTAGTACTTTACATTTATCCACATTGAAACTCATTTGCCAAATTTGGGCCCAACATGACAATTTATCTAGATTGTGTTACATATCAACTTGTTCTTTTGAGAGTACACTATTTGCAATTTTTGTATCGTCAGCAAATTTTGAGATTGTACAGGTGAGACCCTCATCTATGTCGTTGATGTAAATTAGAAAGATAATTGGTCCTAGTACCGATCCCTGGGGTACCCCGCTACTTACATTGGTCCATTTAGATGCCTTACCGTTTATGACTACTCTTTGCTTTCTGTCGCTGAGCCAATTTTCTATCCATGTCAACACACCGTCTTGTATTCCATGCGCTTTAAGTTTTAGCAGTAAACGTTTGTGGGGAACTTTGTCAAAGGCCTTTTGAAAATCAAGGTATATAATATCTACAGCTTTACTCTCATCGTAGAGGTTGAGGATATCGTGGAAGAAGTCTAAGATGTTTGTTAAACAGGAACGTTTTTTACGAAAGCCGTGTTGAGTATCTTTAAGTATGTTATTTTCCTCTAAGTGATTTACGAGTCTGTCTCGTATGACCGTTTCTAGCATTTTACATACAACTGAGGTTAAGCTAATTGGACGATAGTTACTGGGTAGGGATTTGCTGCCTTTTTTTAATATCAGTGTTACGTTGGCTAGCTTCCACTGATCAGGCATAGTTCCAGACTGCAAGGATTTATTGAATAGTAATGTCAGTGGTTTGGAGAGCTCATCCTTAGCTTCCTTTAGAACTCTAGGCGAGATTGTATCAGGTCCAGGCGTATTATTTACCTTGAGTTTATCTAAACAATTCAATACTTCTCTCTCTGTAACGGTGATATTGCTTAGAACATCTGAATTATAAATCTGAATCGGCGATGGTGTAGGGATATCACTAAGGTCTTCTGTTGTAAAAACTGATGCAAAGAAGGTATTGAGGGCATTACTCATTTGTACTTCGTCTTTGGTGTATTCTCCATTTTCATCGACTAACGGTCCAACAGTTCAAGTAATAACTTTTTTCTTTCTGATATAACTATAGAATTCTTTCGGGTTTGTTTTACTTTGATTCGCAATATGTAACTCTAAGGTCTTTTTACTTTGCTTAATTAACTTTTTGGCTTTGCGTCGTAGCTCTACAAATTTCACCCGTTCTTCGTCATTTTGTGAGGATTTTAATCTATCATTAGCAAATTTTTTAGCAAGCAGGCAGTTTGAAATATCTTTATTCCACCATTTGGGCTTATTATTAAGGCCTGGACGCCGTATTTTCGATGGTATGCAGTCTTGCACTGCTTTTAGGTAAGTGGTTTCGAATAACTTCCAAGATGTATTTATGTCGTTATTGTTAATTAAAAAGCTCCAGTCAGTTTCTTTAACACCTTACGAGCGGCCTATGCGGTTTATTTATGTGTACCGCCCAGCGGGGTGTTTTTAGCCAAAATAGGGCTGTTTACGTGATCATTTTCATGCCTAAATAAGACCCAGAACGTAAAACAAGTATCTATCCCTGAAAGGGCATAAACAGAGCTTTCGAATGACACCATAACGATCCTTGTATGATGGATAGTTTTCTTGCAATAACCGTGCAACGCGAGTGCAAAAAGCAGGTAATTCGGTACTTTCGGTACATAATTGAGTATGTAGCGAGTGAGAGAGGGAGGAGTGAGCTGAGATTTGTGTCAGTAGGTTCGCCGCGGTGGTCTGGAGCAGTCATACGCTCGCTAGTCTCCTGCCACCACTTGTCTCTCTCTCTCTCAGCCACATTACGTGCTGAAATTGCCACTCGAGTTATGTCGAGCGCCGCCACATAGTCCAGCTTTATTAAATACGACTTAAGTGGTGAGCCGCTAATAAAGGATTAAACATAGCTCTAAGTTTATGGAAGTTTGCTTTCTTGAAATTAGGGACTTTTTCGATGCTACTATTTGGTTCATTACTAGTAAATTTTAAAGTGAAAGTTATCGTACGATGGTCGCTGTTACTGAATTCATCACAAAACATTCAAATTCTCTATTAATTCTTCTTTTGTTGCAAGTACAATGTCAAGAACGTTATTACCACGGGTCGGCGTTCGAACAAATTGATAAAGCGAACTCTCTTGCAAGTTCGTATACAAGTCATATCCGGAGTGTGAAGTAAGAGTATCGCCCAACTTGGTCACAGGTAAATTAAAGTCGCAAAAAATTACGGTATCTTGTAAGTTACTTACATCTGCAATTTGTTCGTAAATTTCTCGGTCAGTTTGCACTGATTGAGCTGGAGGTCTGTATATTAATGCAAGTATTATTTTTGTACCTTTATTATTCTTTATTAGCACAAAAGATGCGTCGACGTTCACAATTTGAGGTTTTGACAAGAGGGTAGGGTTAAGACTTTCTTTGATATAAAGTAAAACGCCACCTCCATTTCGATTTATTCGGCTTTTCTCAAACATTACATAACCGGGAACTGAATACTCTGCTAAAAAGTCTCTATCTTCTGTATTGAGCCAAGATTCTGTTATGCCAATCACATCATAATTTTCTGTAAACACTAGCTCCTCTAACTCTGAAAATTTATTGCGTATGCTACGAGCGTTTGCATAGAAAACCTTTAAATTTGTTATTTTAGAACTCACGGAACGCTCTTTAATAATATTTTTGGTTCTTGTCGGATCTACATTTATGTTCATGGCTGTCCTCGGTCCTCGCTGTCTTCGGTCCTTATCGCTGGTGGTCCTCGGCTGCCTCTGTTTTTTTCTTGGCGTTGGATGATTTATGTCACTGCTGCTTCTTCTCGGATGGCGTTTTTTTATCCATGGCTGCGGACTGCTTCGTGTAGGAGACGACCCATGCGTGCTGAACCCACAGGGTTTAGATGAGTGCCATCCTTGCGGAACAGAGTAGGCTGGTTGTAGAAGTTGTCCCAGAGGTTGATGAATTCAACTTCTTCCCTCAGACACAAAGCATCTCTCTCTCTCTCTCTCTTTCATCTTTCTTGGCAGAAATCTTCTAGAAATCACGAGAAAATGGAGAGGTCCCTGAAGACTGGAAAAATGGCCAATATGACTCCGATCTTTAACACCTTACGAGCGGCCTATGCGGTTTATTTATGTGTACCGCCCAGCGGGGTGTTTTTAGCCAAAATAGGGCTGTTTACGTGATCATTTTCATGCCTAAATAAGACCCAGAACGTAAAACAAGTATCTATCCCTGAAAGGGCATAAACAGAGCTTTCGAATGACACCATAACGATCCTTGTATGATGGATAGTTTTCTTGCAATAACCGTGCAACGCGAGTGCAAAAAGCAGGTAATTCGGTACTTTCGGTACATAATTGAGTATGTAGCGAGTGAGAGAGGGAGGAGGGAGCTGAGATTTGTGTCAGTAGGTTCGCCGCGGTGGTCTGGAGCAGTCATACGCTCGCTAGTCTCCTGCCACCACTTGTCTCTCTCTCTCAGCCACATTACGTGCTGAAATTGCCACTCGAGTTATGTCGAGCGCCGCCACATAGTCCAGCTTTATTAAATACGACTTAAGTGGTGAGCCGCTAATAAAGGGTTAAGAAAGGGGATCATGAGTGACCCAAGAATTATCGGCCAATTAGCTTGACTTCTATCGTAGTAAAACTCTTAGAAGGGCTACTAATAGACAAGATAGTTGACCACCTAGAAATCCACAACATAATTACATATTCTCAACATGGATTCAGGCGATACAGATCATGTCTTACCAATTTGCTGGAATTTTTCCACGAAAAGCTAAGTGAGTATGACAAAAGTAGAGCCATAGACATACTTTATTAAGATTATCAAAACACTTTTGACAAGCCCCTAATCGCTGGCTTATTTCAAAAGTGAGTGCAACTAGGTATCAATACAGAGATCAAAAATTGGATGGAAAGTTAGCTAACAGTTGACAGCAACGAGTAGTAATCAATGATGTTTCTTCTGAGTGGACTCCAGATCTGTCTTTGGCCCACTTCTGTTTATTATATATGTCAACTAGGAGGGTACCCGGCGTTGCCCGGGTTTAAATTCTACTACCATAATCACCATCATCAATCACTACTACCACAATCATCACAATACTACTACTACCATAATCACCGGCCTCGACCTCCCTGTGCCTCATTAAACGGCGACCTCGATTTCGGCCGCTAAATGACCTCCGATTTTGGATCTGACCTCATCCGTACCCCCATTTTGGGAAGCTGCGAACAACTTTCGTTCCATACACCTTTTCGATCGGAGGCCTCCTTCTGCCCCAAACGGCCATTTTTTTCGCTCCCGTATACTACATAAGTTCTGCCGAAAATGTTATCAAACAAAAGTGTCTCTGATTTCCACTAAACTCGCCTAAAACCATCTCCAAAGCCTGGGCTTTCCAACGGTGCCCCACACTCCCACCTGACACCAAAACTGTGGGAGGAGTTTAGTAACAAAAGTCGGGTAACTGACAAACAGACAAAATTGACCTTTATTTATTAAGATTAGCTTGACTTCTATCGTAGTAAAACTCTTAGAAGCGATACTAATAGACAAGATAGTTGACCACCTAGAAATCCACAACATAATTACATATTCTCAGCATGGATTCAGGCGATACAGATCATGTCTTACCAATTTGCTGGAATTTTTCCACGAAAAGCTGAGTGAGTATGACAAAAGTAGAGCCATAGACATACTTTATTCAGATTATCAAAACACTTTTGACAAGCCGCTAATCGCTGGCTTATTTCAAAAGTGAGTGCAACTAGGTATCAATACAGAGATCAAAAATTGGATGGAAAGTTAGCTAACAGTTGACAACAATGAGTAGTAACCAATGATGTTTCTTCTGAGTGGACTCCAGATCTGTCTTTGGCCCACTTCTGTTTATTATATATGTCAACTAGGAGGGGTACCCGGCGTTGCCCGGGTTTAAATTCTACTACCATAATCACCATCATCAATCACTACTACCACAATCATCACAATACTACTACTACCATAATCACCGGCCTCGACCTCCCTGTGCCTCATTAAACGGTGACCTCGATTTCGGCCGCTAAATGACCTCCGATTTTGGATCTGACCTCATCCGTACCCCCATTTTGGGATGCTGCGAACAACTTTCGTTCCATACACCTTTTCGATCGGAGGCCTCCTTCTGCCCCAAACGGCCATTTTTTCGCATTTTTTTCGCTCCCGTATACTACACAAGTTCTGCCGAAAATTTTATTAAACAAAAGTGTCTCTGATTTCAACTAAACTCACCTAAAACCATCTCCAAAGCCTGGGCTTTCCAACGGTGCCCCACACTCCCACCTGGCACCAAAACTGTGGGAGGAGTTTAGTAACAAAGGTCGGGTAACTGACAAACAGACAAACATTGACCTTTATTTATTAACCCTTATTTAACGGGCTAGGTGGTCTATTTGACCGTAGCGCCCAGCGTTTTTTTTTTACCCTAAATAGGGATGTTTCCGTGCTCATTTTCATGCCTAAATAAGACCCAGAGCATAAAACAAGTATCTATCCCTGAAAGGGCATAAACAGAGCTTCCCAATGACACCCGAACCATCCTTGTACGACCACTCGTTCTCTTGCAACGATTGTGCAACACGAGTGCAAAAACCCTGAAATAAGGTAATTTCCTTACATAATTCCCTGTGTAGTGAGGCAGAAGAGGGGGAGGAAGTTAGAATACAGTTCAGTACACCCGCGGTGGTCGTGGGGAGCGGTCATAAGGTTACTACGCTCGTCCCACTGCTCAGCTCTCTCTCTCAGCAACATTACGTGCTGAAAATGGTGCTCGACAGATGTCGTGCACCGACACATAGTCCAAATTTATTTCACTCGACATAATTCGCGCGCCGCCAATAAGGGGTTAAGATGACATCGATATTGGTCTATTGAGTGCAATCTCCAAGTTTGCAGGTGACATAAAGTTTGGAGTTAATTGGAAGGACCCTAAAGGAGTTGAACAGCTCAGGATGTATCTTAATTGACTGTGTGAATGGTCTGAGACATGGCAGATACCACTAAACTTGTGCAAGGTGATGCATATCGGCCAAGCAAACCCCAAAGCAGGCTATTCACTATTGGAAATGTCTCTGGAAGTGACTGACTTGAAAAAGGAGTTGGGTGTTCTCATCAGCAGTGATGCAGTGTATTGAAGTAAAAAAGAAAGCTCAGATATTATCAGGCTACTTTAACCCTTCCTACCCGGGCTGCCTTAGGTAAGGACAGCGCGGCTGAAGGGCCGCTACCCGGTATGCTTTACCTAAGGCATTTGCTTGAAAGCGTGCTTTAAATTTCGCGCGGGCAAATTTTACTTTGCGGGGGCGATCGTAGCGCCACCAAGCCTCAACTACCACGCTTATCAGTTCCTACGTTGCCGCCATTGCGAGCTACAGCAAAAAAATGAATTCCGACGTGTCCGATACTGTGCAATCTCCCGCGCGTCCCAGTGCAACATCTACGCCTCTGCCAACCGAGAAGAAAAAGAAACTAAGGAAAGTGAAACGTTTGCTAAGTGATAGTGCAATACAACGTGAACTTTTCAACCAGGATTTGAGCAGTGGTGAAAGCTCTGTGGACAAAAACCTCTATATTCAGAGTAGAAGTGGGAGCGAAATTGACGATTTTGTGGGATTTGGTGCTGATGACAATGTTGATTTATTTGAGGGGGGTGATAGTAGTGATGATCCTGATGTGGAAGTGGTGGAGGAAGGTGCTATTGAAGTACCAAGTGTGCTAGAGCCAACCCCTTCGCCTAGTTTTGTAGGTCAGGGTAGGCCTAGGCCTAGCCCTAGCCCTACGCCAGGACCTTCCCCTTTGCCTGCCCGTATGCCCTTGAAAGTTGGTAAATACTTCTATAAACAGTCTTTAGTGAAAAGTGCAGCCAAGAAAGCACGCAGGGAGGCAGAAAAAGTGAGGGAAGGCGTAGATAGTGAGAGTGACGCCGACCCAGGCCTAGCAACCACCCGCATTCCTTTGTCCCGACGCCTTGACCCGGGACGCCGGGAGGGCCACCCACAGCCCTCGGCTTCATCTGTCCCTCAGGATGACCAAAGGGCCTCTACAAGTGCGCCATTGGCCTCCCACAGTGTGTCACCACTAGCCCCGCATCGTAGGTCCTTATTTCCTGCGGAAAAGTCCACGGCTAGCCGCAAAAGGAGCCCAACTCCCGAGGCCGAGGCTCCCATTGCTCAACCTCCCGCAGCCTCACGCCGCCGACGCACGGTCTATTCTTCACCAGAGTTGTCTCCTGAAGAGGATGCTGACGACCCCAACATTGCCCCAGATGACCTGACATCGCCTAAGGAAGAGGAAAACGAAGAGGAAGAGGAAGAGGGAGTCCCGACAAGAAGAGTCAAAGGACCTCGAGGTCGTGGACGTGGTCAGCCTGCCGACGCCGCTGCCCCTGGGCCTGGGCATGGGCGTGCAGGGTGTCCGCCTGGGCATTCGCGTGGCCAAGGGCGTGTGCCAGGGCGTCCAGGGCGTGTGCCTGCTGCAGCTCCACGTCCTCGTCCTCGAGCTGCTGAAATATTTGTGTGGTCAGATGGGGCTGATTTTGTGCCAGATTTTCCTGCCTTTGACGAGGTACAACAGGGTTCTGGGGTGTCACCAGCATATCCCTGTGGCCCAAATTCCACCCCCAGTGAACTATTCTGTGGCTTCTACGACAATGAAGTCATGGAATACCTTGTCAAAGAGACAAATAACCACCAGGCTATCTGTTCAAACTTTCTTGGCAGGAAGACCAGTGCCAAGATGGTGGCATGGAGAGCTCTCACTGTGGCAGAATTATATGTGTTCTTGGCACTCACAATGCTGATGACACACATAACGAAGCACGTTCTGGCCGACTACTGGATAACTGGCGACCTCACAACGATTCCAGCATTTGGCAAATTCATGTCAAGGGATAGGTACTTCGACATCCTCTCATATTTCCACCTGCCAAATAACATGCATGTCCACGAGCCCGACACACTCTGGAAGATCAGGCAACTGTATGACATGATACGTCATCGGTTTTCCACCTACCTGATTCCATTTCAGAAGCTGTGCATCGACGAGTCTCTGGTCCTGTTCCGTGGAAGGCTGCACTTCCGACAGTGTATCCCGTCAAAGAGACACCGCTTCGGCATCAAGCTCTTCGTCCTCTGCGACTGCAAGACGGGATATGTGCTCGACTTTATAGTCTACAGCGGGAAGGGTGGTGAGGTGCAGATTGACCCCCTCATTGGTTTTGGTGGCGCTGTGGAAAAGAGGATGATGGAGAGGTACTTCCATGACAACCACGTCCTCTATACCGACAATTATTACACGTCGCCTATCCTCGCCAAGTACCTCCATGACCGCAAGACCGGAACTGTCGGCACAGTGAAGGGGAAGAGGAAGGGCATGCCAACCTACCCAACCAAAACTAAGAAGACGGACATCTTCCATAAGAAGAGTGGCCCCATCCTCTCCGTCCACTGGCATGACCAGCGCAAGGTCAACCTCCTCACCACATGCCACAAAGCAGAGATGGTCCCCACAGGGAAGGTGGACCGAAAAACGAAGAACCCTATCACAAAACCAGCTGCTGTTCTGGACTATAACCTGAACATGCGCCTCGTCGACAAGTCCGACATGCAGATGGGCTTCATAGACTGCCTGCGAACATCTTGCAGGTGGTACAAGAAGTTTGTCCTGCATACAGTAGATATGTCTGTCCTCAACGCGTACAACATCTACCGTTTGAGGAGTCCAGTCATCAAGTACAAGAGCCTGCGGACCTTCCAAAAGCAGCTAATACATGAGCTCCTGGTAAAACATGCGGGTACACCAGGGAGGCCACTACAAGGACCAAGCATGATGGACAGAATAGGGTGTGCCGAGTTCTTGAGAAAGCACCAGCTCGTCGCCCTTCCTTTCCAGGGTCCTAACAGACGAATAAGGATGCAGAAGAGGTGCTATGTGTGCACCCGCACAACTCGACGACCAAGCAAACCCACAAAAACCACTTGGCAATGCCTCGAGTGTCAGGTGGGACTGTGCGCTGGCACCTGCTTCAATGATTTCCACACTCTGGCAAACTATTAAAGTGTAAGTGACAGTGATAGTGACACTCAATAATAATAATAATAATATAACTAAGTATAAGTGAAAGAGACACATAAGTAATAATAAGTGCCTTCAGAACAATATGAACAAGTGAAAGTGACACTAAAATATATATTCCTAACAATAAAGAAGTGAAAATTACACTATCAATTACCATAGTCCAGTATAAATAATCATAACTACTATAATAATGACTATAAAACTAAGTCTAAGTGAAAGAGACACACATAAGTAATAATAAGCGCCTTCAGAACAATATGAACAAGTGAAAGTGACAGTAAAATACATATTCCTAACAATAAAGAAGTGAAAATTACACTATCAATTACCATAGTCCAGTATATATAATCATAACTACTATAATAATGACTATAAAACTAAGTCTAAGTGAAAGAGACACACATAACTAATAATAAGTGCCTTCAGAACAATATGAACAAGTGAAAGTGACACTAAAATATATATTCCTAACAATAAAGAAGTGAAAATGACACTATCAATTACCATAGTCCAGTATAAATAATCATAACTATATACTATAATAATAACAATAAAACTAAGTATAAGTGACAGAGACACAAATTACTTCAGAAAAATATATTTATTGAGTGAAAATATCATAATAGCAATAATATATGGCATAATAAACAATAAAACACTAAAAAATCGCTTCCCGCCATAATTCAAGGTAGAGCGACGAGTCAAAACGTTTGTCGTAGCCTGGGCCGCGGTTGAGCGTTCGGACGCGGCGAGGTAAATACGCGGCAAAAGTTACCTCCACTTCCATCACCATAACTCCGGAACTACTTGAGCTAGAAAGCTCTACTCAACGTCATTCTACGCGGCAAGGTAAGGCGCCTATTTTGACATATGTTTGATTAATGTAGGTAGTATATTAAGCGAGATTTGCCTTAGTTTACTTTTGTTGTGTTTTCAGCCAGATCGCCCGGATACAGCCTCCGTCCTTAAGAAAGGCTGCCCGGGTAGGAAGGGTTAAGAGGCAATATAAGTATAGAAATAAGGAAATAGTCCTCACACTCTACAACGCTCTGATACGGCCTCTCCTGGAGCATGCTGTTCAATTCAGGTCTCCGGCACTCAGGACAAATATAGAGCGTCTGGAAAGTGTACAACTTAGGGCTATAAAGCTTATTCCATTGCAAGAGAGCTCTTGATCTATTTTTCGTTGGAAACACGCAGACTACGAGGTCACCTCATTGAAGTTTATAGGATATTTAATGGGATTCACAATGTAGATTATAGAACAATCTTAAGCCTCAATATGAATACAACACGCAACCATGGCTGGAAGTTAGAATTGAAAAGGTTCAGCACTAGCATTTGTGGAAACTTTTTCATATAAAATGTGTTCTACCTGTAACAAACTTCCCTTAGAAGTTGTAAACAGTTATTCAGTAGAGCAGTTCAAGGAGAGCGTAGATAGTATTTTGCACACTCTGTAATGAGTGTAGTGCAGTAAACAATATATTTTTCCACTCGAGTATCTCCCCGGAATGGACCGAAAGTCAGTGAGATGCTAACTAATCCTTGTAACTCACTCACTCTCTCTCTCTCTCTCTCTCTCGCGCTAGAGCCAAATTCAAGGTACGTTGAGTCAAAAATTTCTTGCAGTAATGATAAGGGCATCTCATTACTTACAAGCAAATTCCTTTTTGGTCAAAAATTGTGAATCCCTATCCTCGGGGTATGAAAAGGGTATGCAAAGTGTCCATAATAATGTATGTATTTAAAGGTATATTGGTGGTCATAAACCCATATTATACCCTGTTCCAAATAAGTTGAGCAGAAATCGTGAACCTTATCCTCTGTAACTCAAAAAGGGCTAGAGCAAATGAGCTGAACATTTCCGCACCCTCTCCCTGGCTAAATCTTCCCAAATGGTATGAATATTAGATCGATTACTGTAGTTATAGAGGTTAGTGGTCAAGATTGTTGGCCTACATTATTATAATGAATAGGGTACAGCAAATTAATTGTTCTGTTTGAATAAGGACTTTAGTAAAGGCAATTATGTTGTAGCTTTCTGTGATGCAGAAAGAATAATTTATTCATTTAATGCATTTATTTTTTCTTAATAAATAAAGGTCAATGTTTGTCTGTTTGTCAGTTACCCGACCTTTGTACCTTTGTTAGTAAACTCCTCCCACAGTTTTGGTGCCAGGTGGGAGTGTGGGGCACCGTTGGAAAGCCCAGGCTTTGGAGATGGCTTTAGGCGAGTTTAGTGGAAATCAGAGACATTTGTGTTTAATACATTTTTCGGCAGAACTTATGTAGTATACGGGAGCGAAAAAGATGCTAAAAAAGGACGTTTGGGGCAGAAGGAGGCCTCCGATCGAAAAGGTGTATGGAACGAAAGTTGTTCGCAGCTTCCCAAAATGAGGGTACGGATGAGGTCAGATCCAAAATCGGAGGTCATTTAGCGGCCGAAATCGAGGTCGCCGTTTAATGAGGCACAGGGAGGTCGAGACCGGTGATTATGGTAGTATTAGTATTGTGATGATTGTGGTAGTAGTGATTGATGATGGTGATTATGTTAGTAGAATTTAAACCCGGGCAACGCCGGGTACCCCTCCTTCGCAGCTCCCCAAAATGGGGGTACGGATGAGGTCAGATCCAAAATCGGAGGTCATTTAGCGGCCGAAATCGAGGTCGCCGTTTAATGAGGCACAGGGAGGTCGAGGCCGGTGATTATGGTAGTAGTAGTATTGTGATGATTGTTGTAGTAGTGATTGATGATGGTGATTATGGTAGTAGAATTTAAACCCGGGCACCGCCGGGTACCCCTCCTAGAAATTCCTTTTTGGTCAAAAATTGTGAATCCCTATGCTCTGGGTATGAAAAGGGTATGCAAAGTGTCCATAATAATGTATGTATTTAAAGGCATATTGGTGGTCATAAACCCATATTATACCCTGTTCCAATTAAGTTGAGCAGCAATCGTGAACCTTATCCTCTGTAATTCAAAAAGGGCTAGAGCAAATGAGCTGAACATTTCCGCAACCTTTCCCTGGCTCTTCCCAAATGGTATGAATATTAGATCGATTTTTTTTTTTTTTTTTTTTTTAAGAGACAATGAACGGAGGAAGGAAAAACACAGATCAAACAAAAAGGTCCATGTGCCTAAAGGCATCCTCCATTCATAGAATGTTTGCAACAACTGGATTTAAACTTTTGTAGATTGTAAGTTTGTGGAAAGCAACTCGAGGGAAATTAATTTCAAAGAGTTCTAGGGATAAATTAATTTTGATAAGCAGAAGTTCTGCATTGTGGAGGAGAAAGTGTAAATTCATGGGCGCTCTTAGCTGCCCTAGTTCTACGGGGAAAGATGTGGAGAGGCGGCACAATTGAAGCAAGTTCCTCGGAACAATTGCTGTGAAAATATATGTAGAATAATGCAAGGGATGCAACGTTTCTTCGTATGAATAATGTAGGAAGGTCCTGTGTGATTGCAGGGTTATTGATTAATCTAATAGCTTTATTTTGCATGTTGTCCAACTGCCTCAATGCAACCACTCCACCTCCACTCCACAGAGGTGAACAGTAATCCATCTGTAGTTATAGAGGTTAGTGGTCAAGATTGTTGGCCTACATAATATAATGAATAGGGTACAGCAAATTAATTGTTCTGTTTGAATAAGGACTCTAGTAAAGGCAATTATGTTGTAGCTTTCTGTGCTGCAGAAAGACTAAGTTTATTCATTTAATGCATTTATTTTATTGTATATATTTAATTTTCTATTTAGTTTACTTTTGTATTTGTATTAATTAGTTTCTATGTTTCAGCCTGCCTCCCTTTAGACGATTATATTCTGTTTACGAAGAATCGTATGATTCATTCAAAGCTGATTCAATAAGTAAGGAAAATTGAGAGTAGATCATAATTATTAACTTGAACAATATTATCTAATTTCTACAACGAACATACCTGAGTTTTTTCAGAGTAAGTGACCCGAAACCTCTCATCGTTGGCATAGGTCGTGGCTCCAACTGTTATAAGATGGTGGTCTCTCCGCCTCACCCATGACACCTGAACAACAGTGGAGACAATTTTAGAGTGGCCACAACATTAAATTGTCGACAAAATTCAAGTGTTAATAAATAGTAAGTGGCGATAATATGCACGTAAAAAATAATGGCGACAGTATTAGCAGGCGATAATATTCAAATGGCGACAATAATCACTGGGCATCAGTATCTAAATGGCGACTATAATCATAAATCCTGTGTCGACAATATTCAAGTGTCGCCAATATTCCCTGGTTATCATCGTTGACATAGGTCGTGGAACCAACTGTTATATGATGGTGGTCACCCAATTTCTTTGTCAATATTATGATTTCTTGTGTCATTTAGGTGTCGATTTTTTCCCGAGCGAGCGATATCGAGCCTGTAACTTGAGAGGAACCGGCCTTCGGCCGGGATATTTGTACAAATATTTCTTGAAGGAGAGTCTTGGAGGGTGTTTTTTAAGCTTGATGGAGGTCTAAGGATGAAACTAAACAAATATATTAATACAGATACATAAATGAGAAAATATATACGCCCATACGGATTCGGATTATGAAGGTCGTTGCATAAATGGTTCACTTTTTGGTCGATTTTTTTTCATTTATTAATTATTTTTCTAGTTTCCTCCCTCGACCTCCATCAAACTTAAAAAAAACATCCATTAGATCCCCTTTCTTGATTAATGTGTAAATCTTTCGGTAGAAAAATGTCTCGGCCTAATACAGGCTCACTATCGTTTGCCAAGAAAAAATATAAACACCTAAATAGCACGAAAGGTCTTAATATTGACATGGAAATAGGGCGGAAGGTCTTAAAATCGGCAAATTAATGGAGCACACATCTAAAAATTTGAAAACTAATGGGGCTAAACTTGAGGGAGAAGGGGATCCAGAAAAAGCGACTATCTGCCCCTTAAAACAAATGATGATACATGACTATACAGTAAAGTAGACTACTCGGTTTCATTTCATCTGATAATAAATTGAATCCCTTAACAACTGATTGCTCGATAACTAATGGAAAAATATGAAACTACTATGCCTCTCCATCATATTAAGACCACGTATATATAATTAGCACCATATTTCACTGCAAAATCTTCAAAATATCTGAGAAATCTTGATGGGAACTTTGCAATTTACCGTCAGTTGAGAAGAAACTATAAACTATAAACTATAAACCATCGGAGTTAACCCTCACCGTCTCGTGTTCGGCCACATCAAAGACCTGGCACCGGAGAGCGGCCGTGGTGCCAACCTGAACGGTGACCACTGTGTTGTTGTCCGTCATGAAGTACGCGTTGGTGTCACGGATTGGCTCGGACTCCTCGTATTCTCCCAGTAAAAGGCTAGGGTCCGGCGTCCAAGTCCCTCCTGTAAGAAAAAGATCAGGTTTTGTTAGGATAGGTTAGGTTAGAATATATTTTATTTAATTTGTCATGAAGTATGTGTTGGTATCCTGTATTGGCTCGGACTCCTCGTATTCTCCCAGTAGAAGGTTAGTGTCGGGCATCAAAATCCCTCCTGTAGGACGAACAGTAGGATTTGTTGATTTTTTTTTTTTTTTTTTTTTTTTTATAGACTCCTTAATTCCTGTGAAGGGGGTGGCCATGAAAATTAGGCGTTTGTCACGAATTGCTAGGTCAAGTTGCCTGGGCTTGACATCTACCAATAACATTTTGACAGAGCGGGTTTGACCTCCCGACCCTTTGATCATCAGCTGACGAATTACTGACTATGTCACAGCTCGTGGTTAAGTTAGGTTGAAATACAATTGAATTTGTCGGACTCGAAGTACACATTGGTGTCCTGGATTGGCTCAGACTCCTCGTAGCCTCCCAGTAGAAGGCTAGGGTCCGGCGTCCAGTTCCCTCCTGTAGGAAAAAGTTTAGGCTTTGTTTGGATAGGTTAGGTTAGCATATATTTAAGATGGTTGTTTTTTTCTTGCCTCCCTTCCTTCTTATGTTTAGCCCCATTACTTTTCAGATGTTAAGACCTTCAGCCCATTTCTTTGTCTATATTAAGACCTTTCGTGCCATTTAGGTGTCGATGTATTCCTGGCGAGCGATAGCGAGCCTGTAATTTAAGAGGAACTGGCCTTCGGCCGGGACATTTTTCTTTCGAAATAAGTACAAATTTATCTTGAAGGGGGGTCGGGTCTTTGGGTGTATGTACAGTAGCCCAACTAAGTTTTGCGACAATATTAGGTACGTGGCACCTGTCTAGATTGCACTCCCGTCCCAAGCCCGTGTGTCTAGCAGGGACCGTGTTGTCTAGGCAGGCGCCACCGCCACCTGCGCTACCACAGCCAGGGCACACAAACACAGTACTCGCACATGCGGCGCTACATATGACAATATTGCTATCATTATTTTTTTGTATCATATTAGAAGGTTCTCTCTCTCTCTCTCTCTCTCTCTCTCTCTCTCTCTCTCACTGAGGTTAATATCAATCAATGTTCACGCTACACTATTTGTATATTAATTAGCACACGCACACACACACACACACACACACGCACACACGCAAACACAGACACGGACGGCAAAGTTCAGTGTTATAAACCCACATTCTTCACTGATTTCCTTGATAAAATAATGAGGTGTAAATAATCGTGTTCTTTTATCTAATTAACCCTTTCAAGATCCAATACGCATTTCTGTTCTGTGTTATGGTAATTATTTGACGATTTAATTCAGAATAGGAAGGGTATATGGAAGTCAGAGGGTTGATCGAGCTAGTCTTTACCCTTTGAATAACCACAGATCCTTCCTAAGCTGCATAAAATCGTCGAATGATAGCCAAAATAAAGTGCTAAAACGCATCAGAGCTTCAAGGGGTTAACACCCTTTAGATAATACAGGTATGTTATAATCTGCTTCATCTTGCAGTGCTGGGTTATACGAGTAGTTCTATTTGCAACATCTGCATCAGGTAATAGTATTAATGATAAGAACGTGTATTAACCCATACTGTACCGGCGACGTCCTTTTCTTCCTATTCTAGCAACTATTACGCGATTTTGTTCAGCTTCGGAAAGACCTCTAACCATAATAAGGCTTCAAACTATTTCAACCAACCCTTTTAACTACCACAGATCCTTCTTAAGCTGCATAATATCATCTAAATATAGCTAGAATAAAATTGAAAAGACGTCGCTGGTATTCAAAGGGTTAATATACAGCTAAAGTTCTTACTGTTTATATGAGATACTATTAGAATATAGACAATTATCGTTACCGTATCATGATTTTAGAATCTAACTTCGATGAAATTACTGTATGACTACTACGGAAATATATGGGAGTATAACTAAACATTATTTAGTTTACCGGGTATATAATTTAAGTTTTATTTTACAGAATCACACACACACACACACACAGTGGTCCGTAGCATATTTGTTAGCGCACTTGGTTCACAGCCAAAAGGACACGGGTTCCATTCCCGGGCGGGAAAGAAACATTTGGGCAATTCTTCTTACACAATGCGCCTCTCTAGACATAGCAGTATAAATAGGCCTCTGGAATAAGAGGCCACTTACGATGTCTTTTTTAGTGTTGGTGGTCTATTACTAGCTGGACGGGTACCGTACAGGTCAACCAAACACTCAAAATCCAGATATCGGCAATTGGCTGATTACAGATTACATGCATATCTACAGCCACTCCAACCATGCATTAACACTTCACGCAATATATTCCCAGGTCGAACATTTGTCGGTAAACAAAAATAAAAATAAAAAATAAAAAACGTGAAGCTGTAATTATTGGAAACTGAGGTGATCAGAAAATCCTCAATACTCTCTTGCCCACATCACACCTAGTCATCCATTCAGCAAGGTTGCTGAACGCGGTAGTATGGTTGGGATGAGCGAGAGTGGGGTATCGGAACGTTTACCGGTGGCAAAAAAAGGTGGGAAGAAGGGCAACTGACAGACCGACATAGAAGTGGAGCTAAGCGGAAAACCACGTCAGAACAGGACCAAGAAATTAAACAGTATACGTATAACAATCCATTCTCCAATACCGACGAAGCTAAGCATCATTTGCAATTTCAAGCTTCTACAGAAATTATACGTAAGAGATTGAAGGAGATGGGATATAAACATAGATCACCAGCTGTCAAGCCAAAGCTAACCAAGAGGCACAAACAAACTAGGCTTGATTTCGCTCGACTATTTGTTGACCAGGGCATTGACTATTGGGCACGAGTTATTTTTATAATGTCAGAGAGGTTCCGTAATAGTACCAAGACGATTAACATTGTATCACTTAGCCGAGGTGGCGGGGGTTCTTCAAATAAGAATAAAGGTGGCTTCCTTTATCGGCTCATGGCCGAGTGGTTACGGTGCCCAACTCTCCCAAACATACCTGGAGAGTCGGTTCGAATCCTGGTCAGGATACCTCTCTCCCAACCAAGAGTTGTTTTCTCAGACAAGAACACTTTCAGCTCAACCACGCATGGGTCGAAGACTGCGCTGTTGGAGGCCTAGGAACACACGGCATGTAAGTTAGTCCTAGTTGATATTGTGCATAAAATATGTAGAATAGTCATCATACTTTCCATCATATCACTCAGGGCTAATTTCATGTTAACCTAGCATTATATAACTTCTTAATTTAATTACTCATCCACTAATACCCCTAACTTACTAATTAACTCCTTACTTATATTGTTCAAATACTATTCAGCTAGCATGACTTGATAAAATATGCACATTAACCATTCTTGTCTATACCCTCGGTTGTTTACCTAAAAAACAACCTCGTTCGGTTTAGTAACTCATCCTAGCCCCCTCGCCCGCCACTCTCTGTGCAATATAGGATAGATCTTCCCCTATTACTTCCCTTCCCCCTTAGTGAATGCATATAACTTGTTTGCGAATATAATAAATAATACTTATACCTAAACTATCATTGGTGAATAGAGAGACCAGTTTATCATGAGAATCAATACATATATAATAATTAATCCCATTAGGATTGACTAATTTTGGCAGTTTAACCCTTTCACGCACATATGACGCAGAGGTTGCCAAATTAGCAATAAGAAATAGAGTTCTCTCACTCTTATAATTACCTCTCCAAAATTAGTTTTCTGCCCACAGCTAACTCAAAGACAACTGCAGAGGTTGAAGTAACTAAACTACAGGTGTATAAATACCCCTGATCTGATGGTAACAAAGGCTTTAAAGTATCCTTAATTGGCTCAAAATTGCGTCATATGTCGGAGAGGGTTAATCAGGCTTTTCATTAGACGGTTTATACAACTTAACGAGGTTCTGTAGGAATTATACGGACACATACTATGTCATATTTACCCTTTGACTTTCATATTCCCTTTCTACTCTGAATAACATAGTCTCCTTTTCTACTCTGAATATAATAGTATAATGCTAGTCTGAATAAACTGCCAAATACGAGTCCTGATTCCACTAGGCCTACATATACATTAACATAAACAACAATCATAAAAGAGGGATTTTTTCAGAGGATTGACTCCATGGGCTGACTGGCCCATGGTATAAAGACTAATATTAGTCTTATATACCATGGACTGGCCCATTCACGGCGGATCCCATTGACAATCAGCACATCACAGCCATGTGCCTATCTAATTATGTTTCTAAGCTTTCTGTCGTTATTGATCCTACTGTAGCAATCGGTAGCCTATTTCACATATCTACCAAACTGTTGCATGGTTATCACGGAGCAGCAGTCCGTTTTCCACATCGTCTTTGTGGATGCCACTTACAACTAAACCATCTGTATCATATCCTCTCTTACTCTACACTTCTAATATAATTATGCAAGCCTAATGTTTTCCCAAGTCCCCTTTCTTTTGTACTGGCCATATCATGTATTTCATGATATTCACTACCTCAATAATCTTTTACTCCTGTTAAATGTTCTAACCCATTCTGGCTATAATTCCGTGTCATTTGGCCTTAGTCGTCAGGCGTTAGAATATTATTGATGTTCTAATATTCTATTATTCTGGATTGTTTTGCCATTCTTCTTTGTACCGTCACTTCCAATCAATCTATGGACACTGGACAGCAAAATTAAAAACATAATCTATATGAAGCCTTACTAAAGACGGGTGAAATGTTAAAATTACGTTTGTTGTTATTCACGCTTCTAGATATCTATCTAAAAACTCTGATTTCAAACAATGTTGCATTGTTTTTTGTTGGTTCCATATCACAACTGATGATGACTTCCAAATCTTTTGTAATAATTGAGTAACTTAATTCCATGTTATTTAACCATCTACAGTAGATACCACTGATATTGTGTCTTGCCCCTGTCACCACTCAGATTGGTGAACAAATTATATATTTTTTTTTCTGAGATACAGCTGGTGGTTACTGGCTACCCTGGCCTTGAGTAAGGGAGATGGGTAATGGAATAAGACATCACAAGAATGCATTGAGCTATTGAATCTCCTCATACCGGAGATATATGGCGCGTAATTATTGACGAAGTAAATATTGTTAAATTTGTATCCTGAAATTTCTGTTGATTTCCCATTTTTCACTAAACTGCATGTATTGCCTATTCGGGTAGTGTATCAAACTATTTTTGGAGAGCATGAATCATTATCAGGATCAATAATTCAACCTATTGTTAGTGTCATTTGAAAAATTACCAGTCTTTTTAGTTAGACCTAAATCAAGCTAGGTCGTTAATGTAAAAGATGAACAATTGAGGAGCTAGAACTGACCATCGTGTAAGACCCCAACCTTCACTACACCCAATATGATTGTATAGGCTACTGTTAATGTTAATGTATAGGCTACTGTTAATGTTATTGTATAGGCTACTGTTAATGTTATTGTATAGGCTACTGTTAATGTTATTGTATAGGCTACTGTTAATGTTATTGTATAGGCTACTGTTAATGTTATTGTATAGGCTACTGTTAATGTTATTGTATAGGCTATTGTTAATGTTATTGTATAGGCTACTGTTAATGTTATTGTATAGGCTACTGTTAATGTTATTGTATAGGCTACTGTTAATGTTATTGTATAGGCTACTGTTAATGTTATTGTATAGGCTACTGTTAATGTTAATGTATAGGCTACTGTTAATGTTATTGTATAGGCTACTGTTAATGTTATTGAATAGGCTACTGTTAATGTTATTGTATAGGCTACTGTTAATGTTATTGTATAGGCTACTGTTAATGTTATTGTATAGGCTACTGTTAATGTTATTGTATAGGCTACTGTTAATGTTATTGTATAGGCTACTGTTAATGTTATTGTATAGGTTACTGTTAATGTTAATGATTGTATAGGCTACTGTTAATGTTATTGTATAGGCTACTGTTAATGTTATTGTATAGGCTACTGTTAATGTTATTGTATAGGCTACTGTTAATGTTATTGTATAGGCTACTGTTAATGTTATTGTATAGGCTACTGTTAATGTTATTGTATAGGCTACTGTTAATGTTATTGTATAGGCTACTGTTAATGTTATTGTATAGGCTACTGATAATGTTATTGTATAGGCTACTGTTAATGTTATTATTGTATAGGCTACTGTTAATGTTATTTTTGTATTTCCTACTAAGTAGCCATGGTCTAATGCACGTAATATAGTTGCCCTATTCCATGAGTTGCTTCTTTAATCAGCAATCAGGCATGTAGATATTTATCGAAAACTTTACTGACATTTCAATATCTTTGAAAGTATTTTGTTGTCTTTGTTTATCGATTCGTATGCTTGGGAAAAGAAAGGTTAATAGATAGCGAGACACTCGCAGCCAACACGGTTAAATTCCATTACAAGATTTATGATTAAGCATTAAACAAATGTGACAGCATTTTGACGCATTAATTTGACGTTTGTAATTTAATCAGTAGCCAGCCCTTATTCCCACAAGGGGTAGGGACTATCAACAAGAAACACATGAAAGGAGGAAACAAAACAAGAGGTGGCAGGGGAAGAATCCATACAACAGATCGCACACAAACATTCGGAAACCTCAATCACTTATTAGATCTAAGATCATTGCTCTTCACCTCAGATGCTATTGACGTCCAGACAAATAAAGTCTCTTAGTCATTTAGCTGTATAAAATTTAAAAATGTGTAGTAACATCGCATACATATAAACGTTTAGGATAAATCATACAATATATACCCGGTGCCAGCGAACTTGGCGCTAATCCTGACCGCATAACATCTTATAACTAAAAACAAAATAAAACAAAAATAAAAAATAAATATATATATATATATATAAATACATAAATATGAGTAGATCAGGAAATATACGTAGAGATTGACTACCAGTTTCTCGAATACTTTCTACACCAACACCAAGTATAGTGTTTAATACGGGTTCTGATTAGAACAATCACTAACAAGTGTATAATAGATTATATAACACAATCTATGCAACTCAATGTATTCATTTTAACTTATGTATAGAAATGGATCTATAAACTAGTTTGTCGCGCGTAAATATATTTGTATTTAACGGAGAGAGAGAGAGAGAGAGAGAGAGAGAGAGAGAGAGAGAGAGAGATAGCCTTCTATTATGATACAAACAAATAATGATAGCAATATTGTCATATGTAGCGCCGCATGTGCGAGTACTGTGTTTGTGTGCCCTGGCTGTGGTAGCGCAGGTGGCGGTGGCGCCTGCCTAGACACCACGGCCCCTGCTAGACACACGGGCTTGCTTGGGACGGGAGTGCAAACTAGACAGGTGCCACGTACCTAATATTTTGTCGCAAAATTTAGTTGGGCTACTATACAAGCTTGATGGAGGTCTAGGTTGGAAACAAAACATTAATAAATAAATAAGGCCAGGCATCCAGGTCCTTCCTTTAAGACGAAGATAAGGTTATGTTAGGATAGGTTAAGGGTCCACCTCGTTTTTTTCTCTCTCTCTCTCTCTCTCTCTCTCTCTCTCTCTCTCTCTCTCTCTCTCTCTCTCTCTCTCTCTCTCGCTCTCCCTCTCTCTCTCTCTCTCTCTCTCTCTCTCCCTGGGTTGTATCCATTCGGCCCCATTCAGCCTTTTGTTTTCAGACGTTTATACCCATCCAGGTGTTGATTTTTTCCTGGCGAGGGGTAGCGATAGTTTTTAATTTGACAGCAGGCTAAATTTCTACATTTTTCGATAGAAAAATGTCTCTGGCGAAGCCCGATTTCTCCATACAATACTGGCTCGCTATCGCTCGCCAGGAAGAAATCGTCACCTGGATGGGGATAAATGTCTTAAAACAGTAACTAGAATGAATGGGGCTAAATGGATACAAGCCAGAAAAGGAGAGAAAAAATCAGGTCACCCCCCTTAAGTTAGGTTAAGATATGATTGAATTTGTCGGACTCGAAACATGCTTTGGTGTCTCTCATTTACTCGGACTTGTCGTATTCTCCCAGTAGAAGGCTAAGGCAGGTGTTCCATATTCCTCCTGTTGGAAAGATTATATTACTGTAGGTTAGAAAAGGTTAGATTATATTACTGTAGGTTAGATTATATTACTGTAGGTTAGATTATATTACTGTAGGTTAGATTATATTACTGTAGGTTAGAAAAGGTTAGATTATATTACTGTAGGTTAGATTATATTACTGTAGGTTAGAAAAGGTTAGATTATATTACTGTAGGTTAGATTATATTACTGTAGGTTAGATTACTGTAGGTTAGATTATATTACTGTAGGTTAGATTATATTACTGTAGGTTAGATTATATTACTGTAGGTTAGAAAAGGTTAGATTATATTACTGTAGGTTAGATTATATTACTGTAGGTTAGATTATATTACTGTAGGTTAGATTATATTACTGTAGGTTAGAAAAGGTTAGATTATATTACTGTAGGTTAGATTATATTACTGTAGGTTAGAAAAGGTTAGATTATATTACTGTAGGTTAGATTATATTACTGTAGGTTAGATTATATTACTGTAGGTTAGAAAAGGTTAGATTATATTACTGTAGGTTAGATTATATTACTGTAGGTTAGATTATATTACTGTAGGTTAGATTATATTACTGTAGGTTAGAAAAGGTTAGATTATATTACTGTAGGTTAGATTATATTACTGTAGGTTAGAAAAGGTTAGATTATATTACTGTAGGTTAGATTATATTACTGTAGGTTAGATTATATTACTGTAGGTTAGATTATATTACTGTAGGTTAGATTATATTACTGTAGGTTAGATTATATTACTGTAGGTTAGATTATATTACTGTAGGTTAGAAAAGGTTAGATTATATTACTGTAGGTTAGATTATATTACTGTAGGTTAGATTATATTACTGTAGGTTAGAAAAGGTTAGATTATATTACTGTAGGTTAGATTATATTACTGTAGGTTAGATTACATTACTGTTGGAAAGATTATATTACTGTAGGTTAGAAAAGGTTAGATTATATTACTGTAGGTTAGATTATATTACTGTAGGTTAGATTATATTACTGTAGGTTAGATTATATTACTGTTGGAAAGATTATATTACTGTAGGTTAGAAAAGGTTAGATTATATTACTGTAGGTTAGATTATATTACTGTAGGTTAGAAAAGGTTAGATTATATTACTGTAGGCTAGATTATATTACTGTAGGTTAGATTATATTACTGTAGGTTAGAAAAGGTTAGATTATATTACTGTAGGTTAGATTATATTACTGTAGGTTAGAAAAGGTTAGATTATATTACTGTAGGTTAGAAAAGGTTAGATTATATTACTGTAGGTTAGATTCTATTACTGTAGGTTAGATTATATTACTGTAGGTTAGAAAAGATTAGATTATATTACTGTAGGTTAGATTATATTACTGTAGGTTAGATTATATTACTGTAGGTTAGAAAAGGTTAGATTATATTACTGTAGGTTAGATTATATTACTGTAGGTTGGAAAAGGTTAGATTATATTACTGTAGGTTAGATTATATTACTGTAGGTTAGAAAAGGTTAGATTATATTACTGTAGGTTAGATTATATTACTGTAGGTTAGAAAGGGTTACATTATATTACTGTAGGTTAGAAAAGGATAGATTATATTACTGTAGGTTAGATTATATTACTTTAGGTTAGAAAAGGTTAGATTATATTACTGTAGGTTAGATTATATTACTGTAGGTTAGAAAAGGTTAGATTATATTACTGTCGGTTAGATTATATTACTGTAGGTTAGATTATATTACTGTAGGTTAGATTATATTACTGTAGGTTAGAAAAGGTTAGATTATATTACTGTAGGTTAGATTATATTACTGTAGGTTAGAAAAGGTTAGATTATATTACTGTAGGTTAGATAATATTACTGTAGGTTAGAAAAGGTTAGATTATATTACTGTAGGTTAGATTATATTACTGTAGGTTAGATTATATTACTGTAGGTTAGAAAAGGTTAGATTATATTACTGTAGGTTAGATTATATTACTGTAGGTTAGAAAAGGTTAGATTATATTACTGTAGGTTAGATTATATTACTGTAGGTTAGAAAAGGTTAGATTATATTACTGTAGGTTAGATTATATTACTGTAGGTTAGATTATATTACTGTAGGTTAGAAAATGTTAGATTATATTACTGTAGGTTAGATTATATTACTGTAGGTTAGAAAAGGTTAGATTATATTACTGTACGTTAGATTATATTACTGTAGGTTAGAAAAGGTTAGATTATATTACTGTAGGTTAGAAAAGGTTAGATTATATTACTGTAGGTTAGAAAAGGTTAGATTATATTACTGTAGGTTAGATTATATTACTGTAGGTTAGAAAAGGTTAGATTATATTACTGTAGGTTAGATTATATTACTGTAGGTTAGATTATATTACTGTAGGTTAGAAAAGGTTAGATTATATTACTGTAGGTTAGATTATATTACTGTAGGTTAGATTATATTACTGTAGGTTAGATTATATTACTGTAGGTTAGATTATATTACTGTAGGTTAGAAAAGGTTAGATTAGATTACTTTAGGTTAGATTATATTACTGTAGGTTAGATTATATTACTGTAGGTTAGATTATATTACTGTAGGTTAGAAAAGGTTAGATTAGATTACTGTAGGTTAGATTATATTACTGTAGGTTAGAAAAGGTTAGATTATATTACTGTAGGTTAGAAAAGGTTAGATTATATTACTGTAGGTTAGATTATATTACTGTAGGTTAGAAAAGGTTAGATTATATTACTGTAGGTTAGATTATATTACTGTAGGTTAGATTATATTACTGTAGGTTAGATTATATTACTGTAGGTTAGATTATATTACTGTAGGTTAGAAAAGGTTAGATTATATTACTGTAGGTTAGATTATATTACTGTAGGTTAGAAAAGGTTAGATTATATTACTGTAGGTTAGATTATATTACTGTAGGTTAGAAAAGGTTAGATTATATTACTGTAGGTTAGATTATATTACTGTAGGTTAGAAAAGGTTAGATTATATTGCTGTAGGTTAGATTATATTACTGTAGGTTAGAAAAGGTTAGATTATATTACTGTAGGTTAGAAAAGGTTAGATTATATTACTGTAGGTTAGATTATATTACTGTAGGTTAGAAAAGGTTAGATTATATTACTGTAGGTTAGATTATATTACTGTAGGTTAAATTATATTACTGTAGGTTAGAAAAGGTTAGATTATATTACTGTAGGTTAGATTATATTACTGTAGGTTAGATTATATTACTGTAGGTTAGAAAAGGTTAGATTATATTACTGTAGGTTAGAAAAGGTTAGATTATATTACTGTAGGTTAGATTATATTACTGTAGGTTAGAAAAGGTTAGATTATATTACTGTAGGTTAGATTATATTACTGTAGGTTAGATTATATTACTGTAGGTTAGATTATATTACTGTAGGTTAGATTATATTACTGTAGGTTAGATTATATTACTGTAGGTTAGATTATATTACTGTAGGTTAGATTATATTACTGTAGGTTAGAAAAGGTTAGATTATATTACTGTAGGTTAGATTAGATTACTGTAGGTTAGATTATATTACTGTAGGTTAGAAAAGGTTAGATTATATTACTGTAGGTTAGATTATATTACTGTAGGTTAGATTATATTACTGTAGGTTAGAAAAGGTTAGATTAAAGGAAGTTAGGTTAGGATATGCTTAGTAGAAAAGTCTGGATCTGTAGTCCCTTCCCGCTCTCTATGGAAAGAAGATTATATTGAGTTAGGATAAGTTAATTATATATAGGTTGCGATATGGTTGATTAAGGTGGGTGACCTGCTTTTTCTTTCTCCTTTTCTCTCTTTCTCTGGCTTGTATCCATTCGGCTCCATTCAGCCTACTGTTTTAAGACGTTTATCCCCATCCAGGTGTCGATTTCTTCCTGGCGAGCGATAGTGAGCCAGCATTGCATGAAGAAATCCGGCTTCGCCGGAGAAATTTTTCTATTGAGAAATTTACAAATTTAGCCTGCTGTCACAAACATTGTTTAAAATATGCTGGCTCGCTACCGCTCGCCAGGCAAAAAATCTTCACCTGGATGGGGATGAATGTCTTAAAACAGTAGGCTGAATGGGGCCGAATGGATACAACACAGAGAGAGAACAAATACGAGGTGGACCCCCTTAAGATCATGAAGTAAACGATGGTGTCCCGTATGGACTTGGACTCCTCTGAACACCTTCTGTACCGTGGACGACTTTTTAATTATATTTTGGCTACTACTAACAAATTTTACTCAATTTTGGAAAGATCTCTAGCAATTATAAGGCTTCAAATATAGCTTCAAACTATCTCAATCAACCCTTTTAACTACTACAGATTTGGCCTAAGCTGCATAAAATCGTTTAAATATAGCTAGAAAAAAATATAACAGATGTCGCTGGTACAGAAAGGTTTAATGGCACAACACAGAAATAGGGGGAAAGGTCTTAACATCGTCAAACTAATGGGGAAAACGTCTTAAATCTCATAACTATTGAAGATAAAAAGGAGGGAGAGGGGGGTCCAGAAGATAAACTCCCTTTAACACTCTCTGGTGCGACGTTATGTGACTTATTATGATTAATGTATTGTGTGTTATATTGCTTTTGTCGATTGACCACTTGCTAATTTCAAGCTATAAGGAAGTTGGAGCCGTGAGCATCGACATAATATAAATACAAAATAAAACAATAATAATAATAATAATAATAATAATAATAATAATAATAATTATTATTATTATTATTATTATCATTATTATTATTATTATTATTATTATTATTAGAACATAAGAACATAAGAAAATGGGAGTCTGCGGAAAGCCGATTGGCCCACACAAGGCAGACCTCTCTCACACCCAACCCCAATTACAAGGCCCAATTATAGGCCCAGCTCAGTAATACCACGATAACCGACCTCACCAAAACGGTCAGAGAACAGACAATGGGGGTCTGTAAAGCGCCGATTGGCCCACACCCGGCAGATCCCCATCACACCCGACCCATATCGTCCATATGCCTATCTATTTTTTTCTTAAAGCTCTCTATCGTTCTTGATCCCACTATAGCACTTGGTAGCCTATTCCATCTATCTACAACTCTGTTACCAAACCAATATTTGCCTATATCTTTTCTGAAACGAAATTTATCTAATTTGAAACCATTTGTTCGAGTTCTTTCGGTATCACTGAGCTTTAGTACATTTTTCATGTCCCCTTTATTAATCCCACTAACCCACTTGAACACCTCTATCATATCCCCTCTAACTCCGCGTCTCTCTAGTGAATGTAAGCCTAATTTCTTCAACCTTTCTTCATATGAAAGATTTCTAATATTATGGATCATTGTTGTCATTCTACGTTGTACTCTCTCCAAGGAATCTATGTCCATTCTGTAATAAGGACACCAAAATTGAACCGCATAATCCATATGGGGTATCACTAATGACAATATCATATGAACTACAACATATGGAAGAGGAGAGGAAAGCTATTGCAGGTATAAAGGAAAATTCCAAATACTTCTTTTCATACGCCAAACAAAAGGCTAAAACAACATCAAACATCGGCCCACTGAGCAAAGGGGACGGCTCTATCACAGGGGACAAAAAGGAAATGAGCGAACTCTTAAGCAGGCAGTATGAAATGGCATTCAGTGAGCCTGATGAAACAAAATTCATCAGAGACCAAAATATATTTTTCATGGAAACCTCCCCCACGGAAACCCCTCAGATGCTGGATATTGATTTCGGTCCAAAAGACATAGAAGAGGCCATTTCCAACATGCCATCCCACTCGGCACCAGGCCCGGACTCATGGAATTCGATCCTAATGAAGAAATGTAAGGAAAACCTCTCAAAACCCCTGGTTATAATGTGGAGGAGTCTAGACACTGGTGACATACCAGATAGCTTGAAAAACGCAATAATTGCCCCACTGCATAAAGGAGGGAGTAAAGCACTACCAAAAAACTACCGCCGGTAGCTCTAACCTCTCACATCATTAAAGTTTTCGAGCGAGTCCTGCGAAGCAAAATTTCAACATTCATGGAGACAAATGAACTACACAACACCGGTCAACATGGGTTCAGAGCGGGAAGATCATGTCTCTCACAACTTTTGGAACACTATGACAACATTCTTAAAGCGCTAGAAGAAAAGAAAAACGTGGATGTCATTTACACCGATTTTGCTAAGGCATTTGATAAATGTGACCATGGTATAATAGCCCACAAACTGAAAGCAAAAGGTATAACTGGGAAAATCGGACGGTGGATATACAATTTCCTCGTAAACCGAAAACAATCAGTAGCAGTAAACCAAGTCACATCTGAGCCTTCGGATGTCAAAAGCTCAGTGCCCCAAGGAACAGTGCTAGCGCCCCTTCTGTTCCTCATACTAATTTGCGACATAGATACTAACACCAGACACAGTACGGTGTCGTCTTTTGCTGATGACACACAATTAAGCAAGATAGTAAACACACAAGAAGACACGGGCCGACTGCAGGAAGACATGAATGTAGTGTTCCAGTGGACCAGGGAAAACAACATGCAATTCAATTAAGAAAAATTCCGATTAATACGGTACGGAGATAATAATGGTGTTAAAGAAATTACAAATTACTTAACAGAATCTAACCACATAATAGAGCGGAAAGACAGTGTGAAAGACCTTGGGGTATTAATGTCTGAAAATATGGGTTTCAAAGTACATAACCAGGTCAAAGTGGCGGCTGCGAAACGTCTAACGGGTTGGATTTTGCGTACTTTTAAAACACGCGGTGAATTACCTATGATAACGCTCTTCAAATCTCTAGTGCTACCGCGGCTTGAATACTGTAGCGTATTAACATCCCCATACAAAGCAAATGACGTAGAGAGTGTAGAAAGAAATTTCACTTCGCATATAAGTTCGATAAAACAGCTACACTATTAGGAGCGTTTAAGAGCACTGAATCTGTACTCACTGGAACGTAGAAGAGAACGTTATCTAATAATTTACACGTGGAAAATCCCAGAGGGTTTAGTACCAAACCTACATACTCCGATAGTCATGAAATTCAGTGATAGGAGAGGCTGGGAATGCGAAATCCCCCGGATGAATAACAGGGGTGCTATGGGCTCTCTGCGAGAGGGCTGATTATCACACAGAGGCCCACGTCTCTTCAACAAACTCCCACGGCGAGTAAGAGACATGAGGGACGTCTCGTTAGACAGCTTCAAGAGAGCCCTGGATGTCGAACTGCAAAAGGTGCCAGACGAGCCCATCCTCGCAAGGGAGCGAGCTGTCGCTTCAAACAGTCTACTGCACCAAATCACCACCCATAACGAGGGGCGTCGCGCTCCTTGGTGCCGCTAGAAGAGCGGCGAACACATCAAAAGGTATCAAAAGGTAAGGTAAAGGATATTCAATCAGTTCTTCAAACAAAATGGCCTAAACAATGCTATATCATCTGCATATAGGCGGAGTAGAGGGCAAGTTGCTGAAAGCAGTGAAGAGCATGTATGAGGGTGCAAAGGCGGCAGTATGTGTGGAGAGTGAGCAGAGCGAGTTCTTTGACCTGAATGTTGGTTTGAAACAGGAGTGTGTGATGTCCCCGTGGTTGTTTACTGTATATATGGATGAAGTCATGAAAGAAATACTATCAAGAGCAGTGGATGTTGGTGTATCGCTGAAAAGGGAGGGAAATGAGTGGAAGCTGCCTATACTGCTGTTTGAGGATTATACAGTTCTGATGAGTGATAATGAATGGGAGCTGCAGGGTTTGGTAAATGAGTTTGGAACAGTGTGCAAAAAAACGGAATTTGAAGGTAAATGCGGGGAAGAGCAAGGTTATGGTATTCGAAAGGGGTGAAGTCACAGAGTGTGAGGTGAAGTTGAACGGTCAGGCTATGGAGATTGTCAGCTCTTTTAAGTATCTGGGCAGTGTGTTGAGTAAAGATGGGACTGTGAATGAGGAGGTGCGGGAGAGGGTGCAACAGGGGAAGAGGGTTGTAGGAACGTTGAAAGCAGTAACAAGAAATAGGGTGGTCAGTATGGAAGTGAAGAAGTCCTTGCATGACAGTGTGGTAATCCTGACACTAACTTACGGAAGCAAGCGAAGCATGGATGTTCGGGAAGAGACTCAGACCAAGAGTGAGAGCGGTGGAAATGAGTTACTTGAGAAGTGCGTGCAGAGTTACATGGAGGAATAGACAGACGAATGAGGAAGTAAGAAGGAGGTAGATGTGCTGGAAAGTGTGAAAAGGAACAACTTGAGATGGTTCGGCCATATGGAACGTATGGAAAGCGAGAGATTGACTAAGAGGGTGTTTTTGCTTAGTTTTTTCTCAGAGGCATATGAAGCAGTAGATAATGACAAGTCATATGATATAATATATTTAGATTTCAGTAAAGCTTTCGACAGAGTCCCCCATGAGAGATTGATGAGAAAGGTTGAGGCGCATGGAATAGGTGGGGCGTTGTTGGGATGGATTAGGTCATGGCTAATTGGTAGGAAGCAGAGAGTCAGCATAAATGGTACGAAGTCAGAATGGGGAGCAGTCAAAAGTGGTGTCCCTCAGGGATCTGTATTAGGTCCTCTGTTGTTTGCTATATACATAAATGACCTTGATTTAGGTATAACTAGTAGGATAAGTAAATTTGCAGATGATACCAAAATGGGGAGATCAATCTAGATACCTTACACGAATGGTCAGTAAATTGGCAGATGAAGTTTAACATTGACAAATGCAAGGTATTAAAGATAGGGAAGATGCATACAAATGTTAAATATAAACAAGCTAATATGGAATTAGAAAACTCGAATTGTGAGAAAGATCTAGGTGTGTTTGTTAGCAATGATTTGAAGCCTAGCAAACAGTGTATAAGCGTTCGAAACAAGGCAAACAGGATTCTCGGGTTCATCTCTAGGAGTGTGAGTAACAGAACTGCTGATGTTATCTTAAAACTTTACTTGTCATTAGTGAGACCCCATATGGATTATTCTGTTCAATTTTGGTGTCCTTATTACAGAATGGACATAGATTCATTGGAGAGAGTACAACGTAGAATGACAAAAATGATCCATAATATTAGAAATCTTCCGTATAAAGAAAGGTTGAAGAAATTAGGCTTACATTCGTTACAGAGACGCAGAGTTAGAGGGGATATGATAGAGGTGTTCAAGTGGGTTAGTGGGATTAACAAAGGGGACATGACAAATGTACTAAAGCTCAGTGATAGCGAAAGAACTCGTACCAATGGTTTCAAATTAGATAAATTTCGTTTCAGAAAAGATATAGGCAAATATTGGTTTGGTAACAGAGTTGTAGATGGGTGGAATGGACTACCAAGTGCTATAGTGGGATTAAAAACGATAGGGAGCTTTAAGATAAAATTGGATAAGCATATGGACGAGAAGGGTTGGGTGTGAAGGGGGATCAGCAGGGGTGGGGCAATCAGCGCTCTGCAGACGCCGTAATCCTGCGTTAATCTCTAACCGTTTTGGTAAGATGATCCTCAGGGTATTAGAGTGTTCAGCCTATAATTGGGCTTTGTAATTGGGGTTGTGTGGGACAGGGATCTGCCTTGCTTAGGCCAATCGGCTTTCTGCAGACTCCCATTTTCTTATGTTCTTATGTTCTTATGTTCTTATGTGTACGAGAGCGAGGTGGAAGGACAGAGAGGGAGAGGTGCACCGAAGGAGAGGTGGAAGGATGGAGTGAGGAAGTATATGAATGAAGGCGGTGCTGGTTGGGCGGAGGGGCGTCGACTGACTGGGGACAGAGGTGCTTGGGGGCGGTTCGTTCGTGGCCACACCTTCGGGGATTGCGGCGTCAAGCAATAGATAGATAGATAGAATACACTTTATCAGCTGCCTACTTTTTTCCTTTATTTTTTTTTTACCGAAAAGAGATAGATTTCCCTTAATCTCTCATTGTGTGGTTTATTTTTTAAGGATGGGATTAATCTTGTTCTGTGCTGAACGGATTCTAGTTTGTATGTCTTTTATTTAGTAGGGAGACCAAAAATTCACAACATACTCCAGATACGGCCTCACAATACTTGTGTATAATGGTATAATATGTCTTTACTATGACAATGAACATTTATTCTAATGAGATCCTAGTGCTCTGTTTGCTTCGTTAGCTGCTTGTGGATTTTAGATTTTCGTTTATAAGCACTTCTTGGTCTTTTATCTGTTTTACGTTCTCTACTTTTTCTCCACACATGTGATATTCGCATTTATTGTTTTGGGAGCCTATTTGTAGTATCTGACATTTGTAGTATCTGACATTAGAGAGAAAGAGAGAGAGAGAGAGAGAGAGAGTGTGCTAACACAAAACAAGATTCAAGAGACTGGTTTTCTCAAATGGGACTCCGGATTTGAATGTCCTGATGTGCAGGTTTAACAATATATTCTCTAAGATATATTTTTACTAACTATCACTGTCATTACCACTTTCCTTTATACAGGTTAATTTCCATATATCACTACCCCATTAAAAAGTGCTATGATATGTGTAAATGAGATTAATGTATTCCTCGATTTATATAATAATGGTATAAAATATACACATTTACATTCGTAGTTAAAGTAATTAGATAAAGTAGGGCTAGCAACACTGCTGGAATTTTAAGCTATGATATGTCGGTGGGCAAATCATGATTGGAGCCTCTGTTCGAGAATTCCAATACCTTGTTGTAATTTGTATTCGGTAAAATGTTAATGTGTATTTTATGGAGTAATACTTATATTGTTGTGCTAATTACTTCTAAATCCCTGGTTGTTTCAGTAAAATTGCGAGGTGATACGTTGTGTAGCGTTCGTAAAACTGTCAGTTACCTGTTGTCACGTGAGTTTATTGTATACATGTAAATTGACCTACGGTAGGATATTACTATATTATTTGTCGTTTCAGATTAATAGCAGTTGCATATTATGATACTTCTATTATTGTATTAGTATCATAATCAACAGCAGCTTTAGTTAGTCCAAAAAGTTTCTAATCTAGCTGGTCAGATGTTTTCCTGTTCAACCCTATCTTAGCAAAGTTTCCGATCTCATCCCTCCATCTGGTCGTTAGGATAAACTTCGTCATCAGCGAATCTGAGGTTACTTTGATGTTCCCCATTAACAAACACGCGTGGACATATTTGATATCCAAGTACTGGAGTTTCAATGCACGTTATAGTCTGATGTGTTATTGTAAACAGTAGCATTTCAAGTGTAAGGAACCACAAACAAAACAATAATATAATATAAATAAATAAATAAATAAATAAATTAATATATCGGAATACAATTATCACTGTAACCGTTTATATTTTGTTGCCGTTACATATGCCAATACATACTGTACGTGTATGGGCGGAGCATATCAACTATCAATGCACTTTTTTCACTGGCGTCGTGCCCACTGAACCAGCAAAGGTAGATCTAAATTGTTCGAACCGGCTGACAATGTGTGGCTAGGACTTTAGCACACCCATGGTCTACGACTTACCGCCGTGAGTGTACAATTAATATCATGTGACTGAAATATTATATTCCTATCTGATGTACCAGTACGACAATTAACCCTATCTAGACAATTATTCTTACTCATATTCTCAGGCTTTATTTTCAGCGAAACACCGGGACAATCCTATCTATTGACCTAGCTAAATTTGCCACACCTAGCCGAGCATGACGAACCCCGTCCTGTGCGTACAACTGATTCTTACCATAGAATGTGGTCCAGTTATCGAGGAATGGTATTGCATTTGCATTGCAATATTTTTCCAGCCGAAAATTGATACCAATTGCCCTAGAAAACCATTCCTTCCTGACCCCTCTCCTTGGTAAAATACTGTGTACTACAGGTATGCCTCCCTTCCTCCTAACTTTATCTAACTGTATCTAACTGTATCTAACTGTATCTAACTGTACTGCCGAAGCAGTTCTTCCGTCCTACTTTTACCAACATCATTGCTCCCTGTACTGAGACAGATAATGGGGCTATCTCCAATATCTTTCATGATGTCATCCATTTCCTCTAACACCTTCCCAACCCCGGCACCAGGCAGACAGACAAGCTTCCTAATATCATTACAGGTGAACCTACCTAAGTATCTGACCATGGAGTCGCCAACAATTGAGAACGACTTACCTTTCCTTGTCGACGACTTGGTTGCAGCTGTTATTATATAAATAATACAAATAATAATAATAAAGTAGGTGTGCAGTTTCCGCATTACGAAAAAAAATAACTGCATACGCAACTCTGCGACCTAGAGTTCTGCAATTAGTATTGAATCTCTTAGATAAAATCGGTTTATATACAGTACCGGTATATATTACAGTATAATATATATATATATATATATATATATATATATATATATATATATATATATATATATATATATATATATATATACCGATATATATATATATATATATATATATATATATATATATATATATATATATATATATATCGGAAGTACACATAAGCTACTAAATGTTTTTATGCTCACAGCCGGACTTGAACCACCGACAGTCAGAACAAGTGCCCATACTTTAATCCACTATACCACAGCGTGATAGAGGATACTTGTGTGTAGTGGACTAAAAAGCATGGACACTCGTCCTGACTGTTGGTGGTTCAAGCCCGCCTGGGAGTATTTAATTATATATAATTACATTTATGACCACATTGAAACTTAACCATTGGAATATTTATCTATAATAAGGTCAGCGTAACACTATTTTGTAGCATTTTGAATATGGTGTAGTTCAAATTTAAAATATATATAAGAAAGAAATAGTGACCATAATCTGTGACCTTCACCATTCACCTTGACCTTTGTATAACAAAAACACAAAATTTGGACAATCGTTGCATTGACCAACTGAATTTGCCAGCAAAATTTGGTGACGCTACGTAACCCGTTCAGTACAGTTCCGTCGGTTTCATTTCATACTTGATATTAAGACTATTTTATTTAGTTTATGAAGGGCCTCCATAAAATTAGAAGGCTTTCAACTATCTTAATTAATCCTTTTTACTACCACAGATCCTTCATAAGCTCCACAATATCGTTTAATCATAGCTAGAATACATTAAAAAAAGACGTCACCGGTACACAAAGGGTTAAACAGTCTAGGAAGAGTTTAAACAAAAATAATTAACACTTTTCTTTTCTTCTTTGACCTTGACCTTTAACTTTAAGTATTATAATATATAAATATGATTGAAATATATGTTATTTAAGTAAAATGCAACCAACAGTCGTCAGCTTATCGAAAATTAAGTATTTTTGATGATGGTTAACTTGTGACCTTGACCTTTATGTAGGATTATATTTTTGTTTGCTTTGATGTGACCCTAGAAAATCAAATAAGTGTGTCAAATTTCATTGAAGATCATCAATTAGTTTCAGAGGTATTAAGGGAATAGTTGACCTTGACCTTTAACCTTCATCTTGACCTTCATGATGTCTGAAAATTTAACATTTTAATTTTCCCTTAAAGCACAACTGTCTTCACAAATTTTGTGAAGTTTACATGAATAGTAAAGAAATTAGCATATTGACCTTATATTTGATGTTGACCTGTGACCTTGACCTATCAAATGGAATTATGTTTATTCTTGTATGACCTTGGTCTAGGCATTCCGAATATGCATGATATGCCTAATGAGAATCTTACATTATATAGAAATACTAGTAAAAATCATATTTAGACCTTTAACCATGACCTTTGACCTTGACCTTTGACCTTAGAATTTCTTATCAAGAATTTAGTTAGCTTAACCCGTTCAGTACCGTAGGATACAGTAATAAAAGTCCCCCCCAGTCCCAAGCAATGTGGCCAAAATGGCAGGAGAGACCACCTTTCCACCTCAAGAGATGATGCAAGATTGGCTCTCTCATCCTTCAGTGGGCCTTATATAAGCTGAGAGAAAACAAAAAAACAAGTACAGGGTTGTGCAAGCAGTTACAAGGAAAGTACATTACTGACGGCTGGGTCTGTGGAGTAAATTATCTACTAATGACTATAATCGTCGCTGGGACTGTAAGGGTTAACGACAACGTTCGTATTAGCTAGCATTATGAATTTGGTGTAATTTGTATAAAAACTTATTGATTACAAATAGTGATCATATACTGTGACCTTGCACTTTGACCTTTGACTAAAAATAAAATACATATATTTGGATGGCTGTCGAATTGACCAATTAAATTTGCCTGTATAATTTGATGACAATACATTAAACAGTCAAGAAGGAGTTTAGGGAAAATGACAAATACTCTTATTTTGACCTTGACCTCTGACCTTAACTATTACAATATTTATGTGAAATTTGATATACTGTATCTGTATATGTGATTTAAGTAATAAGCCATAATACAGTCAGTTTTCAAAAATTTGAGTAATTTTTTTTTATTAAATAATAAAAATTTACCTTTGACCTTGACCTGTGCTCTTGACCTTTATGTAGGAGTACATTTTTGTTTGCATTAACATTGCCCATGACAATACAATAAGCATGCCTAATGCCATTAAAACCCATCAGTTAGTTTCATATATATGAATAGAATAGTTGACCTTGACCTTTGACCTTTATCATGTCCTTTATGTCTCAACATTTATTATTTTCCTTTCACTTAAAGTGCAACTATCTCACCAAATGTGAAGTTTGCATGAACAGTCAAGAAAATAGCATATTGACCTTTTATTTGAACTTGACCTGTAACCTTGACCTTTCATATGGAATTGAATAGTTTATTGTATGACCTTGGCCTGGGTATTCCGAATATACATGGTAAGCCTAGTGAGAATCCAAGAGTTAGTATAAGAAATACTAGTAAATAACCTATGTTGACCTTTGACTTTGAACTTTGACCTTACCCTGTAGTATATTTACCAACAAATTTAGCAATACGATATCAAGGTTACCAGTACCTTGTATAATGAAAATGAAGACATTTGAATAAAAACTACAAATATATAATATAAGTTGACCTTTGACCATTACCTGTGACCTTGACCTTTATGTAAGAGTATTTTTTTTGTTAATTGACATTGCCCAAGAAAATCAAATAAGCATGACTAATTTCATTAAAACCCATCAGTTAGTTTTATATATATTTATAGAATAGTTGACCTTGACCTTTGACCTTGACCTTGACCTTCATGATGTTTCTCAATATGTGTTATATTTCTTTTCATTTAAAGTGCAACTATCTCACCAAATTTTGTGAATTTTGCATGAAAAGTAAAGAAATTAGTATATTGACCTTATATTTGACCTTGACTTGTGACCTTGACCTTTCATAGGGAATTTAATAGTTTCTTGTATGATCTTGGCCTAGGTATTCCGATTATTCTTGGTAAGCCTAGTGATAATCTAACAGTTATTATAAGAAATAGTAGTACAACATTTATTTTGACCTTTGACCTTGACCTTACCCTTTAGAATATTTATTTCAAATTCGGTCAATAAGATATCGAAGGTACCAGTAACTTGTATAGTGAAAATGGAGACATTTGAGTCAAAACTAATACACATGAAATATTGACCTTATTTTTAACCTTGACCTTTGACCTTATCCTTTTATTTAAATTTAATATTTTTTTTTGGGACTGACCTTCGCATTGACCAAATGTATATACCTGTGAAATTTGGTGAAAATTCATCAAACGGTCTAGGAGGAGTTACCGGACGAACGACGACGACGACGACGACAGACAAGCTGAATTATGGTGCACAGTATACGGGCGGGATCTGTGTGCGCGATACCACTCTGCTTCGCAGAGTTGATAATACTACTAATAATAATATTAATAATGTAGGTTGCTGATAGATAAAAAGGATGTTTAATTGTATTTTATGTATTTATTCTCTCTCTCTCTCTCTCTCTCTCTCTCTCTCTCTCTCTCTCTCTCTCTCTTTCTCTCTCGCTCTCGCCTTTAAGCTAGATCACACACACAGACACCACAGATAATTATTTCACGGTCCAACATGCCCTCGACCTTTTCAACACTGTCCACACACACACACACACACACATACATACATATACACACACCACACAACCACAAACCACACACACACACACACACACACACACAAACACACATACACACACAACTATTGATAACACTGCCCCCAACTTGAACACCATTCAGGACAATGTCAACGGATTTCAGGAGTGGACTTCAGCAAACAACGTCATACTGTCTCTATATGGAGCAGGTACTTCATGTGACAAACCAGTGAGTAAAATAGAAATAATCAGTCAAGACAGTGCGGATATAGTGATGTGTAATAGTAGTATCGATAACACTACACATGTAACTGATAGTAAAGATGAGAATACTGATAGAGTAGAATTTCCGTCTAGAGCTAGTAGTTTAACAGGATATAATAAGTTAACTAAACACAATAGAAAATTAGTTGCAAATAAAAGTAATAGGTTGAGGGTATATTATACAAATTGTAGGAGTTTATGTAAGAAAATGAACGAACTTAGAGCACTCGTTAGCACAGAAAATATAGACATAATAGCGCTAACTGAAACGTGGATTAATACAAAATCTAGGCATTTTTTAGCAGAATTTGACATTCCAGGATATAGTTTGTTTAAATATGACCGAACAAGTAGGAGGGGCGGGGGTATAGCAGTGTTTGTCAGGAGTACATTAAAAACAAAATATTAAATCAGGTATTAGACTAAATAATGATAATAAAAATGTTTGGGTAGAGGTTAACGAAGGTAGTGAGACCATAGTTATTGGAGTTATATATAGACCGCCTAATATGAGTAGAAATGGCGGAACATCGTTATGGGAGGAAATTAAAATAGCATCAAGGTTTAACAATGTGTGCATTATGGGGGATTTTAATTTTCCGAACATTGATTGGCAGCACCAAATAGGCGACTCCGCTTCAGGAGAGTTTATTGAGGTAGTACAAGATAGTTTTTTATTTCAATTCATAGATACGCCGACTAGAGGAATTAATATTCTTGATTTAGTTTTCAGTAACAATGAACATATGATAAATAATGTAGAGATTGGTGACCACCTAGGAAATAGCGATCATAAATCTATGTATTTTAATATACAATGGACAGGGAATGCTAAAGAGAATACGACACTTATCCCAGATTTCAGAAAAGCCGATTATGGTGGGCTAAGAAGAGACTTAAGGGTGGACCCTATTGTTAAGCAATTAAGTCAGGATATACCAGAGTTAAACTTGCCACCTACATATAACCAGTTTATTGCTTCACTCCACAATACTCAAAATAAATATATCCCTAAAAGAAGATTTAGATCTACGCAGAACCAACCAAAATGGATGACTAATAAGCTAATAGATCTTATAGGAAAAAAGAAAGGAATATATAGAAAAATAAAGAAAGGCGAAAATCATTTACATATATACTATCAGACTCTATTAAGACAGATCAAAAAGGAAATCAGGAAAGCAAAAAAGAAATTATGAAATAAGGATAGCCAGTGACTCAAAAAATAACCCTAAAGCTTTTTACCAACTATATAAATCTAAAGTTAGAGATGTAATAGGCCCCCTAAAAACTTCAATAGGAGAAATAACAGAAAATGATTTAGAAATGTGCAGTACATTAAATAGTCAGTTTCTTTCCGTTTTCACTAATGAATATTTGGCACAGATTCCAGAAGTCAATATGGTATATAGTGCTAGTATAGAAAATATGTTAAGTACAGTTAGTATAAGTAGAAATGATGTGCTTAAGGAAATTGACAGACTGAAACCTCAAAAATCGCCTGGTCCTGCTAGAGTATTAAAAGAATGCAGAGATGAGTTAAGTAGCCCATTAGCATTTTTATTTAACAATTCATTAGAAACAGGTTTAGTTCCAGAAGCTTGGAAGCTTGCAAATGTAATTCCGATCTTCAAAAAAGGTGATAAATCGATAGCATCCAATTACCGTCCCATTAGTCTCACATCAATGATAGGAAAGTTGCTAGAGTCTATTATTGCTAGGAAAATTAGAAGCCACTTAGTAAAATTTAACTAAATAAATTCTTCTCAGCATGGATTCACTCAGGGACGTTCTTGCCTTACTAATTTGCTTAGCTTTTTCTCAGAGGTATATGAAGCAGTAGATAGTGACAAGTCATATGATATTATATATTTAGATTTCAGTAAAGCTTTCGAGAGAGTCCCTCATGAGAGATTGATGAGAAAGGTTGAGGCACATGGAATAGGAGGGTCGTTGTTGGGATGGATTAGGTCATGGCTAATTGGTAGGAAACAGAGAGTCAGCATAAATGGTACCAAGTCAGAGTGGGGAGCAGTCAAAAGTGGTGTCCCCCAGGGATCGGTATTAGGTACCCTGTTGTTTCTTATATACATAAATGACCTAGATTTAGGTATAACTAGTAGGATAAGTAAATTCGCAGACGATACTAAAATGGGGAGATCAATTGATTCAGATAGCGATATAGAGTGCCTCCAAAGGGATCTAGATACCTTACATGAATGGTCAGTAAATTGGCAGATGAAGTTTAACATTAACAAATGCAAGGTATTAAAGATAGGGAAGATGCAAACAAATGTTAAATATAAACTAGCTAATTTAGAATTAGAAAATTCAGACTGCGAGAAAGATCTAGGTGTGTTTGTTAGCAATGATTTGAAGCCTAGAAAACAGTGTATAAGCGTTCGTAATAAGGCAAACAGGATTCTCGGGTTCATCTCTAGGAGTGTGAGTAACAGAACTGCTGATGTTATCTTAAAACTTTACTTGTCATTAGTGAGACCCAATATGAATTATGATGTCCAATTTTGGTGTCCTTATTACAGAATGGACATAGATTCATTGGAGAGAGTACAGCGTAGAATGACAAAAATGATCCATACTATTAGAAATCTTCCGTATGAAGAAAGGTTGAAGAAATTAGGTTTACATTCGTTAGAGAGCCGCAGAGTTAGAGGGGATATGATAGAGGTGTTCAAGTGGGTTAGTGGGATTAACAAAGGGGACATGACAAATGTACTAAAGCTCAGTGATAGCGAATGAACTCGTACCAATGGTTTCAAATTAGATAAATTTCGTTTCAGAAAAGATATAGGCAAATATTTGTTTGGACAAGTAAAGTTTTAAGATAACATCAGCAGTTCTGTTACTCACACTCCTCGAGATGAACCCGAGGATCCTGTTTGCCTTGTTACGAACGCTTATACACTTTTTTCTAAGCTTCAAATCGTTGCTAACAAACACACCTACATCTTTCTCACAGTCTGAGTTTTCTAATTCCATATTAGCTAGTTTATATTTAACATTTGTATGCATCTTCCCTATCTTTAATACCTTGCATTTGTTAATGTTAAACTTCATCTGCCAATTTACTGACCAATTCGTGTAAGGTATCTAGATCCCTTTGGAGGCATTCTATATTGCTATCTGAATCAATGTTTCTCCCCATTTTGGTATCGTCTGCAAATTTACTTATCCTACTAGTTATACCTAAATCAAGGTAATTTATGTATATAACAAACAACAGAGGACCTAATACAGATCCCTGGGGGACACCACTTTTGAATGCTCCCCGTTCTGACTTGGTACCATTTATGCTGACTCTCTGCTTCCTACCAATTAGCCATGACCTAATCCATCCCAACAATGACCCACCTATTCCATGCGCCTCAACCTTTCTCATCAATCTTTCATGAGGGACTCTGTGGAAAACTTTACTGAAATCTAAATATATAATACCGTATGACTTGTCATTATCTACTGCTTCATATACCTCTGAAAACAAAGATAAGCAAATTAGTAAGGCAAGAACCTCCCTGAGTGAATCCATGTTGAGAAGAATTTATTAAGTTAAATGTTTTTAAGTGGTTTCTAATTTTACTAGCAATAATTGACTCTCATAGCTTTCCTATGATTGATGTGAGACTAATGGGACGGTAATTGGATGCTATTGATTTATCACCTTTTTTGAAGATCGGAACTACATTTGCAAGTTTCCAAGCTTCTGGAACTAAACCTGTTTCTAATGACTTGTTAAATAGAAATGTTAATGGGTAACTTAACTCATCTCTGCATTCTCTGCAGGACCAGGCGATTTCTGAGGTTTCAGTCTGTCAATTTCCTTAAGCACATAATTTCTACTTATAGTAATCGTACTTAACCTATTTTCTATACTATCGCTATATACCTTACGGACTTCTGGAAACTGTGCCAAATTTTCATTATTGAAAACGGAAAACATTTTACTATTTAATGTACTGCACATTTCTAGATAATGTTCTGTCATTTCTCCTATCGAAGTTTTAAGGGGACCAATTACATCTCTAACCTTGGATTTATATAGTTGGTAAAAAGCTTTAGGATTATTTTTTGAGTCGGTGGCAACCCTGATTTCATAATTACTTTTTTCTTTCCTAATATCCGTTTTTACCTGTCTTGATAGATTCTGATAGGAAGCAAGTAGGTGAATTTCTCCTTTCTTGATTTTTCTATACAGTATATTCCTCTCTCTTTTCCTAGAAGATCTAATAGTGTATTATTCATCCATTTGGGTTGGTTCTGTGTTGATCTAAATTTTCTTTTGGGGATATATTTATTTTGAGCATTGAATACTGACTTAATAAAATTATCGTATGTATCTACCAAGTTTGACTTCTCTTCCTGACTTAAGCTGACAGGTACCCGAGAACGGGTACACCCACTTGAACACCTGGATCGACTTAACTGTTTTACCATAGGGTCCGCTAATAGGGCTCTTCTTAGCCCACCATAATCGGCTTTTCTAAGGTCAGGTGTGTACATACTTAGATTAATATGCAGGATTCAAAATTGCATAATAAATCGTAGGCTTGTCGACCATTCTTTAACTGTCTTCGTAGCGCAATGGATAAATGCACTGAATTTCGGTGTGAGCATCATAGGTTCGAATCCCTGGTCTGCCACATGTATTTGTTGATTTCATTAATTGAGTTTAGGAGTAAAGTTGGTTGGTGGAGGAAACATAATATTTACCTTCCCATTGTATATTAATATAAAAATTATTTTGGTTGCTATTTCCTAGGTGGTCCCCAATCTCTACATTATTTATCGTATGTCTATTGTTACTGAAAACTAAATCGAGAATATTAATACCTTTAGTCAGCGTATCTATGAATTGAAATACAAAACTATCTTGTACTACCTCAACAAACTCTTTAGAATCAGAGTCGCCTATTTGATGCTGCCAGTCTACATTCGGAAAATTAAAATCCCTCATAATGCACACATTGCTAAACCTTGATGGCATTTTATTTTCCTCCCATAATGATGTACCGTAATTTCTACTCATATTTGGCGGTCTATACATAACTCCAATAACTATGGTCTCACTAACTTCGTTAACCTCTACCCTAACACTTTCATTATCATTATTAAGTCTAATAAGAACATAATAACATAAGAAAATGGGAGTCTGCAAAAAGCCGATCGGCCCATACAAGGCAGATCCCTGTCACATCCAACCCCAATTACAAGGCCCAATTATAGGCCCAACTCACTAATACCTTGAGTACTGCCCACACCAAAATGGTCAGGGATTAACACAAGATTACGGGGGTCTGCTGAACGCCGATTGGCCCACACCTGGTAGATCCCCCTCACACCCAACCCATCTCGTCCATATGCCTATCTAATTTTATCTTAAAGCTCCCTTTCGTTCTTGATCCCACTATATCACTTGGTAGCCTATTCCACCCATCTACAACTCTGTTACCAAACCAATATTTGCCTATATCTTTTCTGAAACGAAATTTACCTAATTTGAAACCATTTGTAAGAGTTCTTTCGCTATCACTGAGCCTTAATACATTTTTCATGTCCCCTTTATTAATCTCACTAACCCACTTGAATACCTCTATCATATCCCCTTTAACTCTGCGTCTCTCTAACGAATGTAAGCCTAATTTCTTCAACCTTTCTTCATACGGAAAATTTCTAATATTATGGATAATTTTTGTCATTCTACGTTGTACTCTCTCCAATGAATCTATGTCTATTCTGTAATAAGGACACCAAAATTGAACAGCATAAACCATAGGGGGTCTCACTAATGACAAGTAAAGTTTTAAGATAACATCAGCAGTTCTGTTACTCACACTCCTAGATATGAACCCGAGAATCCTGTTGGCCTTGTTACGAACGCTTATACTTTGTTGTCTAGGCTTCAAATCATTGCTAACAAACACACCTACATCTTTCTCACAGTCTGAGTTTTCTAATTCCATATTAGCTAGTTTATATTTAACATTTGTATGCATCTTCCCTATCTTTAATACCTTGCATTTGTCAATGTTAAACTTAATCTGCCAATTTACTGACCATTCGTGTAATGTATCTAGATCCCTTTGCAGACATTCTATATCTCTATCTGAATCAATTTTTCTCCCCATTTTGGTATCGTCTGCAAATTTACTTATCCTACTAGTTTTACCTAAATCAAGGTCATTTATGTATATAATAAACAACAGAGGACCTAATACAGATCCCTGGGGGACACCACTTTTGATTGCTCCCCATTCTGACTTGGTACCATTTATGCTGACTCTCTGCTTCCTACCAATTACCCATGACCTAATCCATCCTAACAACGCCCCACCTATTCCATGTGCCTCAACCTTTCTCATCAATCTCTCATGAGGGACTCTGTCGAAAGCTTTACTGAAATCTAAATATATAATATCATATGACTTGTCATTATCTACTGCTTCATATTATACCTCTGAGAAAAAACTGGTTTAATACAGCTGTTTAATATACTCCTGACAAACACTGCTATACCTCCGCCCCTCCTACACGTTCGGTCATATTTAAACAAACTATATCCTGGTATATCAAATTCTGCTAAAAAATGCATGGATTCTGTATTAATCCACGTTTCAGTTAGCGCTATAATGTCTAAATTTTCTTTGCTAACAAGTGCTCTAAGTTCATTCATTGTGTTACATTGACTCCTACAGTTTGTGTAATATACTCTCAATGTACTTCTTTTACTTATACCTAATTTACCTTTGCTTCTAACTAAATTTCCATCTTCCGTGGCACCATCACTACCTTCATTAGCAATATAGTCATCATTTTTAGCATGAGACTGAATATCCTTATCGCTTTTGCCTGACGCTAAACATTTTTCATGTAACCTCTCTTTTACACTCTCAGTATTTCTGTTCAAAACCCCACAACCACCCTAGCTAAAGAACTCGCTAATGTGGAAACCCCTAATCGTGAAAGATGAACCCCATCCCTTGCGTACATTCTATCTTTCCCATAGAAACGATTCCAGTTATCAATGAATGGTATTGCTTTTTCCTTGCAATATTTCTTCAACCGGCAATTGATACCAATCGCCTTGGATGTCCATTCCTTGGGAAATCCTCTTCTGGGTAGGATACAATGTACTACAGGGATCCCTCCCTTCATCCTAACCTTATCTAACACATCCCGATACTGCTTCAGCAGTTCCTCACTTCTACCCTTACCAACATCGTTACTCCCGGCACTGAGACAGATAATGGGGTAAGATCCACTATCTTCCAAGATGTGGTCCATCTTCTCTAAAACCCTCCCAACTCCATGGCCAGGGAGACACACAACCTTCTTTAGTTTTGTGCGGGTAGCCCTAACTAAATGTCTTACCATGGAGTCGCCCACAATCGACACAGACTTAATTACCTTCTCCTCAGGACACAGACTTACCTTTCCCTCAGGAGGAACCAGCAGCTGCAGGTGGAGAACCCCTGGTGGTGGCAGAAGCTCCCTTGGTGGTGGTAGTAGTAGGTACAGTAGTCAGTGGTAGGCACAGCATCAGCGGTAGGAGCTGAATCGGTGGCAGGCACTTCGGCTAACCCTCCCTTAGACTATTTTTTCCCTCACATTCGTCTCGCAAAGGAGAGAATGCATTTGTCCCACTCAAACCTATTCTACTATCCTGCTTGTTGAGTGAGACTTTCCCACCACAACCTGCCATGAATACAATTTTTCATCAACTTCCTCCCTTTTCCCCTTACTTGACTTAATTTCCTCTTGGCTATGCTTGAAAGCTATATTCCCACTTGTTTTATTGTTGTTACAGGTTACTATCTTCATAGTAATGGTAAAATAGGCACATATGAATAAGTAATAACGATATTTATCGTAAAATTACTATTTTAGGCGGAAAAGATGCCTAATATCGTCGCACAGTTACATGGTGTCCACTATATACAGCTCGCGCTTTATAGATTAATGCTGAAATTAGATTCTTTAGTTTATTGTGTCGGTCAATTAATGCCTTCGCCCACTTGTGAGTACAAAATATATACAAACAAAAACAACACCAATACAATTAATACTATTAACCCTCAAGCCGCGGGGCCCGACATATGTCGGCCAAGAGAATAATGGTTACCCCTGCGGTGCCCGACATATGTCGGAAGGGATTTTGAGCACATTATCGGCTCTGAGAGAGAGTCCACACGTTGGAAGGACTATAGGCGGGCTCTGGCCGTTCGGCAGGGCCCCAATGCCGCGACTGACACTACCTCTGCAGTATTCCACACCCACGGCCTCGCGAGACCAGGAAAAAACTCGGGAAACTACCGTATTTTAGGGTTTTTCACTTTGTGTTGCGCGATCGCTACAGGATAACCCGTGGTCATACAAGGATGATTCAGGTGTCATTGGAAAGCTCTATTGTCGCCATTACACGGATACATAATTGTATTACGCTCTGGCTCTTGTTTATGCATGGAATGAAGCTCGTTTAGGGTAAATATGCCTGCCTGGCAGGTAGTAGAAGTTAAAAACATCCCCGTCGGTTAAGAGTTAATAGGAGTAGTAGTAGTATCGTTATATTAGTAGTAGTAGTAGTAGTAGTAGTATTGTTGTCGTTATAATTATTATTATTGTTATTTAAAATTATTATTATCATTATTAGTTATTATCTTATTATCATTATTATTTTACTATTAACTGTTACTCACCTTCTGTTTTAAATCTGTGAGTTTCCAGCGGCGTCTGAACCTTTCTTGGCCAGGTTGATCGACGACCAACCGAAGCTGTCAAGAAAAACATTATTATTATTATTATTTATTGATTTATTATTATTATTATTATTATTATTGGTATTATTGTTAGTAGTAGTATTATTATTAATATTATTATTATTATTTGTATTGTCATTATAATTATTATAATTACTGAGAGAGTAGTAGCTTCAGTATATAATAAGGAAGGTCACGAACAATTCCATTATTCTATATTTTCAAACGTTTCGACATAATAATCACAAGCCATCATTAGTGGTCTAAGGCTAAGCGCGCACATAAAATATTCAACCTCTAGTCTAGCTCACCAGGCATTACTTATGTAGGTTATGATCAGGAACTTTAACTTAATCATCAATTAACTCGTCTATCCCATCTGATTCCCAAATCGCACCACCAATAATATTTACTGTCCCTCGTTTTGTATCCACAATTATCGCTTTACATCAGAAGATAGAGGGAAGGCAAATTATTATATTACTGAAAGAAAAACCTTGTAACCTCTAATAATTATCGTGAATAATGAATATTTGGAATGTTTCCCAAATAAAATGGTGATTTTCCGCACTCAAGCTCAAGATATTTCGGAAACTCACTAAATAACTATGTGTTTGTAATATGAAATCACAAGTATTTTTTACGATTTTGTTGATGGTTTATTCAGAAATATTTCATCATAAATTTTTGATTTTATATAAATATTAAAAAATAGTCGTTTACCACTTCTATAATACGGCCGTCGAGCTGAAAATATTTACTCTCGGTCGGTTATTTAGACCATTAGAATTACTGTGTATACACTTTATTATACAATACATAAAACGAGGAAAGGGTATTCGATCATTTTGTGGTAGAAAACATATCAAAACCTCCAATTATCATTGTGAAAATGCATGCCAAAAACCACAATTTTGTCCGAGCGTAATTGAACGGAAATTTTTTGTTTTTAAGGGCACAGTAAAAAGTATTTTTACGTGCTTTATATCAGTATTATCAAAATTTGTGTCCCATGAATGCTTAATATCACTAACCCACCAACTAACTTACAAATAAACTTAATTAATGAAATCAATGAAATTATTGAATATGTGTGGTACTCCCCGGATTCGAACCTAGGATACTCACACCAAAATTCAGCGCACAAGCCATTACACTATCAAAAAATTAAAGGTTTAAGAACAAGCCTACGTATTACATTTCATCCACGTCATGCTAGGAGTAATCACAAACACATTTGTCTCACTGCATGCGCACATTTATCCCATTTGGTAAACTATGCAGCTATGAAATATAGTTCCAGATATACGGCAATGAGTAAGGAAACTTTGAAAACAAGAACCAAGTCCCTACCACTAAAACTTGATTTTATACGAATATTTTTATATCTGTATATACAAATGACAGGTATAACTGGAATTTATTAAGATAGCTTACCGTATATAATTTATTAAGATAGCTTACCGTATATAGTTTATTAAGATAGCTTACCGTATATAATTTATTAAGATAGCTTACCGTATATAATTTCTGAGACGATAATTTCATGGTCATGTACACGGTGACAATTGCCAAGCCTGTATATGTAATTTTCAATGTTATATAATATATATTAATTTCAATCATATATTGACACAAATTGATCATAAAACAAGCGAGTCCAGAAGGTCCGGAATGACCGACCTTCCCATGCTGCCGAATAATCAACACTGGACAAATTTCTTTAGACCATCGCTGTTTTGGGGCTCAGTGTTGCAAGTTATATCTCATAATTCCATGTTTCTTCAGATTTTCACAGCTTGTGAAAGGCGCGATTCATGCCTTTTAGTGATTTATTCCAAATATTTGATTTCAGAAGGCGCGAATCACGCCTTGGTGCATTTAGAGGGTGGTGCATTAGGAGGGGGAGCGAAAGGGTTCAGTTGGTCAAAAGTTTTGTTGCAGGAGTGTGAACCATTAAGACATAAGAGAGTGCACGCACATCCAATTACATAGTTGAGCCACAAAATAGATAGTGAGACACTACAGCCAAGTCAAAATTACAGTAATAGTTTGGCAATGCGCTTGTTCATTAACCCATCCAGCCCCAGCAACATCCATTGGACATCGTCTATGTTTGTAACGCACAGTCCCAGCGACGTCCATTGGACGTTGGCTATTCTCGCCCTTATTTGCCCCCTTTATAAGGCTCGTAGGGGATTCAAATTTTGCCATATGATACCTTAGTGTGTTGGGCAAGTAAACATTAGCTGGCAACCACCTAGGCCACCCCGCGCGGCGTTGGCGGGCCGCGTGTGTCCCTCCTTCCAGTAAACAAAATTCCTTGCAAGTGTAAACACAAGGTCTGACCCTCATGAAGGTGAGGTTCAAGCCATAGTATAAGTCTCTCACAGGCTGTGGACATTATTCTAGACTCTGATGTGTATCAAGGACAGTGCCTCTGATTCATATGTAGATGAATATTTGCCAACCAGGGAGGAGATTGAGGAACCAATTCTGCCTTTGTAACACCAGAGTAGCGGGGCACCTGCATGTGTTACTTTTTCTTTTCCTCCTTCTCCACCTGTTGTGCGACGCCCTCCATCACCTTCAGATAATGAAGATGACTTAGAGGAAGACATAGATGACCCCAAGGCCTTCTCTATTCTGTCAGACTTGTAGGTAATTATTTCGCATATGCGGCCTTTTTAAAAACATAAATGGCGTATTCCTCGGGTTAACTGTAAACACTAAAGGCCGATATCACACGAAGGCATTAACAGAAACCATAAGAAAACGGGAGTCTTCAGAAAGCTGATTGTCCCACACAAGGCAGATCCCGTTCACACCCAACCCATTTCGTCCACGTGCCTTCCTTGAAGTTCTTGAAGTTCTTTATCCTATCTATCGTCAACTATTGCCTTACTATTATCGTCAACATTTCTTTGTGGTATTTTATACTGGTAGCGGAAACTAGACTGAAAATACATTACTTCAAGTGACACAATTATTTTAAAATTTGACCTCGTGAGGGGAAATTTTTTCTTTTCATTTGTTTTAGTTTGCTCTCAAGACTCCCATCAAGCTTAAAAGAAAATACCCTCAAGATCCCTTTTCAAAATTCGGTAGAAAAATGGCCCTTCCGAAGGCCGATTACACTTAAATTGCAGTATTGCTATCGCTTGACAGGAACAAAATGAGACCTAAATGGCTCAAAAGGTCTTAAATTTGACAACGAAATGGGGCGAAAGGTCTTAAAACTACCAAACTAATAGGGCGAACGTCTTAAATTTTCAAAACAATGGGGCTAAGCATGAGGGAGATGGGGGTCCAGAAAAAAAACCTATAGCTGCCAGTGTTGAGAATAAATATTGAGGGAGAATGTGCTCGTGTGATATCGCCTTAAGGCATTAATCTACAGAAAGAGAAGTTGTTGAATTTGTCAGTTATATTTTGGATATTGTCAAATGTGCCCGTATTCGAATTAATATTTTTATGAGGAATTATAGCTTTTACAGTTTCCGAAGTAGCGGCTGAGTTACCTTTGCAATTGACGAGTTTATGAAGATAGTATTGTCGCTTTGTGCCATTGATAATTTTGCTTGCTTTTGAAAGTCTTTGGTGCTATTTCGTAAATATATGTTTAGTCGGTCTCTTTTTAAACGTATTTGTGCGTAAATTCTAGTTTTCATAGTTTCATGTACCATTTCATTTATCCATGGGGCGAAGGATCGACTTCATTCTTTTATTACCATCCGTGCAGAGCTAAGCCTGTCTAAACATTTGGTAAGTACGGAGTATATAATGTTAACTTGCTTGTTCATATTGTCCGCTTCCAATATATCGTTTAGGTTTAAACATTTCGTTTAATATCTGAGAGCATAAATTATTGGTATTGTACTTATGTAGGTGACGGAAGGTTTTCATGACAAGTGAACGTTTAAGTCTACATATATTGACTGTTACACTAACAAGATCATGGTCGGCAACAGCGTAAGGGACAAAGCCAGAGTTTACTACTAATTTAGGTTTAATGGTGGTAATGCGGTGTACCACAAGACACCGTTCTCGTCCAATTTTATTTTGTATTTATATTAACAATATTGATGATGGACTATCATGCAGAATCTACAAACTCGCTGATGACACACAAACTGCAAATACAGTAAATAGCTATCAAACTGGGCTCAGACATGGTAGGTGAATTTCAATATGGATAAATGCAAAGTGCTTCACATCGATAGTAAAAATTAATATAACAGAATTCAACTAATGAACGTAAATAAAGAAACTGACAGTTGTCAGAGTTGCCATAAATAGTTGTTAGAGTTTCCGAAAATAGTTTACAGTTGCAATACACAGTTGTCAGAGTTACCATACACAGTTGTCAGAGTTGCCATGCATAGTTGTCAGGTGAATTGCCATAAACAGTTGTCAGAGTTACCATAAACAGTGCTCAGAATTGTCATAAATAGTTGTCAGAGTTGCCATAAATAGTTGTCAAAATTGCCCCAAAAAATTGGTCAGGGTTGAAATAAATAGTTACCAGAGTTCCAAGAAAGAATTGCTAGGAGTTCCCCACAAATAGTTGAAAACAATAGTTGCTGGAAAAAATGGCTAGAAACAGCTACCGTAAAGTTCCTAAAAAAAAGTTGCCAGAAAAAAATGATGCTGCGACTATATCGTAATCATTATACACCACCCGCCAGTAATAAAATGGGCTGCGCCTATCTTCTGCCTTGCTTTACGAGATCATTTATTTCAGCGGATGCGTGTGGAAATTGTGCGTTGTTTATGCATGCAAGGTAAGCATTATGCATGTGTGTGTGTGTGTGTGTGTGTAAGAAGGTGACAACAGGCAAAGCTGCCTGTAATGAATGTCCCCCCTAAGTGAAAGTGACAGAAAACCCATATTCAAGGTACGTTGGAGTCAAAATGTCATTGGCTTGGGAAACAGATTAACTTGCTCATGTAGTAATGTACACCCTATGTGGTGGATTGTGTTCTTTCATTTCATAAATTTTATTTTAGTAAGCGTTGTTTCCACATAGCGATTTTGATAAGTTGTTTTGACTTTATATTGTCTTTGTCCCAGTTTTGGTTTGCTTTGTTTGCAAGTTTTACATTTTAACATACACTTCTAAAAAAGGTGTTCTTAGTGTTCATAATATTATAGCCAATTATAAGTACCGGTATATTGAAGGTAATAAACTCACCATATACTGGTTAGAAAAGTAAAACACTATCAATATACCCAGTGATCTTATATACCTTTTTCCTACCATGATGTTGATATTTGGTAGAGCATAATTATTAGACCGGTCGGCTTTGTGGATATCGGCCACAAACCAACACAGCCGAGGGTCACAACCCAACTCTTCTTGTCATTTTCGCATATCTTCAAAAACTTGAGGTGAACTAATATTAAGAAAAGTACATAAAATATTGACCATATAAAATACGATTACATTCTATTACTCTCTGATTGTCAGGAATATTGTGTCATATTGCTTTGATAGGTGTGAATAATCTGGTTAGGCTGTCTGATCATAGATGGCGTCGTTCATGAGAGCGAGTGTTGTGTGTGCGCGTGTATGCGTTGGTGAGTTTCAATTTTGGATTCGATGCTTTACGAGACTATGTGATACTGTACAGGTATGCGCGCTAGTGTAGATCGATTCATTTGAGTTTCAGATGGTTTGTTAGTGTAAGTGATAGTTGTATAATTAATTTCTTATTTTCTTTGAGGTGGGTGTTAGGGGTATCGAATGTTGATTCAGTATGTGTTTTGACTTTTATGAATTATTGAGAGGTGATTTGGTAGAGGACTTAATTCAGTCAGTCAGTACATTCCCAGCACACGAGGATTACAGTCTCTTCAGCTACTAGTGAGTGTTGGTGCTACATATAGTGAATTGCTTAAGAGTGAAGTATTAGTGATGGTGTCTGACTGTGATGATTTTCTTCTGTGATTGTATTTGTCAGTATCATAATACTTTACGTCTTTGTCTTTACGGTGTAAATTCCTAAGTGTTTTCTTTCTTTGCTTCCTAGCGGTGTAGCGTGTGTGTGCTGGGGGTCTGCCACCAGAGCTCTTACTTATGAATTTTGACCATGATCTTGGCCATGATCTATGCCAAGAATCTAACCTTAGTCTGGTCCTGATGTGGCCGTTTCGGTCTACCTAGTGCTTTGACCGAGTGGACCCATCCGTGTGCGAGTGTGGGCTGGTCCTGTTTGGCCTGAGGCGAGTGTAGGACATGGATGAGGGAGAGCGTTGGGTTACACTACGAGCCCTGTAGCTGTTGATGGGTCCAGCATACAGGATCGGCGTACAAGTACAGTGTGGTGACGCCAGGTTGCCTTGTGTGAGCCCTCACGTATAGTTCTCGGGGCTGTACTGCAGTTTCTCATCCTTTGTGTGCCCGGACAGCCAGGAGTTCAAGTCAACCAGTGAAGAGGGGGGGGGGGACTTCTATATTCGTCATTCCCTTGCATTCCCTCTTATCTGGAGACCTAAGCCGTATTAGCCTACCTTAGGACAGCCTGGAGTTCAAGTCAACCAGTGAAGTTACCTTGCATTCCCTCTGGAGACCTTAGCAGTAATGGCCTACTTTAGGACCCTTTCGTAGTCTACTTAAAGTTGTCATTCAAGTTGTCATTCATGTTGTTATTCTTATTTGAAAGTTAATTAATTAACCACAAACTAATTAACTCTTAAGATATTCACCACTATACCCTTCTTTATAATGCGAATGTCTTGTAGTGTGAATTTGGGTGAATGGTGTGAATGTGTGTAAATATGTTATGGGTTCTTTTTTTCATTACTTGTAATATATATATTTTATAATATACTTTTGAGGTTATGTATTTTCTATCACTAATCCTTATCTTATGTAGGCTAAGATAATGAGTTAATTTATCGAGTGTATAACAAGTTACTCTAAATTCACGGAACCTACCTAGAATATCAAAAGTGATATCCCTTACACTGATAACACAGTTTAATTATTACCTCCGCTAACAATGTTGGACAGTGGTTATGTTTTCGCCTCCGCGTGTTTGTCTGTCTGTTTGTCTGTAAACAAGATATCTCACAAAGTTATGAACCGATTTTCACGAAATTTGGTTAGCGGATAGGATAAGTGCCAAGGAAAAAGTAATTTAATTTGGGATGCGATCCGGATCATAACCTGCGACAAAGCCAGCGTAGGCGGAGGTATACGCTCTACTGAGTCACCCTCTAGCTTGATATAGTAATTAGTAAAAACTTAATTACCTAATTATATGTTTTATTCTTTCATATTTTGTTAATATATTTAGCATTGAGATACAAAGACACACGCTCTCTTTCAGTATACAGTATATCTATATCTATATACTGTATATCTCTCTCTCGCAACTTGGTTGAGCCTGAGAACTTTCAGTCTTCTACTGTACTTCTCACTTCTCAGATTGTTCTTCCTCTGTCCAATTACTCATCTTTCCTATTTTACTTCAGCCATCTAGTCTGGTCTCTCTCTCTCTCTCTCTCTGCTTCCCATTAAAAATATGCACTTAGCCCCCGTAAATACGGTAATTACCCCCCTCCAAATGTAAATGCCAAGCGTATATAATCGCACCCAAATTGACCGTTAATAATCCCTCCTTGACCTTGAACTCTCAAACCATGTTTTTACCGACGTCAGTTGCCCAAAATGAACGACTAACTCAAACAATAACAAAATCATATACCTCCCTCAATCAAGAGTATAGTAGAATAAAAAGTATTATCCTTCAATGCATGTTCGATTAGGAACAAGTTAGATGAACTAAAAAATGCCTTGCGTTAACAGAAAAAATATACGTAATTAGTGTTACAGAAACTCACCTCGATTTTCAAATAGAGATTTAATTTCTGAATACCATATCGACTCATACAAATGTTTTCATAAAGAAAGGTGCAATGGTAAATCAAGAGGTGGAGTGGCTATGTGGGTAGAGCATGTCAACTAGGGGTGTTTGGTGTTGTGGTGAAATTAATTAAATATAAATCCAGCCGAGGTTTCACTCCTCAAAAATAATAAAGAAATAGTGTGTGTCAAATTAAACATGAAAAACTCAAACATTAATATCACTACTGCATACCGACCTCCAAGTCAAAACGAGGTCGATGATAATCACCTATACGAAATATTGCAACAAACCATCAATGCTAACGAAAGCATAATACTCGGAGACTATAATCTACCTAACATTGACTGGTGCCTTATGACAGGAAATAGTTACAATTCGCGATTTTGTTTTAATTTCATACCAGACAATTTTCTACATCAAAGTGTTTCTGAACCGACACACGATAAAAACATACTAGATCTCGTTATCAATACAAATAAAAACTTGATATATAAACTTGACGTCGGTGACCACTTATCTACCTCTGATCACAAGCTAATCAGAATCGACATAAATTGCAAGTATACTATTGAAAAACAGGAAATGGAAATTCCAGATTTTAAAAATGCAAATTACAACGAACTTAGGAAAGCCCTCAGTGACTTGCATATTCAGCTAAGTAATATTGACAAAACAAGTGAACTGTGGGATAAATTTAAAGATATAATGCATGAGTGCCAAGAATAAATATATTCCCACTAAAATTAAAGTAAATACTAGCAAAAACAAACCTCCTTGGTTCAATCAGAATATTTGCAAGGCGCTAAGGGAAATAAATAAATATCATTAACTAACTAAAAATTACATAACTAATGAACACTTCAGCTATCTATGCAAACAAATTAGAACACAAAGTAAAGAAATTAATCAGGACAGAGAAGCGTAATTACGAAATTGTTATAGCAAATGAAAGTCTAAAAAATACAAAGCAATTTTACGGTTACGTTAATGGTAATAGAAAAATTAAAAGCGGAATAGGGCCCAGTAGAATGATAACTAGCCTGACTGATAGGACGCTGTGGCACATGCTGGATGGACCCGTCATCCACAACAAGAGTACTAGCTTCCTGAAGACCATTATGCTGTGCAACTACCTTGCACACCTCTTGAACTAACTCTGCCTTAGCCATACCACTGCACCTCCAACCATACATCTCCAACACACGTCTTAATTCCTCACTACTCCTGCCAGCAACCTCTTCTTGACTAGGTTGGGTTCTAATAAACTGCCGAACGTCCTCCCTCCCCACAATATGAAGAGGGATGTAAACAACATGCGACATCTTAGCAATAGTTGTGGACACGGGTTAATGAAATAATGAAATAAATAATGAAATAATGTCCGTAGACTTTCAACTGCAAGACAAAAATACTGAACAATCTAAATATAATTGCTTCACACCACAAGAACTCTATACTATCACACTATCCTGGTCTGAGGTCGCCACTGTTACGAAAGGAGCCCGGGGAAAACAGATGCTTAAATAGCCTAGCCCACAGCACTGGCAAAAAGAAACCGCCGTAGCAAAAAGACAACAATGCTGTGGACTTGCACCCAACCCTGCCCACCGTACTGCACTACCCTGCAACAGACACGTTCTTAATATCTGACTCAAACACCAAGACACGCAGGTTCTCTAGGAAAAATGGCTATCTTCCTCTTTGCTCTAGTAAAGCAGTATATATCTATTGTCCCCGAGTCTGGTTGATAATGCGTATAGTTTTTAAGAGTACTTTTATGGTTATTCTAGACTGCACATACATGAGAAAACATAACACTGCCAGACTCCCAGACACTTCATAGTATGCCCAATCGCTTAGGAATTAGGAATAATATGAAGCAGAAACATGGGGAAAGTCTGAGCACTCTCCTAACACCTGAAGCACAATAGTAGGTATTTCAGTAGGTTGGGGCAGGCTGCCCTTGAGCCAACCCACTGTGGATACCAACTTCAATAATAAAGAATAAATACATGTAATATTAACAAGCAATGCAGCTGAATAATGGAAGAGAAATGGAAGAAACAGGTATGAAGCTTATATCTAAGATTTGCCGGAGAAAGGAATGCAGGGTAAACTAAATAAACTCTAGTAATTAACCCTTAAAAAGCGGCTCACCACATAAGTCGAGTTAAATAAAGCTGGACTATGTGGCGGCGCTCGACATAACTCGAGTGGCAATTTCAGCACGTAATGTTGCTGAGAGAGAGAGACAAGTGGTGGCAGGAGAGTAGCGAGTGTATGACTGCTCCAGACCACCGCGGCGAACCTACTGACACGAATCTCACCTCCCTCCTACCTCTCTCACTCGCTATATACGGAATTGTATCGGGAAAGTGGCTAATTACATGCTTTTTGCACTCGCGTTGCACGGTTATTGCAAGAAAACTAGCCATCATAAAAGGATCGTTATGGTGTCATTCGAAAGCTCTGTTTATGCCCTTTCAGGGATAGATACTTGTTTTACGTTCTGGGTCTTATTTAGGCATGAAAATGATCACGTAAACAGCCCTATTTTGGCTAAAAACACCCCGCTGGGCGGTACATATAAATAAACCGCATAGGCCGCTCGTAAAGGGTTAAACTACTAAGATTAAAACAAAAACAATATGCTTGACATGACTCCAGCCCTGCTATGCTTCGATCCAATAAGAAACAAAAATGAAATCTGCGGTATTTAAGGGTAACAAGGGAACACAACCTGACAGCATCAGACAATTGATGTTGTCAGTGTGAACGTCCGGACTCCGGACTGCAGTAAGCTCTCGCGCCAGGACTCGCGGCCACGAGTTCCCACAGCCAAGCAAGGGAGGGAAAAGGGGAGCGCCAGGCACCGCCAGAACATACAATTAACTAGGCAGCCTGGGCTCTCATTAACAATACAAAGTAATCAAGTAAAACATAAGACAACATTGTGTAAACTTATGATAAACGAAATAATCCCCCAAGGGCTGAATAAAAGAAGTAATTATACTCGTGGCAACAAAACAGTGCTATCTTTGTGGCAACAGAGGAGGGACGTATAGCGAGGCCCTAGCCTCCCACAGGGCCCTCCACAATAGGCCTCGTGAATTATACAAGTTGTTGTTGTTGTTGTAGTTCCCCAAGCTGCCTGGCCGAACAGCCCCAAGGCCCCGAGCAAGGCCAAGGCCATAACCGAGCGACCCCACAGAACCCTCCCTGCCGGCCACAATAAAGCCTGGGTGACCGAAGCAACTCCATGGCACGGAGCTGAGGAGGGTGCAGAAACGCCCGGGAAACCAAAGCCCCACCCAGGGCCCTGTGCCCCTCAGCAATTATGAAGAGAAAGTTGAGTTATACAAGTTAAAACAAATACTTACAGCTGACATGTCTGGTGGAAGTGACAATATATATATACAGTATATATACATACCGTATATATATGTATATAATTATATATATATATATATACCGGTATATATATATAGTATATATATTATTATTATTTTTTTTTATTTGAATGAGCGAGACAAAAGGCATAACTTCCTGCAGCGAGTGCCTCACCCAGATTTCAAAGAGTGACAGGGTCAAAATCAAGGGACGTTCGAGCTAAAATGCCTGGACACACGGAGATTGAAGCAATTTAAGTCATAGGAAGAGGGAAAGACTGATTCTGGGAGAGAGTTCCAGTGTTCAGCAGTTTAATAGAAGAAAGTCTGAGAATAGCGTTTCACTCTTGGGTTGGAGACTTGCACAGAATAGGGGTGGGATTGTGTTGCAAGGCGGGTACTACGTACCCTACGTAGAGGAAGTAGTATACACTGGGAAAGCTTCAAGGAACACTGATTATTGTGGTAGCGATAGAATAGCGAGAGAGATGCAATATTGCGGCGAAGAGAGAGAGATTGCAGAGAGTTGGTGAGTGGACGGGAGTTAATGATACGAAAGGCTTTCCTTTCTACTTTATCTAGGAGTGGGGTGTGAGAGGATCCTCCCCACACATGTGAACAATACTCAATACAAGGACGCACTGTGCCCCTGTACAGAGCAAGAAGCTGTGCAGGGGTAAAGAACCCTTTGAGGCAGTTGAGCACACCCAGCTTCTGGAAGGCTGCCTTAGCGAGACTGGTAATATGGTCTTTCCAAGTGAGAGCACAAGACAAAGAGACACCGAGAACATTGAGAGAAGATGAAGGGTTGATTTTTGTATTATTGAAGAATTAGGGATACTCCTCTGGAGGTTCCTGACGGGTAGTAAGATGGATAAATTGAGTTTTGGAAGCATTAAATTTAACAAGGTTTTCTCTACCCCACATGGAAATAGTAGCTAGATCAGCAGATAAGCATTTTATGGCTTCATTACCCTTACTTTTGAGGGACTGCTGTCTTGGGCATTCTGATAAACTAATTGACAGGTGTAAGGTAGAGTCGTCTGCATATGAATGGATAGGACTGGATGTACAGTTGAGTAGATCATTTATGAAAATTAGAGAGAGAATAGGAGATAGGACAGAACCCTGAGGAACGCCGGAGTTCATAGGATGAGGAAATGAGCGATGGCCGTCCACAACCGCAGCTATGGAACAGCCGGAAAGTAAATTAGAGACAAAGGCACAGATGGAGGGACAGAAACCGAAGGAGGGCAGTTTGGAAATTAAAGATTTGTGCCAGACTCTATCGAAGGCCTTCGATATGTCTAGTGCAACAGAAAAAGTCTCACCGAAGTCCCGAAAGTTGGATGACCAAGAGTTAGTAAGATATGAAAGAAGATCACCAGTAGAGCGACCCTTAACCCTTAACCCGGGAGCTGCGGGAAGACTCTTAAGAGTTCCCCCGGCGGACTGCGGGAAGACTCTTAAGAGCAGAGCTTTTGAACGCGTACCAAAACCGCGCGTTTATAGCCAGGCGGCTGAAAATTGGTGTGGGTATAGTACTACATGTCAACTCTCGACACTACCCCGCCACACGCTCGCCCCGCACTCGTGCAAGCACCACCGCGCCAGTAACCAAGCACTAGTCATGGAGCCCACACGTCCCTCACGCTCGCTCCTTGATGACACAACCAGCCCTCCTTCTGGTGGTGTTAGCCGCCGTGGAAGGCAGAGGGTGGCTGCTAAAGACCCTAGCTACCAGTACGACATGCCCTACAGCTCGGAGGACGAAAGACCAGCACCCAAAGCACGGAAAACACGTGCAAGCATGGCAAAGGTACAGAGGTCATTGGTGTTTCGGGACACTGCCACCACGACCCAGGCCACTGCAACAACCACTACCACCACCACTGCCGCCCCTGCCACCAGGACCAGCGATGCAGAAGGCCACCCTAGGGCTGCAGAACCTGCGGGGGCAGGAAAAATTAAAGGCACGGGCGTAGGGAAGAGAACCCGTATGCCAGCCACAGTGACCCTACCACCACCAGCCGCCCCTGGCCCGGCTGCCCCTGCTGCCCCTGCTGCCCCTGCTGCCCCTGCCCAAGGAAAAGGGAAGGGGAAGGGGAAGGGGAAAGGGAGAGGGAAAGCGACTGCTGGCCCTGCTGGCCCTGGTGTCCCTGCCGGCCCTGCTGCCCCTGCTGCCCCTGCCACCCCTGCCACCCCTGCCCAAGGAACAGAGAGAAGGGCGACAGGCACCACCATCATCTTGCCTGCCTCCAGGGCCACAAGACCACGCACCACTGCTGCCCCTGCCGCCGCCCCTGCCACTGCCTCTGCTGTCCCTGTCCATAAGACTCCCGCACATGCTAAAATGACCCGGAAAACTCTGACACCATCAAAGTATGCCGCCCTGCTGTTTGGTGGTGATTCGCAGGGCATTGGCAGCCCGGGTTTCGACGACGAAGCCCTAGCACGGGACCAAGGGTGGGGGGATTTGGGAGTGGACAGTGGGAGTGAGTCCGACGTCGGTGACGAGAATGAGGAAGGGTGTCTGTCAAGTGAAGAGGAGGGTGATGATGATGCAGTGCTGTATCGCGACCATGGAAGCGATATTTCAGACGATGAAGGAGACGCAGACGACATTCCGATCCCTGGGCTGCCTTCGTTCGATTGGTCAGACGGGGTCAATTTTGTACCTGACGTGCCCCAGTTCCATCCTGGGACGTCAGGTACAACTGACGACTGGCCCTGTGACGAGCAAGCGAACGAAAGCGACTTCTTCCTCGCTTTTTTCTATATGGAGGTAATGACTTACATCGTTGCCCAAACAAACGCCTACTACAGGTGGGTGTTTGGCAGATTGGACGTCATTTCTCTAAAAGCGAGAATACGAGGCTGGGTGGATACGACTGTGGAAGAATTCATGACGTTCTTTGCCTTGTTGTTCCTCATGCCTCTGATCAAGAAGCATGTGTTGCAACACTATTGGAAGCACGACCCTCTCATCGCCACCCCAACTTTCAATAAGTTCATGACTCGTGACAGATTTTTGTTGCTGCTAAGATTTATGCACTTTGCAGACAACGACAATCCTAATAGGATTGACAGGATATGGAAAGTTTGGGATGTGTTCACCATGTTGTTGGAGAGGTATAGGAAATACTTTTACCCCTTCCTCAATTTGGTGATTGATGAGTCGCTCGTGCTCTTCAAAGGACGTCTTGTTTTCAAGCAGTATATCCCCTTGAAAAGGCATAGGTTCGGAATCAAGCTCTTCGTTTTGTGTGACTGCGAAACTGGAATAGTGCTTGACATGATCATGTATACAAGCACTGACATTGACATACCGAAAGCCGCTGCCAATGATCCCATGGGCATGTCAGGTGCCATCGTCAGGAAAATGTTGGCACCTTACCTGGGCAAAGGCCACATCATCTACACTGACAACTGGTATACTTCTCCTGCTCTCTGCCAGTTTCTTCATGACAACCAAACGGGGTCATGTGGGACTGTCAGAAAGACAAGAAAGTTTATGCCTAAGTTCACTGGTAATGTCATTCCTCTTACAGATGCCTCCTCCAGTGACACACCTTCAGAAGACGACCTGACCCAGGAACACCGCGAGAGGCATGTGCGAAGAAGGCGACGAAAGGGGCAGAAATACAAGCAGCTTGAGAAGTGTGGGAAAGTGATAGCCCTGAAGTGGAAGGATAAACGAGACGTCCACCTGCTTTCCACCGTCCACACAGGTGCCCAGGTGGATTCTGGCAAAATCCACTACCGAACCAGGGAGACCATCTACAAGCCCGACATGGTAGTGGACTATACCAAGAACATGCGCCTGGTGGACAAGTCTGACTGTCAGCTGTCAGGCGTTGAGTGTCTGAGGAAGACTGTGAAGTGGTATCACAAGCTCTTCCTCCACCTAGTTGATATCACGATGCTCAACGCCTACAACTTGTAGTTGGTGAAGAAGGATATGTCCCCAAACCAGAAGCTGAAATTCCGGGAGTTCGTCTACAACGTCTCATACCAACTCCTGGAGAAGTATGGCACCACCACTCACAGACGTACGGCATGGCGTGGGGATCACGTTCCTGACCGCATCCAGCTGGGTGTCGAAAGACACTACCCAACCAACACCGAGCTGATAGGCACTCGTCACAGGCAGGTGCAGTGCACCGTCTGCAGCTCCAGTGTCAGGAAACCCCATGTCACCAAAAGAGTCACCTCAATGTGCGCTGAGTGCAAAGTTGCACTCTGCCTGGGTGACTGCTTCAGGGACTACCACACCTTTAAGAATTATTGAGTGTCGCCCCCTGCCCTGCCCTGCCCTGGACTCGCCCCGTGCCCTGCCCTGGACTCGCCCCCTGCCCTGCCCTGCCCTGCCCTGCCCTGGACTCGCGCCCTACCTTACCTGACCTGACCTAATTGATCACGCTACCTCATAATGTAACATATATATTATATAATGTATAAGTTCCAAAGATGTCCCTGTGATATAGCTTTTACATTATATAATTGTATGTTTCATTATTTAGTTTATAAGTTTCAAAGATTTGCATGTAATTTTTTTAGTATATGAATATATATGTTTGTTATTAGCCTAAGTAATGTGTATATAATTATTTTCTTACCTCAAATGAATTGTACAAAAATGAATATGTTTCAATAAATCCTGTCAAACCTACTAAGATAATAAAATAATACAATACAAAAAACAAAAAACAAACAAGGTCATGTCATTGTATTCTTACAATATGATAATTCTATGAATATTCATATTGTTTGAATACAATGGCATGATCTTGTAAAAAAAAAAAATTATCAAAAATGTTCTAGACAGTATAAAACCTTCCCCATAACCCCCTCCTGGATTCGATCCCACTACCCTACCACACTTTGAGTTTTCCAGTCCGCGACCTTACCAACCATGCCACAGGAGCTCATACCAAATATCACTCAAAACTTCGTGTCTACAATCGAAATGACAATATACAAAATCAAATGAATTATCCCACCAATTTACGTTTGTAAATTGATGGGATTATCAATTATATCATGCAAAGGTTTATAAAAGTTTGTCTCTGTCAAGAATTAGTAATTATATAACTTTATTCTGTCAAAAATTGCCCAAACACTCAGCAAAATTGCCCCTCTCAGTGTGACTCCACTCATTATCACACGATCAAGCGGTCACGGGGTGACCCTTGCCGCTCCTTGATGCTCCAGCCACAGCAGCTCTGTCTTGGAACAAAATTTGAATAAATACAATAATGCATAAAATACTCTTCACAAATACATTTGTATTGTATAATATTGTAAATAAAAATGAATAATAACTGTGTGGGTGTCGAAAATTGCTCAACCAGCTTTCTTATGTCTCGCCTACGCGCGTATATTGGATTATACATAGTCATGACTGTCATACAAATACTTGCAGTAGGTCTCGAATATACATTTAGATTGCATATTACTTGGAAATAAATAAATATAAGTTTCTCTGGTGGCAATCTACCCTTTCGCAAGTGTAAGGAGACACCAGTCTATATTTAGCTCTCTATCAAAAAAGGCAATCTGCCTGTGTTTACTGACCACCCTCGTTGCTGGTCTATAATATAGTACTTTATTTACAGTCAATGGCCTACATGTTTCTGTGGTACTTCACATGTGTCTAAAATGCAATGTCTGCTTGCATAAAAATGCAATTCTGAAGTCCATTTATACGTACGACATACGCATGTCTCAGTTTCTCTCTCTCTCCATTCCTGACTCATGTTATTGTAGACCTCTTGGTGACAACGAACACCAGACATCTGGTAGACATAAGATTCAAAATACCAAGACATCCATACGCCTCGGGCGCCTCCACAATTATCACAAAGCTGGCTATCTATCTAGAGATCTCCCTGCCTGCCTTCCCTCTCTCCACGACTCACTCACTCCCTGCATGCCTCCCTCCCACCCACCCACCCCCACCCACCCTTTCAGGCTTCCGTCTGCTAGAAACTCATTGATAATGTGCGTAAATATCGCATGAATTGGTCTATATGCGGTATATATATTGATATATGGCACGTCTACATACGTACAAGTCTGTATTATAGCATGACAGTGCTCTAAGTACAAGATATAAGTGATATTTATGGCGCAACACACCCTCTCCCCCTTTCATTCCCAGCACAAATCACTCGCACCTTGGTTCACGCATAGAAACTCATTGATAATGTGCGTAAATATCGCATGAATTGGTCTATATGCGGTATATATATTGATATACGGCACGTCTACATACGTACAAGTCTGTATTATAGCATGACAGTGCTCTAAGTACAAGATATAAGTGATATTTATGGCGTAAATCACACTCTCAGCTCAAAAATTGCCGCCAAACCTCCAACCCATCTTCATTCCCGCCTAAAAATTCTCTTATAATTCCCTTATATATTGCAATTTTTGGTCACTATGAGGCATATTCATTGTTATATGGGTGGCCTACACACGTATACATACTCTACATAGCCTAAAAGGGATAAAAAAAGGAGATATACGTGATAATACGCGGTAACCCACCCCCTCCTCCCTCTCCTTCTATCCCCTGGGCGCGTGAAAATTCGGCAGGGAAATCTCGCTGCTCGATGACAATCTAGCCGCGCGGTGCCATTCGCTCCACATTTTTCAACTACGGACCATTCCCCCACCCCCCCCAGAATTTGTTTGGGGGGTCAAATATATATGGGCCGATGCACGCAAATATTCCCTACACGATGATGTACTTTTTATCGAAATTGGCAATGGGTCCCAAAATCATCATACATGCGCACAGTATTACACTGTAGAAAACCCCCTGTGCGCACGTCTTAGGTTAACTGGCGGCACCCGGCTATTGTCGAGTTAAATAAATGAGGCCTATGTGGCGGGGCTCAGCTATTGTCGAGTACAATTTTGAGCACGTAATGTGCTCTGAGAGAGAGTGGAGCAGTGGGAGGAGCGTAGGTTACCTCATGACCGCTCACCACGGTGGCCGTGGAGCTACTGAGCTGTACTCCTTTGTACTCCACCCTCTCTCACTCGTTTCACACGTAATAATGTAAGAAAATTACCGTATTTTACCGATTTTGCCCTTCGGTTGCACGATCGTTGCAAGACAACCAGTGATCATAGAAGGATGGTTCTGGTGTCATTGGAAAGCTGAATTAACGCCCTTTCAGGGATGCATACTTGTATTACGCTCTGGCTCTTGTTTATGCATGAAAACGAGCACGGAAACAAGCTCGTTTACGGTAAAAAAAAACGCTGGGCGGCACATCAAATATACTCCTCCACCCGCTCTTAAGGTGTTAAGGAAGCCATACTGGCGATCTGAGAGCAGATTATGAGAAGAGAAATGCTTAAGAAATTTAGAAGCAAGAATAGTTTCAAAAACTTTAGAGATATAAGAGATGAGAGCAATTGGACGATAGTTGGAGGGTTGAGAGCCGTCACCCTTCTTTGGGACAGGTTGAATGAGAGCAAACTTCCAGCAAGTAGGAATGATGTTGGAGGAAAAACAGAGACGAAAGAGTTTGCCTAGGCAGGGGGTCAGCACGGAAGCACAGTTTTTAAGAACAACAGGAGGAACACCGTCCGGACCGTAGGCCTTCTTAGTATTAAGCCCAGAGAGGGTAGAAAGTACATCTTTAGAAGAGAATAGGATATTAGGCATAAGTAGGAGAGAGGGGTTGGAGAGGGAGGAATAGCTCCGGAATCATCCAAGGTAGAGTTTCTGGCAAAAGTTTGAGCAAAGAGTTCAGCTTTGTCAGAGGAAGAAGTGATGGTTGTGCCATCAGAGTAGAAAAGGGGAGGGAAAGACGAGGAAGAAAAGTTGTTGGAGAGGTTTTTGGCTAAATGCCAGAAAGCTTGGGAAGAGCTAGAGTTGAATAGTTCAGTGCATTTATTATTGATGAAAGAGTGCTTGGCAAGTCGAAGAACAGATTTGGCTTGATTCCGGGCAGAAACATAGGAAGAATGAGATTCTGAGTTTTAAGGTGTTGGTACCGTTTGAATGCTTCTTCCCTGTTGTGGACAGCAGTAGAACAAGCGTGAGTAAACCAAGATTTATTTGCATTAGACTGAGAGAAAGAAAATGGAATGTACGCTTCCATGCCCGAAAGGATTACCTCGGTAATGCGTTCAGCACTCTCCGAGGGTCCTCGGCCACGGAAGCAAAAGTCATTCCATGGGAAATCGAAGAAGTACTGCCGGAGAGCCTCCCAGTCGGCAGCGCCTAAGTGCCACAAGCGTCGCCGGCTGGGAGGATCGGATGGCCATACTGAAGAGATAGGACGGAGATAAGTTTATGGTCGGAGGAGCCCAAAGGAGAGAAAAGATTGACAGTATAAGAGGAAGGGTTAGAAGCCAGAAATAAGTCAAGAATGTTGGGCCGATCTCCGAAGCGATCCGGGATTCGCGTGGGTTGCTGGACCAGCTGCTCCAGGTCATTTATGATAGAAAAGACGTAGGCTTGTTCACCAGGATGGTCAGTAGAGTGAGAGGAGAGCCATTGGCGGTGGTGAACGTATATAATATATATATATATATATATATATGTAGTAAAACTCGCTAGGAAAATTGAAACGAAGGAACACCAAGATTTCGTCTATTCTCTCAAGACATCTTCAGGGTACCCTGAAGATGTCTTGAGAGAATAGACGAAAGCTTGGTGTTCCTTTGTTTCAATTTTCCTAGCGAGTTTTACTACATAATTTGATCACACGTATTTGTGATTTTACCTCCATATATATACTGTATATATATATATATATATATAAATATATATATATATATATATATATATACAGAGTGTCCCAGGAGACAAAGGGCATAACTTTGGGAAATGATAGAACAAAATATTATAAGCCTAAAATGTTCTATAACAAAGAGTCCAAATCTCGACCTGTTTAGAGATATTGCAATTTGAAAATGGCATTTTCTTCAGTATTTCCCCATAAGGCTCGCCTAGATGTCCTAGTGCCTACCACACCTCCATCTTTCTGCAATTATATGACAATGTTATTTTAAAGATATTATAATTCTGTAAGTTGCAAAATGATTATAGACATAGTAGCTCACTTTGGAGTAGTTGGAAACTATTTGACATGGATGAGTCCATTACAGTGATATGGGGGAGCTCACTACACAAAACCTTCAATATTTTTTTAATGGTTGAAATTTGGAATTTTTGTTGTTGTTGTTGTTGTTGTTCCCTAAGCTGCCTGGCCGAACAGCCCCGAGTCCCTGAGGAAGGCCATGGCCACGATCGGGCTTTCCCACAGAGCTCTCATTGAGTGTAGATTGTGTTGTTGGCGTAAGTGGTTGTGTGAAATGCAGTCTTCTATATTGTCTTTAATGGTATGGGGTGCTGTAATACATCCCGGGCAGGCGTCGACAACGGAGTCATCCAGTCTCTTCTGATAGCTCAGGAGAGCTGGATGGTGTCCGCATCTCAGCCTGGCCAGGTGGACTCTGTCCTCGCGAGGAAGGGAGGATTCGGAAGGATGGATTTCGGGAGGTCGTGCATGCAGCTGCGTGTTGTCTATGAGTGAGTGGATGGATCGGCGAGAGATATGAGTATGGATGTGCTTCTGGAAGTTGGTTCGGGGTGGGCAGGGAGGGAGAGACGACAATAATTGTGTGTGATACCGTGTGCTGGGTGTTGTTTTGATATTTCTTGGTGTCTGTGGGTGTGTTGCCATGTAGTTTAGTGGGTGGTCTTGGTTCGTTGAAGCTGCTGCCAGGAATTGAGTGCCTCTCATGTCCAGATGGTCTTTGACTTTGAGGATTTTGGTTTCTTGATGTAGGTGATCTGTGGGTGCAGTAGCTGTGCAGCCTGTAATGATCTTCAGGGCTTTGTTTTGAATAGTCTGTAAGGTCTTATGTGTTTCAGCTAGGTTAGAAGCCCTGGGTGTCAGTTTCTTTTTAATGTTTGTGGTGTGCTGTTTGAATGTCATATGAGTATCATATGTTACTCCTAGGATTTTGGATGTGTGTGTATGTGTTAAGGGTGTGTTGTTTATGGTGAGTTGAGGGATGTATTCGTGTTCTCCTGTCCAGCTTGTGAGCAGGGTTGCGGTGGATTTGGCTGGGGCTAGATTAAGTCTGTTTGTAGTGCACCAGCCATGTAATGTGTTGAGATAGGGTTGAAGGAGATCTGTTTCTCTTTTTGGGTCATGGTGTGTGCATGTGAGTGTTATGTCCTCTGCATAGGAGGCTAAGTTTATTTGGGGCGTATTGGGTATAGTTATATCTTGCATGTACAGATTGAAAAGTGCGGGCGATAGGACGGATCCTTGTGGGACTCCGTTTGGAAAGTTTCTGATTTTAGATGACTGACCGGCAAAAGATACGTGTGCACATCTGCCTGCTAGGAAGTTGGCCAGCCACCTTTTTGTGTTGTTGTGCATGTTTGTGTTGTAGATTTTGTTTGTTAGGTTGTGGCGGGGGATGGCATCGAAGGCTTTACTAATGTCGAGTGTGGCTAATTGTGATCTGTGTGTTGGTCTTGCTGAGTTGATGCCATCAAAAGCTCTTTGTGTAAGGTCTGTGAGAAGAGTGTTTGTGGAGTGCAGTGGCCTTTTTTTTTTTTTTTCTATGTGATTGAGGGAGGCAAAAGGCATAACTGCCTATAGCGAGTGCCTCCCCCATAGTTGAAAGAGTGACAGGGCCAAAATCAAGGGACGTTCGAGCCAAAATGCCTGGACACACGGAGTTTGAAGCAATTTAAGTCATAGGAAGAGGGAAAGACTGATTCTGGGAGAGAGTTCCAGAGCTCAGCTGTTGAGTAGAAGAAAGTTTGAGAGTAACATTTCACTCTTGGGTTGGAGAGTTGCACAGAGTAGGGGTGGGATTGAGTTGCAAGACGGGTACCACGTGCCCTACGTAAAGGAGGTGGTATGCACTGGGATAGCTCTGAGGAACACTGATTATTATAGTAGCGATAGAATAGCGAGAGAGATGCAACATTGCGGCAGAGAGAGAGAGATTGCAGAGAGTTGGTGAGTGGACGGGAGTTAATGATACGAAAGGCCTTCCTTTCAACTTTGTCTAGGACAGCGGTGTGAGAGGAACCTCCCCACACATGTGAACAATACTCAATACAAGGGCGCACTATGCCCCTGTACAGAGCAAGAAGCTGTGCAGGGGAAAAGAACCCCCTAAGGCGGTTGAGCACACCCAGCTTCTGGGAGGCTGCCTTAGCAAGACTGGTAATATGGTCCTTCCAAATGAGAGCAGAAGAAAAAGAGACACCAAGAATATTGAGAGAAGATGAAGGGTTGATTTTTGTATTGTTGAAGAATAAGGGATAGTCCGCTGGGAGATCCTGACGGGTAGATAGATGGAGAAATTGGGTTTTGGAAGCATTAAAGTTAACAAGGTTTTCTATGCCCCAATTGGAAATAGTATTTAGATCAGCATTTAAGAGTTCTATGGCTTCATAACGTTTGTCGTTGAGGGATTGCTGGCTGGGGCGTTCTGAAAAACTAATGGAGTAGTGTAAGGTAGAGTCGTCTGCGTATGAATGGATGGGAATTAAGGTACAGTTAAGGAGATCATTTATAAAAATTAGAAAGTGAATAGGAGATAGGACAGAGCCCTGAGGAACACCGGAGTTTATAGGGTGAGGAAGTGAACAATGGCCGTCCACAACCGCAGCTATGGAACGGCCGGAAAGGAAATTAGAGACAAAGGCACAGATGGAGGGATAGAAACCGAAGGAGGGTAGTTTAGAAATTAAAGATTTATGCCAGACTCTATCGAAGGCTTTCGATATGTCTAGTGCAATAGAAAAAGTCTCACCGAAGTCCCGAAAGGAGGATGACCAAGAGTTAGTAAGATATGAAAGAAGATCACCAGTAGAGCGACCCTTAAGAAAGCCATACTGGCAATCTGAGAGCAGATTATGAGAAGAGAAATGCTTAAGAAATTGGGAAGCAAGAATAGTGTCAAAAACTATAGAAAGACAAGAGATAAGAGCAATTGGACGATAGTTGGAGGGTTGAGAGCGGTCGCCCTTCATTGGGACAGGTTGAATGTGAGCAAACTTCCAGCATGAAGGGAAGACGTTAGAGGATAGACAGAGACGAAAGAGTTTGCCTAGGCAGGGAGTCAGCACGGAAGCACAGTTTTTGAGAACAACAGGAGGAACACCGTCCAGACCGTACGCCTTATTAGTGTTAAGCCCAGAGAGGGTAGAAAGTACATCTTTAGAAGAGATTAGGATATTAGGCATAAGTAAGAGAGAGGAGGGTGGAGAGGGAGGAATAGCACCAGAATCATCCAAGGTGGAGTTTCTAGCATGGCCTAAAGCCATGTTGTGTTGGAGCTACGGGTAGGTCGGGTGTAATTAGTTGTGTTACTAGGCGTTCCATGACTTTGGAGGGGGAGCAAAGGAGTGTGATGGGGCGGTGCGAGGAGGGTAGCGTGGGGTCTTTGTTGGGTTTGGGGAATGTGATGATACCATGCTTCCAAATGTCTGGTATTGTGTTGTGTGAATAGCTGTAGTTTGATAAGTTAGTGAATGCTTGTATGCCTTGTGGTCCCAGGTGTGTGAGGTGTATGTTGCTTATGTTGTCTAGGCCACAGGCGGGTGAGTGCTTGAGATTGTTGATGATATGCTTTGTCTGGTGATTGGTGAAGGGTGTATAGTCAGGGTCTGTGGGGAATTGTCTCTTACGTCGGATGACACGTCGGTCGTCTTTGTGAGGTTTTAGGTGGCTGACATGTGAGAAGTGATTGATGAGAGTGTTTGCTTGTTGTTTACATGAAGGAGTAGAGTCTGTTGTTGTGATTGCAGCATGTGATTCTGTTGTATTGCTGTTGGAAACTGTGATGCTGTTTAGTGTTTAGTAGAGGTTTTATGTATAGGAATTTTTGTTATAAAATATGTTATGCTTAGAATACCTTGTTCTATCATTTCCCAAAGTTATGCCCTTTCATCCTGGGACACCCTGTATATATATATATATATATATATATATATATATATATATATATATATATATATATATATATACTGTATATATATATATATATATATATATATATACACCGGGTATATAATTATATATACCCGGTATATATATATATATATATATATATATATATATATATATATATATATATATATATATAGATACAGGATATACAGTATATATACATATATATATATATATATATATAGAGGGCCGGAGCGAGAGAGAGAGAGATATGCTGCAGTTGGCCCCAATGCATACCATATACCATATCAATACATATCATTGTATTTAGCAGCCTGCAGTGGGTAACTCGGACAAATTATCCAGCCTGGTGCACAGGGGCTATTACATATTATCCAGGTTACCACAGTTTACTTCCCCATATTGTTCGTCACAAATTTCCACTACCTCCAGGTCCCTACTTACTGCTACCTCCAGGTCCCTACTTACTGCTACCTCCAGGTCCCTACTTACTGCTACCGTAGTTGATAAGTATTATAGGGTTAAAGGGGGTAGTGCTTGGTTTTTGGTCGATATATTTATCTATTAATTTAGTTTTGAGGCCGATTCTTTCTAAAGTTAGAGGCTCGCTTTCGCTCGCCAGGAAATAATCGACACCTAAAGGGCACGAAAGGTCTTAATTTTGACAACAAAATGAGGCCAAAGGTCTCATAATCGCCAAACTAACGGAACGAACGTCTTAAAATCTCAAAACTAATATGCTATACATGAGGGAGAAAGGGGTCCAGAAAAAGCGAGTACTACCCACTTAACGAGGCTGCACACCCGTCTCGCCATGCCCGGGAGTGGAAGCCATGATCTGTATAAGTTGTGAGTCGAGTTAAGGGGGGATGGTTCACTTTTTGGGCGATTTTTGCATGTTTTCATTATTTTTCTAGTTTCCTCCCTAGACCTCCATCAAACTTAAACAAACATACATCAGATCCCCCTTCTAGATTAATTTGTAAATTTTTCGGTAGAAAAATTTCCCGGCCAAAGACCGGTTACTCTTAAGATTACAGGCTCGCTATCGCTCGCCAGGAAAAAATCGACACCTAAATGGCACGAAAGGTCTTAAAATTGACAACGAAATGGGGCAAAAGGTATTAATATCGCCAAACTAATGGGTCGAACGTCATAAAATCTGAAAACTATTGGGGGTAAGCGTGAGGAAGAAGGGTGACCAGAAAAGCAGCCCATGTCCCCTTAATTGCTTTTGTACCCCAGGTCATCCACATATTTGATTATAACAAACTCTTAATTGACAATGTTTTCCTTAGAGGATTGACCTGATAAAGCTTACAGTTATCAATAACTAAACATGAGGGAGAAGGGGGTCCAGAAACAAAAACACCCACTTTGAGGGATATGATGCGTATGGGCAATGTACTCTTGGTATCATATGCATTTTGGCTATCATTAGAGGATTTTGCACAACTTAGGAATGATTTATGGGAATTAAAAGGGTAAAGTCTGTCTCAATTAATCCTCTAACATCCATATAACCTTCCTAAGCCGAATAAAATCGCCTATTAATAGCCAGAAAATATAGTTTAAATGCACCACCGTATAATGAAAAGGTTAAGCTTCCAGCATAATCTCCAATAAACGGGTGATATGCCCTGTTCATTATAGGCCTAAGCAAGCCAAATATCTTAGCCACAAACCTATATAACTTAAAAACGACTAGAATAATCGAGCTAATATTTACCGGTATACCATTTGAGAAGAGTCAGTCAGGGAATAGGAGTGGGTATTTACAGCGCATTGTTCTAGCTCTGTTTGAGTTGCAGAGGTTAGGGTTCACGATTTCTGGCCTACCTATTTAGAACAGGGTATAGCTCCAATGGGAACTCATTAACCAAGTAATTGATGGGCCAGAATCGATACCATGCAAGGGGGACACATGTACAGGCATACATACAGGTTTAAAGATCGCTTCGTTCATAGATAATGTGATTACAGTCTCACGTCCTAAATGGTGCCTTTCCAGGCGGGTCGACCCTGTCAAGGGCTACTTCTGTTGCCAAGTGCTTTATTTTGAGCCGGAGTACCTGACCCTACATTTCTCTAGGTCTACCCCTACGCATAGCTCCCCCCACGTTCACAGTCCGGCATTTCTTTACCCAATTCTGATTACCCATTCTCTCCATGTGTCCAAACCAACTAAATCGGCATGTGCGCATCACTTCCCTGATACTCCTAATGCCCAGACACCTTGTTAATTCCTCCCTCGATACCCTGTCCCTGAGGTTAAACCCACAAATTCATATCACCATTCTCTTCTCATTCCGTTCCATTCTATTGATATCATACGCTTTAACCGGCCACGTCTTCGAGGCATAAGTCATCGCACTCCTAACACATGAGGCATACACCTTCCCTTTAAGGTTAAGTGGGAGTCCTCTCAGTGGCAACAGCTCTCTAAACTTCCCTCAGCCACTTTTGACTCTAGCAATGGAGCCAGATTCAGTACCACCTTCGGTGGAAACTGTATTACCCAAGTAGCAGAAATTATTCACACATTCCAGTACTACACTGCCAAAATCAACACTAACAAGTGGGTCATTCAACACAGGTTCTCCCTTGCACATTGAACATTCAAAGTCTGATTCTTGTCAAAGGTCCTCTCGCCCCACTAAATCTCTTGTGTGCCCAGTCACTACAGACACACCATTGAATTGAGTTACTTCCCATCCCTTCCCACATACAGCGCATGAAAATGTTTCGTTCCATTGTTCCGTGACCTACTCTACTAATCATGACCTTTGTTTTATCTATATTAACTCTTAGTCCCTTGTTTGCCATACCCTCCCTCCTTTTATTAAACTTTATATCCGCTTCCTTCGCACTATCTGCAATAAGAACTACAGTAGGTCATCTGCATACAACAACTCCCATGGCATTCCTTTTCTAAAGTCACTTGATAGAGCCTTTGGGACCAAAACAAACAGTAATGGGCTCAGCACTGAACCTTGGTTAACTCCAACTTTCACTGGGAATTCTTCGCTCACACCCCAGTCACTCTAACTGCTGCCCGTGATCCCTCATACGTTCTCATTACCACAAGCACCAGCCACTCCTCTACTCTAAGTTTTCACATAGCCCACTGCATTACTTCCTTTATCACCCACTCAAAGGGGGAGCAGGCCACTTCGCCTCATTACCACTTCGCCTTGGTCTCTTCGCCTCATGACCACAACGCCTTACAACCATTTTGCCTTGAAACCACTACTCCTCACTACCACTTCGCCTCACGACAACAACGCCTCAGCTCCAGTTCGCCTCACGCTTTCTTACCGCTTCACCTCTCTACTAAATTGACGCACAATTTGAACGATGTACATTAGTTTTTTATAGTTAGGTTATGTTATGTTATGTTATGTTAGGTTAGGTTAGGTTAGGTTAGGTTAGGTTAGGGAAGCTGAATCATGAGGCGTCATTGACGCAAGGCGAAGTGGTAGTGAGGCGTAGTGGTGCAAGGCGAACTGGTCGTGAGGCGTAATGGACATAGGCGAAGTGGTCATGAGGCGAAGTAGTCGTGAGGCGGAGTGACTGGAAAGCCTCAAAGGTTGGCTGCCGTGGACCCTCTATGTTTTTATTTATGCTATCATAACTATCTGAATGGATATTTGAATGGAACTTGCTTTGGAATAAAATAATAGTATATGTAATTTTGTAGTTGATGTACAAAACGCTACATTCATAAATTCGTTTCCAAAGATATACTTCCATAATTACTAATAGGCGAGGTCCTTTGTATGACTGATTGTAAAGCATAATCTCTAATAAACGGCTATTAATTGATATGGGAACTCACTGTCGAAGGTTGATATTTCGAAATTATGTCTCAAAAACAATAATAAAGCTGTAATATAGATAATGTTTATAGCTAAAAGCCTTTTCTTATGGTACCGATATTCAGTCTGACCCAGAGACTAAACAGTATTATATCCTTCCGCTCTCTCTTTCCCTCCCTTCTCTCCTTTCCTCCCTTCCTCGATCTCTCTTGTTCCATTCCTCCCTCACAATTACAGCACCAAACTGGTGTCCACATACACAGCTGTCCGCTCTTTCTTACTATAGGATCCCTAACGCACACCAAAGATGGGTTCCATAAGCCTTCTTTTGAACCCTTTAATTCATTCAGTACCAGGGACGTCCTTTTGATCATATTCTGGCGACTGTTAGACTATTTCATTCAGCTTAGGAAGGACCTCTAGCAATAATAAGGTGTCAAACTATCTCAACCAACCCTTTTAACTACCACATATCCTTCCTAAGCTACATAATACCGTCTAAATTTAGCTAGAATAATCTATAACAAAGGTCGCTGGTACTCAATGGGTTAATGGGTAAGTTATGTGGCGGCTGGATTTTGCCCTTCTCGGACAGTATAGTTTAGTTTGTCCCCTAGGCTAACAAAAACGCCTTCCTAGACTTCCTTCAAACTAAAAACAAATCTACTGTAACCCTCTTCAGGCTACATTTGTACATTTTTCGCTAGAAAAATGTCCAGGACGAAGGCCAATTTCTTCTAATTGTAGGCTCGCGATCGCTCACCCAGAAAGAAACTAACAGCTGAATGGTATGAAGAATCTTATTATTGCTAAACTAATGGGGTGAAACGTCATAAAATCCCCAAACTAATGAAGCGAAAAATGGGAGTCTTTTTGAACCCCTGAATAGGACATTTGAGCAGCTTTCGAGGGGTTCCAAGTGAATAAGGCCACAACTAGAACGGGCCTATAGCTTATTCATTATAGGTAGGCCAAAAACCTCTCTAACTCAAAAATGACTAGAGCAAATAGGCTGTAAATGTCCACACCTATTCCCTGCATGACTCCTCCTAAATGGTAGAACAATTAGTTGGATTATGCTAGTCGTGTTTATGTTACAAACGCTAGAGGTCACGATTTCTGGGCTACCTATAATGATGATTTACTATTTTGTCTCTAATAATTGTTTCCAGTAATTTATGTATAATACAAGTCAAGCTGATGGACAATAGTTATTACACAGGGATTGGTTTTATTTTCTAAAGATGGGTGTTACACAACTAGTGTCCATTCGTCTGGCACGTCTGTATTGTTTTGCTATAAAGGAGAGTTAATGGTTTAGAAATCTTGTCATATATTTCTATGATGACTCGAGGGATATTTTATCTGGGCCAGGAGTTTTATTAGCTTAAAAGCTTGTTTATGCTATTTATTACGTCTTTCTCTCTAATTTCGATGTTTCTTATAATGACCTGAATATCTAAAAGAAGTGGAATATCAGGAGGAACTGTGTTCAGATCTTCTTTTGTAAAGACAGAAGCAAAAAAGTCGTTCAGGGCTTTACTCATTTGAATTTCATCATCGACATGAACACCGCTTACATTGACTAGTGGTCCAATTGATGAAGTATTTACCCTTTTGCTTCTCATAAGTCTGTCTGTCTGTCTGTCTATCTGTCTATCTTCTTGTCACTGATATTTCTCGTTCAGCCTTTCATATCACTTGACACTTGAGAGTCATATATATATATATATATTGAGAATATATCACAAATACACGTGAGCCACTAAATGTTTCTAGTCTCTCAGTGGGGATCGAACCATCGACCATCAGAACGATAGCCGACGCTTAATCAATTACACCACGGCAGACTGCCGTGGTGTAATTGATTAAGCGTCGGCTATCGTTCTGATGGTCGATGGTTCGATCCCCACTGAGAGACTAGAAACATATATATATATATATATATTTTTTTCTCTCTCTCTCTCTCTCTCTCTCTCTCTCTCTCTCTCTCTCTCTCTTCCCTTGCCAATCCTGCCTGGAATAGCTTTACCAATATTCACTCAAGGACTATAGGCTAACCAGAGAGAGAAAGAGAGAGAGAGAGAACTACTGGTGAGGTTGTGTAATGTTGTAACATGGCGGGCTTTGGTTATAACACTATCTATTGCGACGTCTTGGGGGTATATATAATAGTTTGTTTAACCCCTAAAAGTAGGCGCGCAACTTAAGTCGTATTTAATAAAGCTGGACTATGTGGCGGCGCTCGACATAGGTCGAGTGGCAATTTCAGCACGTAATGTTGCTGAGAGAGAGACAAGTGGTGGCAGGAGACTAGCGAGCGTATGACTGCTCCAGACCACCGCGGCGAACCTACTGACATGAATCCCACCTCCCTCCTCCCTCTCTCACTCGCTACATACTGAATTATATGGGGAAAGTACCGAATTACATGCTTTTTGCACTCGCGTTGCACGGTTATTGCAAGAAAACTAGCCATCATAAAAGGATCGTTATGGTGTCATTCGAAAGCTCTGTTTATGCCCTTTCAGGGATAGGTACTTGTTTTACGTTCTGGGTCTTATTTAGGCATGAAAATGATCACGTAAACAGCCCTATTTTGGCTAAAAACACCCCGCTGGGCGGTACATATAAATAAACCGCATAGGCCGCTCGTAAAGGGTTAAGTGGGAAGGGTATATTTATTTATATATCTATTTATTTATTTATTATATGTTTAGTTTCCTCCCTAGACCTCCATCAAGCTTTAAAAATGTCCCCCAAGATCCCGTTCGAGATTAATTTGTACATATTTCGGTAGAAAAATGTCCCGGCTGAAGGCCGACTCATCCTAAATAACAGGTTCACCAGTGCTCACCAGGAATAACAGGTTCACCAGTGCTCACCAGGAATAACAGGTTCACCAGTGCTCACCAGGAAAAAATCGACACCTAAATGGCACGAAAGGTCATAATATTGGCAACAGAATGTGGGCGAACGGTCTTAACCCTTCTTTAACGGCCTATGCGGTTTATTTATATGTACCGCCCAGCGGGGTGTTTTTAGCCAAAATAGGGCTGTTTACGTGATAATTTTCATGCCTAAATAAGACCCAGAACGTAAAACAAGTATCTATCCCTGAAAGGGCATAAACAGAGCTTTCGAATGACACCATAACGATCCTTGTATGATGGATAGTTTTCTTGCAATAACCGTGCAACGCGAGTGCAAAAAGCATGTAATTCGGTACTTTCCCCATATAATTCAGTATGTAGCGAGTGAGAGAGGGAGGAGGGAGCTGAGATTCGTGTCAGTAGGTTCGCCGCGGAGTGAGAGAGGGAGGAGGGAGCTGAGATTCGTGTCAGTAGGTTCGCCGCGGTGGTCTGGAGCAGTCATACGCTCGCTAGTCTCCTGCCACCACTTGTCTCTCTCTCTCAGCAACATTACGTGCTGAAATTGCCACTCGACCTATGTCGAGCGCCGCCACATAGTCCAGCTTTATTAAAAACGACTTATGTGGTGAGCCGCTTTTTAAGGGTTAAAATCGCCAAACTAATGGGTGGAACGTCTTAAAATCTGAAAACTACTGGGGATAAACATGAGGAAGAAGGGGTCAAGAAAAAACAAATACCTCCCCTTAACACTGTCTGGTGTCGTGTTTTGGGGGGGGGGGGTAATTATAATAGTTAGTTAAAGCAACAAACAAGAATGAATGTAACAGCAAACTAAAACAAACAAGAATGAATGTAACAGCAAACTAAAACAAACTACAATAAAGCTGTGATTGAATGTAACAGCAAACTAAAACAAACTACAATAAAGCTGTGATTGAATGTAACAGCAAACTAAAACAAATTACAATAAAGCTGTGATTGAATGTAACAGCAAACTAAAACAAACTACAATAAAGCTGTGAATGAATGTAACAGCAAACTAAAACAAACTACAATAAAGCTGTGAATGAATGTAACAGAAAACTAAAACAAACTACAATAAAGCTGTGAATGAATGTAACAGCAAACTAAAACAAACTACAATACAGCTGTGAATGAATGTAACAGCAAACTAAAACAAACTACAATAAAGCTGTGAATGAATGTAACAGCAAACTAAAACAAACTACAATAAAGCTGTGAATGAATGTAACAGCAAACTAAAACAAACTACAATAAAGCTGTGAATGAATGTAACAGCAAACTAAAACAAACTACAATAAAGCTGTGAATGAATGTAACAGCAAACTAAAACAAACTACAATAAAGCTGTGAATGAATGTAACAGCAAACTAAAACAAACTACAATAAAGCTGTGAATGAATGTAACAGCAAACTAAAACAAACTACAATAAAGCTGTGAATGAATGTAACAGCAAACTAAAACAAACTACAATAAAGCTGTGAATGAATATAACAGCAAACTAAAACAAACTACAATAAAGCTGTGAATGAATGTAACAGCAAACTAAAACAAACTACAATAAAGCTGTGAATGAATGTAACAGCAAACTAAAACAAACTACAATAAAGCTGTGAATGAATGTAACAGCAAACTAAAACAAACTACAATAAAGCTGTGAATGAATGTAACAGCAAACTAAAACAAACTACAATAAAGCTGTGAATGAATGTAACAGCAAACTAAAACAAACTACAATAAAGCTGTGAATGAATGTAACAGCAAACTAAAACAAACTACAATAAAGCTGTGAATGAATGTAACAGCAAACTAAAACAAACTACAATAAAGCTGTGAATGAATGTAACAGCAAACTAAAACAAACTACAATAAAGCTGTGAATGAATGTAACAGCAAACTAAAACAAACTACAATAAAGCTGTGAATGAATATAACAGCAAACTAAAACAAACTACAATAAAGCTGTGATTGAATGTAACAGCAAACTAAAACAAACTACAATAAAGCTGTGATTGAATGTAACAGCAAACTAAAACAAACTACAATAAAGCTGTGATTGAATGTAACAGCAAACTAAAACAAACTACAATAAAGCTGTGATTGAATGAGGAAGATTTGAATGTGGATCACTAAAGGGCATCAAGGCGGCGTCACACGACCGATTGTTCAGTAAATTTGAATGGGCAATTTTAGCCTGGCAGCTTAAAAATACAAGTTCCATAAGTTAACCTCTTGGGGATTACGACGCACTTTGCCAATATGTTTTTTACAATCATGATAACATTGTATGCAGTTTAGGAAGGACCTATAGGGTCAGTTTAGGAAGGACCTATAGGGTCAGTTTAGGAAGGACCTATAGGGTCAGTTTAAGAAGGACCTATAGGGTCAGTTTAGGAAGGACCTATAGGGTCAGTTTAGGAAGGACCTATAGGGACAATCATGATAACATTGTATGCAGTTTAGGAAGGACCTATAGGGTCAGTTTAGGAAGGACCTATAGGGTCAGTTTAGGAAGGACCTATAGGGTCAGTTTAGGAAGGACCTATAGGGACAATCATGATAACATTGTATGCAGTTTAGGAAGGACCTATAGGGTCAGTTTAGGAAGGACCTATAGGGTCAGTTTAGGAAGGACCTATAGGGTCAGTTTAGGAAGGACCTATAGGGTCAGTTTAGGAAGGACCTATAGGGTCAGTTTAGGAAGGACCTATAGGGTCAGTTTAGGAAGACCTATAGGGTCAGTTTAGGAAGGACCTATAGGGACAATCATGATAACATTGTATGCAGTTTAGGAAGGACCTATAGGGTCAGTTTAGGAAGGACCTATAGGGTCAGTTTAGGAAGGACCTATAGGGTCAGTTTAGGAAGGACCTATAGGGTCAGTTTAGGAAGGACCTATAGGGACAATCATGATAACATTGTATGCAGTTTAGGAAGGACCTATAGGGTCAGTTTAGGAAGGACCTATAGGGACAATCATGATAACATTGTATGCAGTTTAGGAAGGACCTATAGGGTCAGTTTAGGAAGGACCTATAGGGTCAGTTTAGGAAGGACCTATAGGGTCAGTTTAGGAAGGACCTATAGGGTCAGTTTAGGAAGGACCTATAGGGTCAGTTTAGGAAGGACCTATAGGGTCAGTTTAGGAAGGACCTATAGGGTCAGTTTAGGAAGGACCTATAGGGACAATCATGATAACATTGTATGCAGTTTAGGAAGGACCTATAGGGTCAGTTTAGGAAGGACCTATAGGGTCAGTTTAGGAAGGACCTATAGGGTCAGTTTAGGAAGGACCTATAGGGTCAGTTTAGGAAGGACCTATAGGGACAATCATGATAACATTGTATGCAGTTTAGGAAGGACCTATAGGGTCAGTTTAGGAAGGACCTATAGGGACAATCATGATAACATTGTATGCAGTTTAGGAAGGACCTATAGGGTCAGTTTAGGAAGGACCTATAGGGTCAGTTTAGGAAGGACCTATAGGGTCAGTTTAGGAAGGACCTATAGGGACAATCATGATAACATTGTATGCAGTTTAGGAAGGACCTATAGGGTCAGTTTAGGAAGGACCTATAGGGTCAGTTTAGGAAGGACCTATAGGGTCAGTTTAGGAAGGACCTATAGGGACAATCATGATAACATTGTATGCAGTTTAGGAAGGACCTATAGGGTCAGTTTAGGAAGGACCTATAGGGTCAGTTTAGGAAGGACCTATAGGGTCAGTTTAGGAAGGACCTATAGGGTCAGTTTAGGAAGGACCTATAGGGACAATCATGATAACATTGTATGCAGTTTAGGAAGGACCTATAGGGTCAGTTTAGGAAGGACCTATAGGGTCAGTTTAGGAAGGACCTATAGGGTCAGTTTAGGAAGGACCTATAGGGTCAGTTTAGGAAGGACCTATAGGGACAATCATGATAACATTGTATGCAGTTTAGGAAGGACCTATAGGGTCAGTTTAGGAAGGACCTATAGGGTCAGTTTAGGAAGGACCTATAGGGTCAGTTTAGGAAGGACCTATAGGGTCAGTTTAGGAAGGACCTATAGGGACAATCATGATAACATTGTATGCAGTTTAGGAAGGACCTATAGGGTCAGTTTAGGAAGGACCTATAGGGACAATCATGATAACATTGTATGCAGTTTAGGAAGGACCTATAGGGTCAGTTTAGGAAGGACCTATAGGGTCAGTTTAGGAAGGACCTATAGGGTCAGTTTAGGAAGGACCTATAGGGTCAGTTTAGGAAGGACCTATAGGGTCAGTTTAGGAAGGACCTATAGGGTCAGTTTAGGAAGGACCTATAGGGACAATCATGATAACATTGTATGCAGTTTAGGAAGGACCTATAGGGTCAGTTTAGGAAGGACCTATAGGGTCAGTTTAGGAAGGACCTATAGGGTCAGTTTAGGAAGGACCTATAGGGTCAGTTTAGGAAGGACCTATAGGGACAATCATGATAACATTGTATGCAGTTTAGGAAGGACCTATAGGGTCAGTTTAGGAAGGACCTATAGGGACAATCATGATAACATTGTATGCAGTTTAGGAAGGACCTATAGGGTCAGTTTAGGAAGGACCTATAGGGTCAGTTTAGGAAGGACCTATAGGGTCAGTTTAGGAAGGACCTATAGGGTCAGTTTAGGAAGGACCTATAGGGTCAGTTTAGGAAGGACCTATAGGGTCAGTTTAGGAAGGACCTATAGGGACAATCATGATAACATTGTATGCAGTTTAGGAAGGACCTATAGGGTCAGTTTAGGAAGGACCTATAGGGTCAGTTTAGGAAGGACCTATAGGGTCAGTTTAGGAAGGACCTATAGGGTCAGTTTAGGAAGGACCTATAGGGACAATCATGATAACATTGTATGCAGTTTAGGAAGGACCTATAGGGTCAGTTTAGGAAGGACCTATAGGGTCAGTTTAGGAAGGACCTATAGGGTCAGTTTAGGAAGGACCTATAGGGTCAGTTTAGGAAGGACCTATAGGGACAATCATGATAACATTGTATGCAGTTTAGGAAGGACCTATAGGGTCAGTTTAGGAAGGACCTATAGGGACAATCATGATAACATTGTATGCAGTTTAGGAAGGACCTATAGGGTCAGTTTAGGAAGGACCTATAGGGTCAGTTTAGGAAGGACCTATAGGGTCAGTTTAGGAAGGACCTATAGGGTCAGTTTAGGAAGGACCTATAGGGTCAGTTTAGGAAGGACCTATAGGGTCAGTTTAGGAAGGACCTATAGGGACAATCATGATAACATTGTATGCAGTTTAGGAAGGACCTATAGGGTCAGTTTAGGAAGGACCTATAGGGTCAGTTTAGGAAGGACCTATAGGGTCAGTTTAGGAAGGACCTATAGGGACAATCATGATAACATTGTATGCAGTTTAGGAAGGACCTATAGGGTCAGTTTAGGAAGGACCTATAGGGTCAGTTTAGGAAGGACCTATAGGGTCAGTTTAGGAAGGACCTATAGGGTCAGTTTAGGAAGGACCTATAGGGTCAGTTTAGGAAGGACCTATAGGGACAATCATGATAACATTGTATGCAGTTTAGGAAGGACCTATAGGGTCAATTCCGACTTCATTGTGCCTCTGACATTTATAGATCCTTCCTAAGCGGAATAGAATTACCTAACATAATCTTCCTTTGGTCTAGTTTTCGATCCGTTGCGGAAGAGCATAACAATAATAGACACTCGGCAGGCAAAAAATCTACACATAAATGGCATGAAAGGTCTTAATATTGACAACGAAATAGGGCGAAGGGTCTTAAAATCGCCAGACTAATACGAGGAAAACTCATAGAAAATTGGCGTAAAAAGCGTTCGTGTGCCACCACCTTTATCGCTGCCCTTGAGGGAGCCCACCTCGCTTTTTTTTTCTCTTTCCCTCCCTCTCTCTTTGGCTTGTATCCATTCGGCCCCATTCAGCCTATTGTTTTAAGACGTTTACCCCAATCCAGGTGTCAATATTTTCCTGGCGAGCGGTAGCGAGCCAGCATTTATATATTTATGTTTTGACGTTTTATGTTATGGGACGATTTGTACATTTTTCGATAGAAAAATTTCTCCGGTGAAGCCGGATTTCTCCATACAATGCTGGCTCGCTATCGCTCGCCAGGAAAAAATCGACACTTGGATGGGGATAAATGTCTTAAAACAGTTGGCTGAATAGGGCCGAATGGATACAAGCCAGAGAAAGACAGAAAAGGAGAAAAATCTAAAAAAAGCCGGTGACCCACCTTAAACTTTAACAACCTTTAAAGGTCGTCATTGTTCACAACATCAGGAAGCTACCGGTATATTCCTAATGGAATTCAGGTTATTTAGCTTGTTTTGTTTTTAGTGCCCTCTTTTCCCTCATGTTTAGCCCTATTAATTTTGACATTCTTTGACGTTCGCGGTTCGCCCAATTTATCTGGCGATGTTAAGACCCTTCACCCCATTTCTTTGTCAATATTTAGACCTTTCATGCCATGTAGGTGTCGATTTTTTCCCTGAGTGTCGATTGTTTTTCCCGGCGAGCAAAAGCGAGCTTGCAATTTTTCTACCTACATTTTTCTACCTAAAAATGTACAAATTAATCTAGAAAGGGGGTCTTGGTGGTGTCTTTTAATCTTGATAGAGGGAGCAAACCATAAAATATATACAGTACAGTATATATAATACAAATAAATAAATAGGCCCTATATGAAAATTCATAAATATATATATATATATATATATACCGGTATATATATATATATATATATATATATATACAGTATATAATATATATTATATATATATATATATACAGTATATAATAAATATATATATATATATATATATATATATATATATATATATATATATATATATATATATATATATATATATATATATAATTATATTGTTACGACCGGCACTACGAAATAAACAAGGGCACTCAATATTGGACTAGATGATAGGCTATATCTGCAACAACGGTACGCTAATTCCAAACCCTTGAACTATTACGCCGGAGAACAAAACACTTAAAACCCTCCAGAGTTAATCTACTGGATAACGGGGTATCAATTAACTGGGTTTTAGTGCACTTCTACAAAGGCTTACCGATGACGGCAAAGCCTGCTCACAACAGGAGTACTTTACGTTAATAAAATGCTCTTAAGTAATAACAATGCTTGAATAAACTATAACAAGATTTAATAAAGGAGTATATGCTTACGTTAACTTTAGTGTGAGTCTGTACTCAACACTAAACTCTACAATGCTCTATGAAAACACTGGAAGTCTAGTCCTACAGCAATCAGATAAAGAATCTTCTGAAAACGTCTGATGCTCTAAGATGCTCGTTAATATAGAACAGAAATAATGCAGGGGCAGGACACCAAAGCGTGTATCTTAAATACACCAATACGTAGGATACATATATATATATATATAACAAGGGAGTGCAACAATTCTGTGACAGCACTAATAATCGCCACTCAAAACAGTACTTCCTTAGCCAACTGGGTTGTGCACTATGCATCAACCTAGGCTAAAATAAGGCGTGAATAATTCCTAAAGCATACACAATTAAGGTTAATAAACACAATGCTGTCTTTCTCACTAATAAAGTCTAGCAGTGGCATAAAAAGGTACTAAGAAACTAGGCAGAACGCAAGCATGCTCGTAGCCTACTGTCTCCCCTTGAACAGATTTCCCTTATGTTACGTTAAGTGACTTGGAGGCTCTCTTGGTAAGTCCAGATCTCTAGTATCTGGTCGTGCCCTGGCGCTCCACGAAGGTCAACAAAATGAGGTAGCAATCATACAGGTAAGAGTAGGCAAAAGCCCTTTACCGGTATACTGCTACACTCGCATAGGAAAATATGCACAAGGGTTACAGGCTAGCTAGCTTCGTCGATGTTGTACAGGCTCTGACTTGCCACATACATAACTCGGACAACGACCAAAGATACCTTCCACTGTCTAGCATTAAATAATAAGAGAGAACAGCCCAATAATTAGAAGCACCCCAACACTATGGTACCATTTGACTATGACTCTAATAATCCCTAAAACTAGTGCAAACATATATGGAGAGCTGGTGCTGGCAATACGACTGGCCGACTATGGAAGTCGTATGCAGAACCAGAAGGGATAAGTAATTTAATAAAGAGAGAAGTATGAAACTGAAGAAGTTCAGAGAGAGAGATAGTAGTATAGAGGGTTATATGGGGGACAGAATTGCAAGGGACATGTAGGACCTAGCACACCAAGCCTAGCTCTGCAGGAAACACAAGGATAGGAGCCCACACCAGCTTCCCAGGACCGCGGCCGCCAATCACAGTCGACTACGTAATGAAGAGCAAGCATTCTATGACGTCGACAGGGCCGCCGGCCAATCACGGGCGTGGGAAACTCCTCGGAGCGCAGGAGGCAAACGTACATACACACGCACAAACTACCACCATGCTGCCTACCCCGCTCTCTCTCTCCTTAACTTCACACCATGCATCTTATATTCCAGCAACGATACAAAATACTTCCAAGTGTCACAGACAAGAATAAAGATCACCACTGATCTGTCTGTGACAACACTTACTCTATGAAAGAAAGAACATCGTTCTACGATTATTGTAGCCCATATCACTGCCCTGGCGAGCGCTAGCGAGTCACGAGCTCATTCTGGCAAGCTGGCCAGCGTAACAATATATATATATATATATATATATATATATATATATATATATATATATATATATATACCGGTATATATATATATATTGCAGTACCGGTAATGTGTTTTATATTTCAAATATATTTAGACTGCTTTGTACTGCTTAGGAAGGGTCATGTTAGCAAAGGTTCATTGAGATGGTTTGTAGCGCTATAACTGATAGTCGTCCTTACTAATTTGAATAAGATCGCATAATAGTTAGTAAAACAAAATAATGCAATCGAACTATTTCATTCGGTACCGTATATTAAATAATTTAAGATATGATAGAGGTTTACGGTCTATTCGCCCACAAGTCTTCGCCCAAACTAGGAATTTGTTCGCCCAAACAACAAAGTTCGTTCGCCCACACCTTGAAGTCTTTTCGCCCACACTTTGAAGTTTGTTAGCTTCCCACACTCTAAACTGGCTTCTAAAGGATGCAAATTTGTTGTATTATGTTGACAAAATGTTGTCCATTCATAATAAAATAATGCTATGAACAATTTGTGTTATCTTATTTCCGGACTTAACTTAGCTTAAATATCTTCAGATTAATTGGTTAACTTTTCATCATATTCATATTACTAACTCTGTGTAATGTTGAGGGTAAGCATTTTGTTTTAATCCACATTGTCTGACCCATTCAGTATATATAAGACTTCCATATGAGAGAGAGAGAGAGAGAGAGAGAGAGAGAGAGAGAGAGAGAGAGAGAGAGAGAGAGAGAGAGAGAGAGAGAGAGAGAGAGAGAGAGTTTATATAGCTCATATTCAAATAGCAAATCATAAAAAATATATAACAATACTAGTGAAGCATTGTACAACTAGGAATGCCCTGTGTTTTAGTGTGTGGGGAAACTAATGACGTGACCGATTAGAAGGATTAGAGTAGGAGGAGAAGGCAAGGATTAGAGTAGGAGGAGAAGGTATAATAATTATATAGGATTAACTCGGTCACATTTCCCCGGCCACTTTCCTGGGCAACTGTATTCTGGAATATCTAATGTTAATTTTGGAAGCTTCTAAATATATGTTATTATTAGAATGTAGATCATGGTCATTATATCATTCAAACTCAGTATAGTTGTCAATTATATACATAATAGCTCCTCATAGTGCTGTCTCAAACATAACTGTCGATCGAAAATTTCCGGAAATAGCCTGTACCTGTGCACTGATGCCTGTATACATTTTGTCAACTACTATAACCTCAAAAGTCCTACATAATTATTTTCACTCGTAATTTATTGAAATACTAACAAGACCATTGCTTATTTGAGAAATCGCCCCGCCACGAGTTCGCCACGTTAATGTACCCCCCTCCCCCCTCCCACCTAGAGAGGTACTGAAGAATTCCCACCTTTCTGTAATTTGTAATTTGCAAATGTATATTTTCTAACTTCAAATTAATTATAATACGCCGAGTAAAGACTTTTCGAAAGAACTATGTGAGTGTTTGTGTGTGTGTGTGTGTGTGTGTGTGTGGTCTGCCTATTGACCCAAGGTATGAAGGTGTGAAGTGAAGGTGTGAAGAAGTTAATTAACCCTACTAAGAAGGATGGATGGATAGATAGATATATAGATTTATATATATATATATCTATATATATATATATATATATATATATATATATATATATATACTGTATAATTTTATATAGATAGATAGATAGATAGATAGATAGTAAGAAACTTTGGAAAACATAGACACCCTTCCTTCCTCTTATTTAGGGATTTGGGAAATCTTGTTGGGTATATGCCTCTTATGGAAGGAGATGTGAGGGTTGGTATTGTAATTCACACGTACATGTCAATCTCTGAAGTACCGTATGTCTTATCTAATTTGAAACAATTTGTTCAAGTTATTTCGCTATCACTGAGCTTCAGTACATCTTTCGTGTCCCCTTTATTAATCCCACTAACCCACTTGAACACCTCTATCATATCCCCTCTAACTCTGCGTCTCCCTAACGAATGTAAGCCTAATATCTTCAACGTTTCTTCATATGGAAAATTTATAATATTATGGATCATTTTTGTCATTCCACGCTGTACTCTCTCCAAGGAATCTATGTCCATTCTGTAATAACGACATCAAAACTTAACAGCATAATCCATATGTGATCTCACTAATGACAAGTAAAGTTTTAAGATAACATCAGAATTTCTGTTACTCACACTCCTAGAGATGAACCCGAGAATCCTGTTTGCCTTGTTACGAACGCTAGCCTAATCATTGCTAACACACCTAGAACTTTCTCACAGTCTGATTTTTCTAATTCTATATTATCAAATGCATATATTATTCATCTTCTCTATCGTTAATACCTTGCATTTGTCAATGTTAAAATTCATCTGCCAATTTACTGACCATTCGTGTAAGGTATCTAGATCACTTTGGAGGCACTCTGTCATTTTTTTTTTTTACTATATATTCCAACTACTCCCTCTTGGGCATAGGCTGAGAGCCTTTACACTACACCGCTGAACACGGTGAGGCCCGTGAGGTCCTGTTCCAGTCTAGGGAGTGAGATATGCGAAGCACCCCGGCTCGAAGCAACTCCATCTTCTGAAGCAGCTTCGCCTCTGCGCTTCACGGAATCACCCCCCACACTCAGACCCTCACTCTCAGAACGCCACCTATTGAGCAATTAGCTCACTATGCATTGCCCCCCCTGTAACATATTTTGAATATGGGAATATTCATACAATGCTATTTAATCAGGGAACAATGAGGGTATTTTTTTGGCATTTCGGTGTGGTGTGGTAATGCACTGGAACTAGGTACAGCACAAATTCCATCCCAATAATATCTTCCCATTGACATATTGGGATTCGAACCCGGGTCCATTGGATTACCAGTCCAGTGGCAAGACCACTCTGCCACACTTCCCCTAATCTATGAATCTATGGTTCTCCCCATTTTGGTATCGTCTTCGAATTTACTTATCCTACTAGTTATACCTAAATCAAGGTAATTTATGTATATAACAAACAACAAAGGACCTAATGCAGATCACTGGGGGACACCACATTTGACTGCTCCCCAAATTAGATACATTTCGTTTCAAAAAATATATATGCAAATATTGGATTGGTAACAGAGTTGTAGATAGGTGGAATAGGCTACCAAGTGATATAGTGGGATCAAGAACGATATACTGTATATATTGTACCATCCGTACCGACCGGATGTCATGTGGCCAGACCAACCTGTTGAACGTGACTTTACAACCTCGTGGCAACTACCCAACCCTGCTTACGTGACGAGAGAGAGAAAGAGAAAGAGAGAGAGAGAGGGGGGGGGGGGGGGGGGAGAGCGGCCTAGCGCCTGTGCATTCTTCACGTTCCTCGCTTTCCCGCCAAAACTTGCGTGAGAGGGGCGGGGCACCTGTGACGTGGTGAGCTTCTAACATCTGGTTGGCTACAACACACCTGCTGCTCACCTGTAATTGGTCGACGTGTTTCCTGACTTCTGACTGGTTCCGGCACCTGTTTCCTGCCTTCGGATTGGATTAGCTTGGTCCGGGGAATGATATATAAGCCGGAGATTTGATAGTTAAAACTAGTACTTTCTTAGCTGGGGAATCGAGCAGAGTGGTGGGGAGACAAGACAGACTTCAAAGGCATGTATATTATTATGTGTTAAGTTGTGTCCCAGAGTGACCTCTTACACGTTAGTTAGGGATTATTTGTGACTATTAGTTTAGGGATAGTTTCTATGGGAGAGATGGGATGTACGCAAGGGATGGGGTTCATCTGTCACGGTTAGGGGTTTCTACATTAGCTAGTTCTTTAGATAGGGTGGTTGTGGGGTTTTGACCAGAAATATTGAGAGTGTAAATGAGGTTAAATGGAACAATTTTAGCGTCAGGCGAAAGCGATAAGGATATTCAGTCTCATGCTAAAAATGATGACTATATTGCAAATGATAGTAGTGATGGTGCAACGGAAGACGGAAATGTCGTTAGAAATAAAGGTAAATTAGATATAAAGAAAAGAAGTAAATTGAGAGTATATTACACAAACTGTAGGAGTCTATGTAACAAAATGAACGAACTTAGAGCCCTTGTTAGCAAAGAAAATATAGACATAATAGCGCTAACTGAAACGTGGATTAATACAGAAACCAGGCATTTTTTTGCAGAATTTGATATACCAGGATATAGTTTGTTTAAATATGACCGAACAAGTAAGAGGGGTGGCGGTATAGCAGTGTTTGTCAGGAGTACATTAAAAAGCTGTATTAAATCAGGTATTAGACTAAATAACGATAATGAAAGTGTTTGGGTAGAGGTTAACTAAGGTAGTGAGACCATAGTTATTGGAGTTATGTATAGACCGCCAAATATGAGTAGAAATGACGGAACGTCATAATGGGAGGAAATTAAAATGGCATCAAGATTTAGCAATGTGTGCAGTATGGGGGATTTTATTTTTCCGAATATAGATTGGCAGCATCAAATAGGAGACTCTGATTCTGAGGAGTTTATAGAGGTAGTACAAGATAGTTTTTATTTCAATTCATAGATACGCCGACTAGAGGTAATAATATTCTCGATTTAGTTTTCAGTAACAATGAACATATGGTAAATAATGTAGAGATAGGGGACCACCTAGGAAATAGTGACCACAATTCTGTGTATTTTAATATACAATGGAAAGGTAATACCAGAGAGAATACAACATTAATACCTGACTTCAGAAAAGCCAATTATGGTGGGTTAAGAAGAGCCCTATTAGCTGACCCTATGGTCAAAAAATTAAGTGGATCCAGGTGTCCATATGAGTGTACCCCTTCTCAGGCACCTGTCATCTTAGGTCAGGAAGAGACATCAACCTTGGTAGATAGATACGATAATTTTATCAAGTCAGTATTCAATGCACAAAATAAATACATCCCCAAAAGAAAATTTAGATCAACACAGAACCAACCCAAATGGATGAATAATAGACTATTAGATCTTCTAGGAAAAAAGAGAGGAATATATAGAACAATTAGGAAAGGCAAAATTCACCTACTTGCTTACTATCAGAATCTATCAAGACAGGTAAAAAAGGATATTAGGAAAGAACAAATAAATTATGAAATTAAGGTTGCCAATGACTCAAAAAATAATCCTAAAGCTTTTTACCAACTATATAAATCCAAGGTTAGAGATGTAATTGGTCCCCTTAAAACTTCGATAGGAGAAATTACAGACAATGATTTAGAAATGTGCAGTACATTAAATAGTCAATTTCTTTCCGTTTTCACTAATGAAAATTTAGCACAGTTTCCAGAAGTCCGTAAGGTATATAGCGATAGTATAGAAAATAGGTTAAGTACGGTTACTATAAGTAGAAATGATGTGCTTAAGGAAATTGACAGACTGAAACCTCATAAATCGCCTGGTCCTGATGAGGTATATGCTAGAGTATTAAAAGAATCTAGGGATGAGTTAAGTTACCCATTAACATTTTTATTTAACAAGTCATTGGAGACAGGTATAGTTCCAGAAGCTTGGAAGCTTGCAAACGTAGTTCCGATCTTCAAAAAAGGTGACAAATCAATAGCATCCAATTACCGTCCCATTAGTCTTACATCAATCATAGGAAAGCTACTGGAGTCAATTATTGCTAGTAAAATTAGAAACCACTTAGATACATTTAATTTAATAAATTCTTCTCAGTATGGATTCACTCAGGGACGTTCTTGCCTTACTAATTTGCTTAGTTTTTTCTCAGAGGTATATGAAGCAGTAGATAATAACAAGTCCTATGATATAATATATTTAGATTTCAGTAAAGCTTTCGACAGAGTCCCCCATGACAGATTGATGAGAAAGGTTGAAGCGCATGGAATAGGTGGGGCGTTGTTGGGATGGATTAGGTCATGGCTAATTGGTAGGAAGTAGAGAGTCAGCATAAATGGTACGAAGTCAGAATGGGGAGCAGTCAAAAGTGGTCTCCCCCAGGGATCTGTATTAGGTCCTCTGTTGTTTGTTATATACATAAATGACCTTGATTTAGGTATAACTAGTAGGATAAGTAAATTTGCAGACGATACCAAAATGGGGAGAACAATTGATTCAGATAGAGATATAGAGTGCCTCCAAAGGGATCTAGATACCTTACACGAATGGTCAGTAAATTGGCAGATGAAGTTTAACATTGACAAATTCAAAGTATTAAAGATAGGGAAGATGCATACAAATGTTAAATATAAACTAGCTAATACGGAATTAGAAAACTCGAATTGTGAGAAAGATCTAGGTGTGTTTGTTAGCAATGATTTGAAGCCTAGAAAACAGTGTATAAGCGTTCGAAACAAGGCAAACAGGATTCTCGGGTTCATCTCTAGAGTGTGAGTAACAGAACTGCTGATGTTATCTTAAAACTTTACTTGTCATTAGTGAGACCCCATATGGATTATGCTGTTCAATTTTGGTGTCCTTATTACAGAATGGACATTGATTCATTGGAGAGAGTACAACGTAGAATGACAAAAATGATCCATAATATTAGACATCTTCCGTATAAAGAAAGGTTGAAGAAATTAGGCTTACATTCGTTAGAGAGACGCAGAGTTAGAGGGGATATGATAGAGGTGTTCAAGTGGGTTAGTGGGATTAACAAAGGGGACATGACAAATGTACTAAAGCTCAGTGATAGCGAAAGAACTCGTACCAATGGCTTCAAATTAGATAAATTTCGTTTCAGAAAAGATATAGGAAAATATTGGTTTGGTAACAGAGTTGTAGATGGGTGGAATGGACTACCAAGTGCTATAGTGGGATTAAAAACGATAGGGAGCTTTAAAATAAAATTGGATGAGCATATGGACGAGAAGGGTTGGGTGTGAAGGGGGTTCAGCAGGGTTGGGCCAATCAGCGCTCTGCAGACCCCGTAATCCTGCGTTAATCTCTAACCGTTTTGGTAAGATGATCCTCAGGGTATTAGAGTGTTCAGCCTATAATTGGGCTTTGTAATTGGGGTTGTGTGGGACAGGGATCTGCCTTGCTTAGGCCAATCGGCTTTCTGCAGACTCCCATTTTCTTATGTTCTTATGTTATGTTCTTATTAATTAACCAGAGGTATGTCGAAAACATACACTCATTTGATTTAAGATTTTGTGATTGGAGAATCATATAGATTGGATTGGATAAATCATATAGGTTGGATTGGAGAATCATATATGTTTAATTTAATTGGAGAGATATATATTTTGAATTACTGTTTAATTTTGGTGATTAGAATTAATGTTTGATTCAGAGATGATTTGTGATTGAATAGTCTACTTTACTTATTAACAATTAACTAACTTCATGTAAAGCTATTGTCATTCATAATTAATTATTAAGCCTTGTATAAGTTAAATACTTGCCTGACTATTATTCGGAATAGGCATTGTATAAGTCCTAAGCCTACTAAACTTTAAGTTGTACTTTAGTGGAATCAGAACGTATGCAAAACGATCCTGAACTCTATCATAACTTTCATTGCTTATTATTTTGATTAAATATAAAATACCTTTATTACGTTTAGAAATACAATTCCATTTTATATGTGACTTTACAATATTTCCTTACCATTTTTATTTAGTCAAATGTCTTTCAGTAATAAGAATGAATAAGATAAAATACTAAAGGAGAATAATAATTATAATAAACTAAGAATATAGAGCTAATATAAAGAGTAAAACAATCTTTAACCTCTGAAGTGCGCATGGGGGTAATTGGAAACGTCCCCCTGTGCTGACGTATTTGAGGTGTTTCCATCACTAAAATATTCATTGTGCCATTAATAGCATTAATACTTATCCATATGCGCCTATTATGGGTTGATTATAAAGGTATTAACCTGAAACAACAATAAAACGAGTGAAAACAGCGTTTGGATGGTCAAAATCGGAGATATAGCCCGCGAGTTGTATATTGTATGGGTGAGGCAATCTGCTTTCCCGCCAATTTCCCCCAAGACCACTGAGACACAGTCGATCGATACTCTCTCTCTCTCTCTTGCACTCGCTTGCTATCAGTGATGACCACACCCTCCAATCGGATTTCTAATGTTAGCACGAAAATATACCTCAGAATAAGGGAATAACAGGGAAAATAGGTGATAACTGAAGGAGAGGAGGAAAGTGGGGAAGGAGGGGAGGTAGAGGACTGAGATTTTGCATGGCCCAGGGGCCAAAAAAAAAAAAATAAATAAAAAAAAAAAAAAAAAAAAAAAATTGTTTTTCGATGTCAAAAGTTGATTTTTTTTTTCTCTGACTCTTAAGAGTCTCCCCGCAGTGCGCCGGGGGAACTCTTAAGAGTCTCCCCGCAGCTCCCGGGTTAAAGGGTTAACAAATTTAAATTCATTATATATAAAAGATCTTAATACTTTGCTGATAATCAAGATTAATTGAGATATTCTAGTGTCTTAAAACCCTTGCTTACATATTGAACTTTTAGTATTCGTAATAAATAGCCTATTTCATATTAAACATTCAATGTAACTTTTAATAGTTTACTGATTAAATAAAATTTAAGTGTATCAGAGTATAAAGGATAACTGTCCCAACAACTGAGGGAAAGCAAGTGACAACAGAACTAACTTTAATATTTTACATTCTTATGGCCTTCAGCTGTTTTGCTACACTTTCATATTAACTGTTGTCTTTATTTATTTAGTTAACCACTTCTAAATCAAGATACCTAACAGATTAACTGGTGACCTCGCCAGGATACGTTTTGTATAAGTTTCACTAAGTACATATCATATCATAATCATGCCTGAAATTATAAATAAGGAAGATGTTAAGCTTTTTATAGAATCGTCACCCGTTGCCGAGGACATCGATCTCTTGTCCAAGGCAGAGTTAATAGTACTAGCCTCGTATTATGAGCTATCGGTCTCGGAAATGACAAAGCCTAAAATAACCCAGATCATAAAGTCAGAATTATTTGGGGTTCACGTGGGCGGTGAGCATGACGGAGCCGAGGGCGGTGAGCCAAATGGAGCGGCTGGTGGAGGACTCGGTAATGGGATACAGATGCGGTTTGGTGATAATTTGCCAGAGGGATTTACCCCTGAGCAATATCTTGATTTAGCTAGATTAAATGCTGCCCAGGCAGACGCTCAGCTGCAAGCACAGTCACAAAAAACTCGGCTAGAGCTAGATCATCAATTTCGCATGGCCCAATTAGCTGCTCAAGCAGAGTCCAAAACCAATGTGCTTGCTCCCCCTCCGGGATTAACCATGACTAGTGTAATTCCTCCGTTCACCGAGGACAATGTTCAGGACTTTTTTGTGTTGTTCAAGGAGGTTGCTACAGGTATGGGGTGGACAAGGGATCGGTGGCCATTTATGTTGCAAATGGTGTTGACAGGACAAGGTCGGGAAACTTACATATCAGTAGAGTCTGAGGTTAGGCAAGACTATGACCATCTCTAAGCAGCCATTCTTAACACCTTAAGAGCGGCCTAGGCGGTATATAATATGTAGCCACCAGCGGGGTGTTTTTACCCAAAATAGGGCTGTTTACGTGATCATTTTCATGCCTAAATAAGACCCAGAGCGTAAAACAAGTATCTATCCCTGAAAGGGCATAAACAGAGCTTTCCAATGACACCACAACGATCCTTTTATGACCGCTAGTTTTCTTGCAACAACCGCGCAACACGAGTGCAAAAAGCATGTCATTCGGTACTTTCCCCATACAATTCAGTATGTAGCGAGTGAGAGAGGGAGGGAGGAGGTGGGAAGTGGGATTCGTGTCAGTAGGTTCGCCGCGGTGGTCTGGAGCAGTCATATGCTCGCTACTCTCCTGCCACCACTTGTCTCTCTCTCTCAGCAACATTACGTGCTGAAATTGCCACACGACCTATGTCGCGCGCCGCCAGATAGTCCAGATTTATTATACTCGACTTATGTTGCGCGCCGCTAGTTAGGGGTTAAAACCTACAAACTGCTGCCTGAAGCATATAGACAGACTTTCAGAAAGACTCATAAAAAATATGAGGAAACTAATACGGTGTTTGCCAGGACCATCAACAAAGCTTTAAATAACTGGCTAACAAGTAAGAATGTCACTGAGTTTAAGGGTCTGAAAGAGTTAACCTTGCTTGAGAACTTCCTATGGAAGGTAGATTCATCAGTAGCCTATCATTTGAGAGGGAAAAAGGTAGAAACTCTTGCCGAAGCTGCAGACATGGCTGATACTTATGTACTAAACAACAAATTTCGTGGGAAAAAGCCCTATGATGATAATAATAAGTTCTCCAATCACAAATCTGATAAATCTAGTCACCCGCAAAAGCCTGTAACGTCTCTCCATGTAAGCCAAACTAAAAATGGTCCCCCAACTAAGAATGTGACTCCTGGTAATGGTAACAGAGGTGGGGCCCAAACCAATAATAATAATGCTTACAAGGGGAATGTATCCCAGAAAGTGTGTACCTATGGTGGCAAGAGAGGCCACTTAGCTTATCAGTGATGGGCTAAAGAGAGAGCAGAGAGACCGCGACAGATAGTATCCGCAGTAACTGCCTCCCCAAATAACCAAAACCACCCAAATGTGCCTTTGACGCAGGACTCCCGACCGCAGGAGTACCTAGCTAACGTAAATCAGACAGGAAATGGTGTAGTAGCGTGTGTGGTACAACCTGCAAGGGTTAAGCCTGTCTTAGTGTCCCCATCAGTTCAGGATAGCTACCGTCCCTTTATTTCATCTGGATGTGTGAAAATAAATGGTTGTGTACATGAGGTAAATATCTTGAGAGATACTGGTTCTACTAGCACCCTCATGGTGAATCCTTATTCTGAATGCCCAACTGGCGAATCAGTAATAATGAGAGGTGCTGGAGGCCAATGTTCTGCTAACTTGGTGAATGGTGAGATTGAGTGTGATTTGCTGAAGGGTGAAGTCTGTATAGCTTTGTGTAGGCCTCAGGACATCCCTGTGCCTGGGGTAACACTCCTTTTGGGGAATGATGTGGCTGGTGAGAGGGTCCGAGCAGACCCCATTTTGTCACTTTCCCCTGTTGACGAGCCACTGACCGGTGAGCTCGAGAAGGAGATGCCAAAGGTTTTCCCTGTGTGTGCTGTCACTCGATATATGGCCCAAGTAGCAGTTCCCTCAGCTATAATTGTACCACCTGTGAAGGTAGATAGAAGGGATGTAAGAGTAGTGAATGATGCTCTAACTGTGCCTGATGTAGAGACTGAAGTAGATCTGTCTGACACCTTTATGGCTAACCTTGAGCCAAATGATCATGACACCCCTCCAAATTGTCCTAGTGGCCTGGTAGAGTTGCAGCGAGATGACAGTGAGTGTAAGGAGTTAGCTGCCAGTGCCGTGAGCGAAGAGGAGAGTGAGAAGGAGAAGGGTGAATGCTTTTATATGAAGAAAGGAGTTTTGTGGCATAGGTGGAGACTGCCACATAGACCTATTGATGACGGGGCATGGGACGTACATCAGGTAGTAGTTCCTAAACCTTGCCGTAGAGATATACTAGAAATGGCCCATAGTATACCCTTAGCAGGGCACCTAGGTGTGAGGAAAACCTTAGATCGCATTAGAGCCCACTTTCACTGGCCAGGAATTCGTGCAGATGTAGTGGAGTTCTGTAGAGTGTGTCACACATGCCAGATGACAGAAAAACCTAATCAAAAGGTGCCTGCACACCCTCTGGTGCCCTTACCAGTGTTCGAGAACTCTTTCACTCAGGTGGTAGTGGATATCGTTGGCCCATTGCCAAAGACATCCCAGGGACATATATATTTGTTAACTATAATGGACATGGCAAATCGATACCCAGAAGCAATACCATTAAGAAATACTTCAGCCCAAACAGTTATTAAGGAACTGCTCAAATTCTTCACCAGAATGGGTTTCCCCCATGAGGTGCAGAGTGATCAAGGTACTAATTTCACTTCCAATATATTTCAGCAGTCCCTGAAGGAATTGGGTATCGACCATGTGAAGACCAGCTCCTACCACCCAGAGAGTCAAGGGGTCCTCGAACGATACCATCAAACTCAAGTCTATGTTAAGAAAATATTGTGAGGAAACTGGAGGTGATTGGGACAAGGGGATACCTTTTCTGTTGTTTGCCACCCGTGAGGTTCCAACTGAATCTCTGGGTTTTTCACCTAATGAACTAGTTTTCGGTCACCAGGTACGTGGCCCTTTGCAGCTATTACAGGACAGCATAGTTGGTCAGGAAGGGAACCAAAATCTCCTCAGGTATGTGTCAGAGTTCAAAACCCGGCTGAGATCCTTGTGCGAGTTTGCAGCACAAAATCTAAGAGTGGCTAAAGACACCATGAAAGTATGGTACGATAAAAGAGCCTGTGTGAGGGAGTTTCAGCCCAGTGATGAGGTCTTGGTTCTCATTCCCCTTTTCGGCCAACCTTTATCAGCCAAATTTAGAGGACCATAATTATAAAGTAGTAAAAAGGGTGAGTGTTACTGACTACTTAGTGGCTACCCCAGACAGGAGGAAGCCTAAGCAAGTATTTCACATAAATATGTTAAAACCCAACCATAGGTCCCCTGACTCCTCTCCTCCAGATTCTCCTGCTGTGGCAGTAATAAGGACCTGTGGACATCCTGGTGTGGTTGATGTTTGTAGTCCTTACCCACAGATCCCGCAGAAGACTGTCCCAGATCCTGAAGGTATCGATTTTGACTTGACTTGTGGTCTATCCAACTTTAAATATAATTCAGTAGCATGGGGGGAATTACCAACTAAAATATGTCATCTTCCCTCAGAGAAAGCTAACGAACTAATCAATGTTTTATCACAGTCTCCCAGTGTGTTCCGTGATACTCCAGGGCTCACCTCATTGGCCGTGCATGACATAGATGTCGGGGATGCAGCACCCATCAAATTATCCCCATACCGTGTCTGACCACAGCGCAGGAGTATTCTACAAGTTGAATTAGATTTCATGTTGTCCAATGCCATAATTACTAGAGCCTTAAGCCAGTGGAGTAGTCCGGTCACACTTGTGCCTAAGCCAGACGGGAGTTATAGATTTTGTATGGACTATAGACAAGTCAATGCCGTAACAAAGAATGATACTTATCCACTGCCACGGATTGATGATTGTATTGACCAGATTGGCACAGTCAGTTTTATAAGTAAAATTGACCTTATGAAAGGATATTGGCAAGTACCTCTTACACCCAGAGCAAGGGAGTTCTCATGTTTTGTGGTAAACAATCAAGCCTTCTGCTGTGAAGTAATGCCTTATGGCCTGAAAAACGCTCCAGCTACCTTTCAGCGCCTAATGAATCAGGTGACTGAAGGGGTACCTGGGTGTGTGGTGTACATTGACGATATCCTTATTTTTTCCCATACATGGGAAGAACATCTCAAACAAATCAGACTGCTTTTTGCTAACCTTGCGGAAGCAAATCTTGTGGTGAACTTAAAAAAGTGCACTTTCATTAAAAGTACTGTCCAATATCTTGGATATATAGTAGGACAGGGTCAGGTTGCACCTCATGCTAAAGTAGAGTCAATTTCTAATTTCCCAACACCTACCAATAAGAAATAAATCCAAAGATACTTAGGGATGATTGGATACTACAGGAGGTTTATTTTAAATTTCTCAAGGTTAACAGCACCTTTAACAGATCTTCTCCGAAAGGATGTGAAGTTTGAGTGGTCCTCCGATTGTGAGGAGTCTTTCAGTGCTACTAAATACATTCTATCTAACTATCCTGTTCTCCGTGCCCCTGATTTCACCAGATCTTTCTCCCTAGCTGTTGAAGCAAGTAATACTGGGGTCGGAGCCGTGTTACTCCAGGAGGATGACTGTAATGTATTGCATCCTGTTTGCTATTTTAGTAAAAAGTTAAATTCTGCTCAACATAATTACTCTGTATTAGAAAAGGAACTGTTAGCATTGATTTTGTCCCTCCAATACTTTAGTGTTTATGTTCAATCTGCCCCTGGTTCCATTACTGTATATACTGACCATCACCCATTAAAGTTTTTGCATAAGTTCCAAAACAAGAATCAAAGACTGACGCGGTGGAGCTTATTGCTGCAGGAGTACGCCTTAGATGTCAAACATATTAACCCTTAACTGGCGGCGCACGACATATGTCGAGTGAAATAAATTTGAACTATGTGGCGGTGCACGACATAATTATGTCGACCGCCATTTTCAGCACGTAATGTTGCTGAGAGAGAGAGCTGAGCGGTGGGACGAGCGTAGTAACCCTATGACCGCTCCGCACGACCACCGTGGACCAACTGAACTGTATCCCACCTTCTTCCCCCCTCTCTCACTCGCTACACGGGGAATTATGTAAGGAAATTACCTAATTATAGGGTTTCTGCACTCGTGTTGCACGATCATTGCAAGAGAACCAGTGGTTGTACAAGGATGGTTCGGGTGTCATTGGAAAGCTCTGTTTACGTCCTTTCAGGGATAGATACTTGTTTTACGCTCTGGTCTTATTTAGGCATGAAAATGATCACGTAAACAACCCTATTTAGGGTAAAAAAAAAATCCGCTGTGCGGTATGGTCAAATAGACCGCCTAGGCCGCCAATAATGTGTTAAGGGGGTCCAGAATGTATTGGCAGATTGTTTGTCAAGAGTCTGAAAATTTGTCATATACTTGACAAACTCTTGAACTCTTGAACTCTTTTCTAGTGGGGGAGGAGGTGTAACATCCATACCGACCGGATATCATGTGGCCAGACCAACCTGTTGAACGTGACTTTACAACCTCGTGGCAACTACTCAACCCTGCTTATGTGACGAGAGAGAGAAAGAGAAGAGAGAGAGAGAGGGGGAGAGCGGCCTAGCTACTTCCTGCATTCTTCACATTCCTCGCTTTCCCGCCAAAATTTGCGTGAGAGGGGCGGGGCACCTGTGACGTGGTGAGCTTCTACCACCTGGTTGGCTACAACACACCTGCTTCTCACCTGTAATTGGTCGACGTATTTCTTGACTTCTGACTGGTTCCGGCACCTGTTTCCTGCCTTCGGATTGGATTAGCTTGGTCCGGGGAATGATATATAAGCCGGAGATTTGACAGTTAAAACTAGTACTTTCTTTGCTGGGGAATCGAGCAGAGTGGTGGGGAGACGAGACAGACTTCAAAGGCTTGTATATTATTAGGTGTTAAGTTGTGTCCCAGAGTGACCTCTTACATGTTAGTTAGGGATTATTTGTGACTATTAATTAACCAGAGGTATGTCGAAAACATACACTCATTTGATTTAAGATTTTGTGATTGGAGAATCATATAGGTTGGATTGGAGAAATCATATAGGTTGGATTGGAGAATCATATATGTTTAATTTAATTGGAGAGATATATATTTTGAATTACTGTTTAATTTTGGTGATTATAATTAATGTTTGATTCAGAGATGATTTGTGATTGAATATTCTACTTTACTTATTTACAATTAACTAACTTGTTGTAAAGCTATTGTCATTCATAATTAATGATTAAGCCTTGTATAAGTTAAATACTTACCTGACTATTATTCGGAATAGGCATTGTAAAAGTCCTAAGCCTACTAAACTTTAATTTGTACTTTAGTGAAATCAGAACGTATGCAAAACGATCCTGAACTCTATCATAACTTTCATTGCTTATTATTTTGATTAAATGTAAAATACCTTTATTACGTTTAGAAATACAATTCCATTTTATATGTGACTTTACAATATTTCCTTACCATTTGTATTTAGGCAAATGTCTTTCAGTAATAAGAAAAAATAAGATAAAATACTAAAGGAGAAAAATAATAATAAACTAAGAATAAAGTGATAATATAAAGAGTAAAACAATCTTTAAAGGGTTAACAAACTTAAATTCATTATATATAAAAGATCTTAATACTTTGCTGATAATCAAGATTCATTGAGATATTCTAGTGTCTTAAAACCCTTGCTTACATATTGAACTTTTAGTATTCGTAATAAATAGCCTATTTCATATTAAACATTCAATGTAACTTTAAATAGTTTACTGATTAAATATAATTGAAGTGTATCAGAGTATAAAGCATAACTGTCCCAACAACTGAGGGAAAGCAAGTGACAACATAACTAACTTTAATATTTTACGTTCTTATGGCCTTCAGCTGTTTTGCTACACTTTCATATTAACTGTTCTGTCTTTATTTATTTAGTTAACCACTTATAAATCAAGATACGTAACAATATATATATATATATATATATATATTATCTCTCTCCCTCTCTCTCTCTCTCTCTCTCTGTTTAGCTTCAATATGAATACAACACGCAACCATGTCTGGAAGTTAGAATTGAAAAGGTTCAGCACTATAGGCAGCACGAGCGAACTTGACAATAATCTTGATCCCTGACCTCTTTGTAACTTAAAATGCCTGGATCATAGGTTCCGTGGAGAGAGTATAACGAAGAATTACAAATAGGATCTATAATATTCGAAATCTTCCATATGACAAACCGTTGATAAAATTAGGGTTGCATTTGTTAGAGAAGCGTAGAGTTAGAGGGGATATGGTATAGGTGCTCAAATAGGTAGGTGGGATTAATAAGGAGACCAAATTATATGTGATATGTGTCTAACTTGTTTTGTAATGTGTATATTGCGTCACTGTCTATAACTTCATTAGGGAGCTTATTCCACTGACCAATAATACTGTGGGTGAACATAATAAGACATTCTTAGTTGAGTCTAGGTTCGCTTTCCTGACTGTTAGTTTGCATTTGTTTCCTCTTAAGGAACCTGCTTTGGCTATCTTAAATAGATTACTAGAATTTACTCTATTACATCCTTTTAGTATCTTAAAATATTTTGTCAGCTGTCCCCTTATTCTTCGTTTCTTAAGCGAATACAGATCGAGTTTTCTTAATTTCTCATTGTATGGTGTATTTCTAAGGGAAGAACATACGAATATAAGAAAATGGGAGTCTGCAGAAAGCCGATCGGCCCAAACACGGCAGATCCCTGTCACACCCAACCACAATTACAAGGCCTAATTATAGGCCCAACTCAAAAGAGGATCAACTTTGTTGCTCTATGCTGAACGGATTCGAATTAGTTGTTCTATGTTTTATATTAAGTAGGGAGGCCAAAACTGCACAGCATACTCCATATGCGGCCTCACAATATTTTTATATAATGGTATAACTACTGTATGTCTTTACTATGACATTGAAGAGAGAGAGAGAGAGAGAGCGAGAGATACATAATCGTGGTAGATGTTTTGTATAAGTTACTTAGTGCTACAGTAAGCTCAAGAACATTTGATTAGCAGTTGCCCTCTGACCCTTGACCAGTGCGGACGTCCCCAGTGACCGCTAGTGTACCTGTTTATCCTTAGTGAGGTCCTAGTGAACTTTCATAGTGATGGCTGTTGTTGATGAGTCTGCTGTCTCCTCCCATACTCTCCAGCTTTGTCTTGCTTTGCAAGAAAGACTGGAGAGTGTGGAGCAGGAGATTCAGTGTCTCAAAGATGAAAATTTGGCCTTGAGACTAGCTATGGCGGAGAAGAAGTGTGAGGCTACCGGAAGTGTTCCCAGGGATCGTGAAGCCCATGAAAAGTGGTGTCAACAAGTGCAACGGCCTGCAAGCTGAAAAGGCAGCCAATCAAGACCCACAACAACTTCAGCACCTTGGCTGATGAGAGTGATGGCGATGAAGTGGCGATCATCGAGGCAGTGAGAAGGGAGGGGGGGGGGGGAGTCTGCTGCTGTTGCTGCAACAACTGCTGCTACAACTCTTGCTACACGCAGACAACGGAAAAAAGATAAGTTCATTGTCGGTGATTCAATGGTTAGGTACCTTGACGGGGCTACTAACACTCATGTTAGTAAAGTTGTCTGCCTACCTGGAGCCGGAGTCGGGAGGGTGGCAGAGAAGATGGATGGTGTCCTAGAAGTGGGTGGGGAGGCCCCTATCATCTTCATCAACGCGGGGTCCAATGACATATGGAAATGTAGGACTGAGGAGTTGCTGACCAAGTACCAGGAAATGCTGGAGAGGATCAAGGAGAAGGGTGGATTTCCTGTGGTACACAGTATCCTGCCAAGAAGAGGGGTACGGAATGAATGGTCTTCCAGGGCTATTGGTGTAAATAGCCGGCTGGAGAAGTATTGCAAGGCAAAGTCAATACCATTCCTAGATAACTGGACCCACTTCTATGGTAAGGATGAACTGTATGCCCAGGATGGAGTACATCTTTCTCGACTAGGAGTTTCGACCTTAGCCAGCTCACTGGACAAGATTGTTACGGGGTTTCGTTAAAAAAAAAACTGGGTGTGTAAGTAAAATACTGTCTCCATATGGAGCAGGTACTTCATGTGACAAACAAGTGAGTAAAATAGAAATAATCAGTCAAGATAGTGCGGATATAGTTATGTATAATAGTAGTATCGATAACACTACACATGTAACTGATAGTAAAGATGAGAATACTGATAGAGTAGAATTTCCGTCTAGAGCTAGTAGTTCAACAGGAAATAATAAGTAAGCTAAACACAATAGAAAATTAGTTGCAAATAAAAGTAATAGGTTGAGGGTATATTATACAAATTGTAGGAGTTTTTGTAACAAAATGAACGAACTTAGAGCACTCGTTAGCACAGAAAATATAGACATAATAGTGCTAACTGAAACGTGGATTAATACAGAATCTAGGCATTTTTTAGCAGAATTTGATATTCCAGGATATAGTTTGTTTAAATATGACCGAACTAGTAGGAGGGGCGGGGGTATAGCAGTGTTTGTCAGGAGTACATTAAAAAGCTGTATAAAATCAGGTATTAGACTAAATAATGATAATGAAAGTGTTTGGGTAGAGGTTAACGAAGGTAGTGAGACCATAGTTATTGGAGTTATATATAGACCGCCTAATATGAGTAGAAATGGCGGAACATCGTTATGGGAGGAAATTAAAATAGCATCAAGGTTTAGCAATGTGTGCATTATGGGGGATTTTAATTTTCCGAACATTGATTGGCAGCACCAAATAGGCGACTCCGATTCAGTAGAGTTTATTGAGGTAGTACAAGATAGTTTTTTATTTCAATTCATAGATACGCCGACTAGAGGTATTAATATTCTTGATTTAGTTTTCAGTAACAATGAACATATGATAAATGATGTAGAGATTGGTGACCACCTAGGAAATAGCGATCATAAATCTATTTATTTTAATATACAATGGACAGGGAATGCTAAAGAGAATACGACACTTATCCCAGATTTCAGAAAAGCCGATTATGGTGGGCTAAGAAGAGACTTAAGGGTGGACCCTATTGTTAAGCAATTAAGTCAGGATATGCCAGAGTTAAACTTGCCACCTACATATACCCAGTTTATTGCTTCACTCCACAATGCTCAAAATAAATGTATCCCTAAAAGAAGATTTAGATTGACGCAGAACCAACCAAAATGGATGACTAATAAGCTAATAGATCTTATAGGAAAAAAGAAAGGAATATATAGAAAAATAAAGTAAGGCGAAAATCATCTACATATATACTATCAGACTCTATCAAGACAGGTCAAAAAGGAAATCAGGAAAGCAAAAAGAAATTATGAAATAAGGATAGCCAGTGACTCAAAAAATAACCCTAAAGCTTTTTACCAACTATATAAATCTAAAGTTAGAGATGTAATAAGCCCCCTAAAAACTTCAATAGGAGAAATAACAGAAAATTATTTAGAAATGTGCAGTACATTAAATAGTCAGTTTCTTTCCGTTTTCACTAATGAAAATTTGGCACAGATTTCAGAAGTCAATATGGTATATAGTGATAGTATAGAAAATATGTTAAGTACAGTTAGTAAAGTAGAAATGATGTGCTTAAGGAAATTGACAGACTGAAACCTCAAAAATCGCCTGGTCCTGACGAGGTATATGCTAGAGTATTAAAAGAATGCAGAGATGAGTTAAGTAGCCCATTAGCATTTTTATTTAACAAGTCATTAGCAACAGGTTTAGTTCCAGAAGCTTGGACTTGCAAATGTAGTTCCGATCTTCAAAAAAGGTGATACATCGATAGCATCCAATTACCGTCCCATTAGTCTCACATCAATCATAGGAAAGTTGATAGAGTCTATTATTGCTAGGAAAATTAGAAGCCACTTAGACAAATTTAACTTAATAAATTCTTCTCAGCATGGATTCACTCAGGGACGTTCTTGCCTTACTAATTTGCTTAGCTTTTTCTCAGAGGTATATGAAGCAGTAGATAGTGACAAGTCATATGATATTTATTTAGATTTCAGTAAAGCTTTCGACAGAGTCCCTCATGAGAGATTGATGAGAAAGGTTGAGGCACATGGAATAGGAGGATCGTTGTTGGGATGGATTAGGTCATGGCTAATTGGTAGGAAACAGAGAGTCAGCATAAATGGTACCAAGTCAGAGTGGGGAGCAGTCAAAAGTGGTGTCCCCCAGGGATCGGTATTAGGTCCCCTGTTGTTTCTTATATACACAAATGACCTAGATTTAGGTATAACTAGTAGGATAAGTAAATTCGCAGACAATACTAAAATGCGGAGATCAATTGATTCAGATAGCGATATAGAGTGCCTCCAAAGGGATCTAGATACCTTACATGAATGGTCAGTAAATTGGCAGATGAAGTTTAACATTGACAAATGCAAGGTATTAAAGATAGGGAAGATGCAAACAAATGTTAAATTTAAACTAGCTAATTTAGAATTAGAAAATTCAGACTGCGAGAAAGTTCTAGGTGTGTTTGTTAGCAATGATTTGAAGCCTAGAAAACAGTGTATAACCGTTCGTAATAAGGCAAACAGGATTCTTGGGTTCATCTCTAGGAGTGTGAGTAACAGAACTGCTGATGTTATCTTAAAACTTTACTTGTCATTAGTGAGACCCCATATGGATTATGCTGTCCAATTTTGGTGTCCTTATTACAGAATGGACATAGATTCATTGGAGAGAGTACAGTGTAGAATGACAAAAATTATCCATAATATTAGAAATTTTCCGTATGAAGAAAGGTTGAAGAAATTAGGTTTACATTCGTTAGAGAGACGCAGAGTTAGAGGGGATATGATAGAGGTGTTCAAGTGGGTTAGTGGGATTAACAAAGGGGACATGACAAATGTACTAAATCTCAGTGATAGCGAAAGAACTCGTACCAATGGTTTCAGATTAGATAAATTTAGTTTCAGAAAAGATATAGGCAAATATTGGTTTGGTAACAGAGTTGTAGATGGGTGGAATGGACTACCAAGTGGGATCTAAAACGGTAGGGAGCTTTAAGATAAAATTGGATAAGCATATGGACGAGAAGGGTTGGGTGTGAAGGGAGATCAGCCGGGTTGGGCCAATCAGCGCTCTGCAGACCCCGTAATCCTGCGTTAATCTCTAATCGTTTTGGTAAGATGATCTTCAGGGTATTAGAGTGTTGAGCCTATAATTGGGCTTTGTAATCGAATTGGGGTTGTGTGGGACAGGGATCTGCCTTGCTTAGGCCAATCGGCTTTCTGCAGACTCCCATTTTCTTATGTTCTTATGTTCTTATAACTTCTGTGTTAGAAGACCACGTGGATGTGGTTGGTTGAATGTGAGAGGGATCTGCCCTCTATGGGCCAGTTGACCTTCTTCGTGTATCTGGTTTTATTTGTGTTTATGATAAAATATATCAGATCGGAAATACATGACATAAACCTCGGATAATTTATTCATCACTTCAGCCTAATGCTTAGTGTGCGAAATTTCGGTGTGAGTATCCTAGGTTCGAGTACTTGGAATACCACATTTATTCATTACATTCATTGATTTCATTAGTTGGGTTTATTTGTAAATTGATTGATGAGTATGTGAAAACAAATATGAATGTATCCAGATTCAGGAGTAATTTATAGAGAAGCCTTCCTTTGTGGTTAAGTACCCCATTAATTATCACTTCCATTCGTCTAAATATTACGTTATCAGAGTGCAGTTGGATATATGTACAGGCAAAGATTAATATGCAGTATTCGAGAATGCATAATATATCGTAAGCTTGTGCATAAACCCTTAAGGACACCAAAATTGGACAGCATAATCCATATGAGGTCTCACTAATTATAAGTAAAGTTTTAAGATAACATCGGCAGTTCTGTTACTCACACTCCTTGAGATGAACCCGAGAATCTTGTTTTCCTTGAGTTACGAACGCTTATACACTGTTTTCTAGGCTTCAAATCAAACACACCCAAATCTTTCTCGCAGTCTGAGTTTTCTAATTCCGTATTAGGTAGCTTATATTTTGCATTAGTATTCGTCTTCTCTATCTTTAATACCTAGGTATTCCTAGGTTCGCGTGAATCGCGTCCCTGTAGTACGACATGTATTCATTAATATAATATTATTAGGTTTATTGGTATTGCCTTGATCGTTAATTCATCTACCCATTAGCTCTCTTCCTCTTTCTCTATCTGTTTCTCTCTCTCTCTCTCTCTCTCTCTCTCTCTCTCTCTCTCTCTCTCTCTCTCTCTCTCTCTCTCTCTCTCTCTCTCTCTCTCTTTCTCTCTGAATGTATGTACTGTATATGTATGTGTGTGCACTGTACAGTATGTATATATATACTGTATATATATGTGTGTATGTATGTATGTGTATATGTATGTGTATATATGTATATATATATGTATGTATGTATGTGGTGTATGTGTATATATGCATATATGCATATTATAGTTTGTAAGGCCAGACTGCCTAGTAAGGACCTTGAGGTCTGTGTGGTCTGTGTATCTATGTAGCTCTATGTAGCTCTATGTAGCTCTCTCTCTCATACGTGGTTTGGGTGCTGGAGTGCTGCACTACTGGCACTACTGGTTCGAACCCTGGCTGGGTCATGATACAAAATATTAATATATATATATATATATATATATATATATATATACCGTATATATATATATATATCAGTTTTTTAGAAAACTCACAGAATTATATACAAAGTCAGGAAATTCATTGTTCGCATCCTAGAATATTATTGCCATTTTTATGGCGATATTTTAAATCTTATAAGTAGAACAATTATCCGATTAGCCTACCCTCTGGGACAGGGATATGCTTTACCTCTTTCTCTAATTACCTTTTGTATCCCTTTCGGTAACAGCAACGGACTTGTATTTATTTGTTCACTATTGGGAACAGGAAAGGTTTGAAGAAATATATATAATTATATACATATAAATACATACATATACATATGTATACATGCATATATACATATACACATATATATACATACACACATACACACATATACATACACACACATACATACACATACATTCATATACTTGTCATTAGTGAGACCCCATATGGATTATGCTGTTAAATTTTGGTGTCCTTATTACAGAATGGACATAAATTCATTGGAGAGAGTACAACGTAGAATGACAAATATTATCCATAATATTAGAAATCTTCCGTATAAAGAAAGGTTGAAGAAATTACAGAGAGGGGTTTGTGAAATGGTCAGTTTACGCCGCTAATATACTGTAGCTCTAAAATCAAAGGCAGGAGAAATTCGATAGTTTGTATATATATATACAGTATATATATATGACCCAGCCAGGGTTCGAACCCAGGCCAGTAGTGCAGCACTCCAGCACCTAAACCACGTATGAGAGAGAGAGAACATAAGAACATAAGAAAATGGGAGTCTGCAAAAAGCTGATCGGCCCATACAAGGCAGATCCCTGTCACACCCAACCCCAATTACAAGGCCCAATTATAGGCCCAACTCACTAATACCTTGAGTACTGCCCCCACCAAAATGGTCAGGGATTAACACAAGATTACGGGGTCTGCTGAGCGCCGATTGGCCCACACCTGGTAGAGCCCCCTCACACCCAACCCCTAAGAACATAAGAAAATGGGAGTCTGCAAAAAGCCGATCGGCCCATACAAGGCAGATCCCTGTCACACCCAACCCCAATTACAAGGCCCAATTATAGACCCATCTCACTAATACCTTGAGTACTGACCCCACCAAAACGGTCAGAGATTAACACAAGAATACGGGGGTCTGCTGAGCGCCGATTGGCCCACACCTGGTAGATCCCCCTCACACCCAACCCATCTCGTCCATATGCCTACGTTGTACCCATCTCGTCCATATGCCTATCTAATTTTATCTTAAAGCTACCTATCGTTCTTGATCCCACTATATCACTTGGTAGCCTATTCCACCCATCTACAACTCTGTTACCAAACCAATGTTTGACTATATCTTTTCTGAAACGAAATATATCTAATTTAAAACCATATGTACGAGTTCTTTCGCTATCACTGAACTTTAGTACATTTTTCATGTCCCCTTTATTAATCCCACTAACCCACTTGAATACCTCTATCATATTCCCTCTAATTCTGCGTCTCTCTAACGAATGTAAGCCTAATTTCTTCAACCTTTCTTCATACGGAAAATTTCTAATATTATGGATAATTTTAGTCATTCTACGTTGTACTCTCTTCAATGAATCTATGTCCATTCTGTAATAAGGACACCAAAATTGAACAGCATAATCCATATGGGGTCTCACTAATGACAAGTAAAGTTTTAAGATAACATCAGCAGTTCTGTTACTCACACTCCTAGATAGGAATCCGAGAATCCTGTTTGCCTTGCTACGAACGCTTATACATTGTTTTCTAGGCTTCAAATCATTGCTAACAAACACACCTAGATCTTTCTCACAGTCTGAGTTTTCTAATTCTATATTAGCTAGTTTATATTTAACATTTGTATGCATCTTCCCTATCTTTAATACCTTGCATTTGTCAATGTTAAACTTCATCTGCCAATTTACTGACCATCCGTGTAAGGTATCTAGTTCCCTTTGCAGACACTCTATATCTCTATCTGAATCAATTTTTCTCCCCATTTTGGTATCGTCTGCAAATTTACTTATCCTACTAGTTATACCTAAATCAAGGTCATTTATGTATATAATAAACAACAGAGGACCTAATACAGATCCCTGGGGGACACCACTTTTGACTGCTCCCCATTCTGACTTGGTACCAATTATGCCGACTCTCTGCTTCCTAACAGTTAGCCATGACCTAATCCATCCTAACAACGCCCCACCTATTCCATGTGCCTCAACCTTTCTCATCAATCTCTCATGAGGGACTCTATCGAAAGCTTTACTGAAATCTAAATATATAATATCATATGACTTGTCATTATCTACTGCTTCATATACCTCTGAGAAAAAACTAAGCAAATTTGTAAGGCAAGACCGTCCCTGAGTAAATCCATGCTGAGAAGAATTGTTTAAGTTAAATGTTTCTAAATGGTTTCTCATTTTCCTAGCAATAATTGACTCTAGTAGCTTTCCTATGATTGAAGTGAGACTAATGGGACGGTAAGTGGATGCTATTGATTTATCACCTTTTTTGAAGATCGAAACTACATTTGCAAGCTTCCAAGCTTCTGGAACTATACCTGTTTCTAATGACTTGTTAAATAGAAATGTTAATGGGTGACTTAACTCATCTCTGCATTTTTGTAATACTCTAGCATATACCTCATCCGGACCAGGCGATTTATGAGATTTCAGTCTGTCAATTTCCTTAAGCACATCATTTCTACTTATAGTAACCGTACTTACCCTATTTTCTATACTATCGCTATATACCTTACGAACTTCTGGAAACTGTGCCAAATTTTCATTTGTGAAAACGGAAAGAAATTGACTATTTAATGTACTTCACATTTCTAAATCATTTTCTGTCATTTCTCCTATTGAAGTTTTAAGGGGACCAATTACATCTCTAACCTTGCATTTATATAGTTAGTAAAAAGCTTTAGGACTATTTTTTGAGTAATTGGCAACCTTAATTTCATAATTTATTTTTTCTTTCCTAATATCCTTTGTTACCTGTCGTGATAGATGCTGATAGTAAACAAGTAGGTGAATTTCGCCTTTCTTAATTGTTCTATATATTCCTCTCTTTTTTCCTAGAAGATCTAATAGTCTATTATTCATCCAATTGGGTTGGTTCTGTCTTGATCTAAATTTTCTTTTGGGGATATATTTATTTTGCGCATTGAATACTGACTTGATAAAATTATCTTATGTATCTACCAAGTTTGACGTCTGTTCCTGACTTAAGATGACAGGTGCCTGAGAAGGGATACACTCATTTGGATACCTGGATCGACTTAATTTTTTTACCATAGGGTCCGCTAATAGGGCTCTTCTTAACCCCCCATAATTGGTTTTTCTGAAGTCAGGTATTAATGTTGTATTCTCTCTGGTATTACCTTTCCATTGTATATTAAAATACACAGAATTGTGGTCACTATTTCCTAGGTGGTCCCCTATCTCTACATTATTTATCATATGTTCATTGTTACTGAAAACTAAATCGAGAATATTATTACCTCTAGTCGGCGTATCTATGAATTGAAATAAAAAACTATCTTGTACTACCTCTATAAACTCCTCAGAATCAGAGTCGCCTATTTGATGCTGCCAATCTATATTCGGAATATTAAAATCCCCCATACTGCACACATTGCTAAACCTTGATGCCATTTTAATTTCCTCCCATAATGACGTTCCGTCATTTCTACTCGTATTTGGCGGTCTATACATAACCCCAATAACTATGGTCTCACTACCTTCGTTTACCTCTACCCAAACACTTTCATTATCGTTAATTAGTCTAATACCTGATTTAATACAGCTTTTTAATGTACTCCTGACAAACACTGCTATACCACCAGCCCTCCTATTTGTTCGGTTATATTTAAACAAACTATATCCTGGTATATCAAATTCTGCTAAAAAATGCCTGGTGTCTGTATTAATCCACGTTTCAGTTAGCGCTATTATGTCTATATTTTCTTTGATAACAAGGGCTCTAAGTTCGTTCATTTTGTTACATAGACTCCTACAGTTTGTGTAATATACTCTCAATTTACTTCTTTTATTTATACCTAATTTACCTTTATTTCTAACTACATTTCCATCTTCCGTTGCGCCATCACTACTATCATTAGCAATATTGTCATATATTTTAGCATGAGACTGAATATCCTTATCGCTTTCGCCTGACGCTAAAAAAAATCCATTTAACCTCTCTTTTACACTATCAATAGAGACAGACAGACAGAGAGAGAAAGAAACAGATAGAGAAAGAGAAAGAGAGCTAATGGGTAGATGAATTAACGATCAAGGCAATACCAATAAACCTAATAATATTATATTAATGAATACATGTCGTACTACAGGGACGCGATTCACGCGAACCTAGGAATACCTAGGTATTAAAGATAGAGAAGACGAATACTAATGCAAAATATAAGCTACCTAATACGGAATTAGAAAACTCAGACTGCGAGAAAGATTTGGGTGTGTTTGATTTGAAGCCTAGAAAACAGTGTATAAGCGTTCGTAACTCAAGGAAAACAAGATTCTCGGGTTCATCTCAAGGAGTGTGAGTAACAGAACTGCCGATGTTATCTTAAAACTTTACTTATAATTAGTGAGACCTCATATGGATTATGCTGTCCAATTTTTGTGTTCTTAAGGGTTTATGCACAAGCTTACGATATATTATGCATTCTCGAATACTGCATATTAATCTTTGCCTGTACATATATCCAACTGCACTCTGATAACGTAATATTTAGACGAATGGAAGTGATAATTAATGGGGTACTTAACCACAAAGGAAGGCTTCTCTATAAATTACTCCTGAATCTGGATACATTCATATTTGTGTTCACATACTCACCAATCAATTTACAAATAAACCCAACTAATGAAATCAATGAATGTAATGAATAAATGTGGTATTCCAAGTACTCGAACTAGGATACTCACACCGAAATTTCGCACACTAAGCATTAGGCTGAAGTGATGAATAAATTATCCGAGGTTTATGTCATGTATTTCCGATCTGATATATTTTATCATAAACACAAATAAAACCAGATACACGAAGAAGGTCAACTGGTCCATAGAGGGCAGATCCCTCTCACATTCAACCAACCACATCCACGTGGTCATCTAACACTGAAGTTATCCAATAATTGTTGTAATACTGATAAAAGAGTGAAACATTTCACAAACATTGCTTGTCAACTGGTCAACACAACGAAAAGGACCGTGATAACTAAAATGCATAAATTGAATGATTACTGAGCATTCAAATCCAAAAAAGAGAATAAGCAATGTTCTTGTTAGTATTTCAATAAATTACGAAATGTGAAGGATGCACCTGATGGGCTTCAGTAAGGGCACTGATGTTTGGTTAGAGATTAGTGAGTTTTAGTCGTAGGTCGCAACGCTCTTCCAGGTTTAGTCTGCCCCTCTGCTTTGTTAAAATTGCATTTACATGACTAAAAACAGCTTCAACCATGCATGAACTTGGGAAAGCAAGCAAAAATGGCTTGACCACTGCACAATGCTGAGGGTATTTAGCAACATTATATTTATTACTCCAAAAGTCACTGAGGCTTTTCCTTCTGAACAATGCACTTGCTTCGAGATCCTTAGTCATGTCAATAAATTCTTCCTGCACTTGTGAGTCAATGTCTGCATTTTGTATTTCCAAGTCAAATGGTGTAAGAATCCATTCAGGCACTCTCTACGTGCCATTGACGCTTTAAACACGCCTAGTTTGCCTTGGAAGCCCAGTAGAATTGTCCTGGCCTGAATAATGGTAACATCTTTACCCTGCAGACGTGTCTGTACCTCATTAAACATTGAATATAGGTCTGCCAAATAGAACAGAGCACTTCACATAGAGATGGGTCTACATCTGCTAGAAACTGTACAGTTGAGTTGTATAAGTCTACAAGTCTTTGCAAGCTGTGACCCATAGACAGCCACCTTACCTCAGTGTGCAAGAGTAATTGGCTAAAAGTTTCATAATTCTTTTCACACAGCATTGCAAACAATCGTGAGTTGAGTGGATGTGCTTTGGTTTTGTTAATTGATTATTATAATCATCAATATGTTAGGGTAACGTAGACATCTCATGACCATGCCATCTCACCACACAAACAAGACGAGTCACCTCAAGACCATGCCATCTCATGACCAGACCTTTTCTTCACCAGTCGGGTTCATCACCATACCAGCTCATTACCAAGCCAATTCATTACCAAGGCATCTCAATACCACACGTTGCCACATCTACTGTTATTTCAACTTCAGAAAAGAGGTATGTTTTAATAAGCTGATAAATATATATTTTGTTGTATTACTGCTTATTCCCTTTTAATCATATTACGACTACTACCACTACTAATAATATTAAGGTATTACTATAATTCCACATATTTATTTGATCATAATATGCATGTATTACATTTCTTTTTTTCATAACATATTATATTATTCTTATTTTTAAATGTTTGGGGGTCGATGAATAATTTGAAACTTCATTAAGTTCGATGAGCTGAAAAGTTTGGGAATCCCTGTGACTAAGTTAATGACAATATTATAGTTTTCGGGGGGAATGTCTTAACATTGCTAAATACAGAGTAAAATACATTTGCAGAAGGAAAAAACACCGTAAAACACACTAATCAATCAAAGAACTGATGAAGGAAAGGATAATAATTAAAAAAACACATACGTGACCTAAAATACCCGGTATACTCTATATTGACCATATTTTTGTCCCTGTATGCATGAAGGAGACAAAAGGCAGGCTGCCTGTAACGAGGTTCTCCTTCAAAGCCAAAAGAGTGACAGAGGGCCAAAATCAAGGGACGTTGAGGTAAAAAAGCCTGGACACACGAAGTTTAAAGCAATCTAAGTCATAGGATGAAGGAAAGATTGATTTAGGGAGAGAGTTCCAGAGTTCAGTTGTTGAGTAGAGAGAGAGAATTTTAAAAAGGATAAAAGCAACGACGGTGTTCACCTTAACGTCTTTATTATTTGCAAACTCACTTTCTGAAGAAGTTGTCATTGCTCCAAATGTTACCACCTTCAAGAGGTTCCTCGGTATATATTAAGCAAACCACCCACCAATTTCCATAAACATTCTGAAATGCATGTTGGAATATCTATAAACTGTACATAATTTTTATGAAAGTTTAATCATCTGGAAAAATCTATTAAGGAACAAATTATCATATAAAAAGATGTGTAAAGAGGTAAAGAGTCATCCATAAACGGCGGGCCACTATGTTATTTTAATTTTGGAGCTTATTTCGTCTGTTAATTCACTTTCACCTTAATTGGGCCCCCTATTAATTAGCACAGATGATGATGACATATATGTGATGGGGGGCTTAGGCCCTCAACATATTTCGTGTCTCACAGCAACTTCTATTATATAAACAACCAAAAAAAAATCACAGATTATTTAAAGTTCATTTTTGATCCCATATAACCTATACTCCATGTTAAAATAAGTGTCGACACTCGAAAATAATTATTACGAGAGATACACGAAGCTGTATCATGTAACCGGTAATGATGATTGTCCAGTGTTTCCCACAGATGCCTCCCCACTATGTCTACTATAATGCCCTCTGCCTTTCTCTTTGTGAACTAATGACTGGGTGAACCAGGGGAGTTAGCGCCGTAGTAGAATAAAAGGACCCCTGCCGAAGGATAAGTCAGAAATCGAGAAATTTGAGTGCGTAGTGTGCAAGGGTGAGCTTGTGTTAAACGATGATGCTGTGGCTATGAATTTTTGGAAAAGAGTCATTGGAGCTGGTGGACAAGTTTTGTTACCTAGTAGATACCATCTCTGCCGGTGGTGGGGCCGAGGCTGCCACTGTCGCTAGAATTAAATGTGGCTGAGGGAAGTTCAAAGAACTGCTGCCAATTCTGACCATGAAAAGAATGCCTCTCCCCCTGAAGGGAAAGGTGTATGCCTCATGTGTTAGAAGTGCAATGATGTATGCCTCAGAGACATGGACAGTTAAAGTAGAGGATGTCAACAGAATGGAACGTAATGAGATGAGAATGGTGAGATGGATGTGTGGGGCGAAACTGCAGGATTGAATAACAGATGTTGAGCTGGGGAGACGCTTAAGTATAAAGAGTATTAGCGAGGAGATGCGTACAAGTAGACTGGGATGGTATGGGCATATGAAGAGAACGGAAGAACAAAATTGGGTAAAAAGATGCAGGTCTGTGATTGTGGAGGGAGCTGCACCAAGGGGTGGACCGAGGAAGACCTGGGATCGGACTATACTGTACGTGCCGATCTCAAATAAAAAAACTTGACAAGTGAAGTAGCCCTTAACAGGGTTGCTTGGAGCGCAGCCATTAGGACAAGAGACTGAAACTGCACGTATGTGTGGAGCACTCAGTCTTAAAATGGTATGTATATATGTATGATCAACATGTCACAATGTTCCTGCCATATCATTGGTTATTTATTTTGTATACGTCACCATATCTTCTGATACGTCACTGTATCCAATGACAACCTGTACCCAATGGCAACCTGTTTCCAATGGCAACCTGTACCCAATGGCAACCTGTACCCAATGGCAACCTGTACCTAATGGCAACCTGTATCCAATGGCAACATGTACCTAATGTCAACCTGTGCCCAATGGCAACCTGTATCCAATGGCAACCTGTATCCAATGGAAAACTGTACCCAATGGCAACCTGTACCCAATGGCAACCTGTACTCAATGGCAACCTGTACTCAATGGCAACCTGTCCCCAATGGCAACCTGTACCCAATGGCAACCTGTATCCAATGGCAACCTGTACCCAATGGCAACCTGTACTCAATGGCAACCTGTACTCAATGGCAACCTGTACCCAATGGCAACCTGTACCCAATGGCAACCTGTATCCAATGGCAACCTGTATCCAATGGCAACCTGTACCCAATGACAACCTGTACCCAATGGTAACCCTAAATAGGCCCCCTACTGGCAACATAGGTCATGATTTCAATATTACATGGGGGGTGTTGGGGGACAGAGCCCCGCCTATAACCCATCCTGTAAGCCAACTTTTGTTTTGCACTTTCCACCTTTTTAAACTGAAAAATTGCCCAATCCGAGCCAATATATTTGCACTTTCTGCTTTTTATAACTCTAAAAAATTGCCAAACCCCATTATTTTTTTGTTGGCACTTTCTGACTTTTATTAAAACTTAATCATTATAAAATCACAGCCAACTTTTGCCAAAACTTGGCTCGGGTATTTTCATGTTCTTTTATGGCTTCTTTTTAAAATTGAAAATCAAGAAAACCGAGCCAACTTTCATCATAAAAGCCATAATATCGTCTTTTTACGTCTTTTACCCCACATTTTTCCTGATCTTCATAGCCCTCCCATTTATCAGGGGCCATATCATAAAATAGCTGGATAAAGAGGGAATTATTTTTGCGGAGGTTGAAACTAATGTTAATCACTATACAGTATATTGATGAAAATATACAAAACCTAACCAAAATTTATGAAAAAATTGGTGGGTAGTCTCCTTAATATTTTCTGGTTCCTTGGCTCGACAATTCCTGACACCCTCCTCAGCTATATATACAGTAGACTAGATAAACCATTCCCCCAACCCCTTTCTTAATCCCATCACTATCTACCACCATCCAAGTGAACACTACATAATTTGTGAATTCCAAACCTTCCTAATCCTACTAACAATTATCACCACTCCTCTAAACAAAAAATCGCTTTACTCAACCCACCCCACACAACCCTTACCATATTAGTTCCTATTCCCACTAATAATCCCCCACATTCTATCAGAACACCACACAAACCATACAACAAATAAACAAATATAACTATATAACAAATCCTAGAGGATACATACAACCATACATACATACATACATACATACATACATGGGCTGGTCTATCAGAGTGAGAGCTGAGTGATCTCTGCCATACCCATAGCTTACTCTGACTGTTCCTTTTACTTCTATATCTTCTAGATCTCAAGTGACGGCGTCTTTTCCGTGGATCGACCTCCCTACTGCCAACCTAAAAGTTGGCAGATTGGGAGCCAAAGCGTCACATTTTTCCCTTGCCCCTCAGCTTTCCCTTCTAATTGCTGAGGGGCACAGGGCCTTGGGTGGGGCTTTGGTTTCCCGGGCGTTTCCGCGCCCTCCTCAGCTCCCTGCCTTAGAGTGGCTTCGGTCACCTGGGTTTTGTTAGTGGTAAGCAGGGAGGGTTTTGTGGGGGCGCTCTATGGCCTTGGCCGTGCTCGGGACCTTGGGGCTGTTCGGCCAGGCAGCCTGGGGAACAACAACAACAACAACAACAACAACCAGCCACACTAACATATTACATGTACGGTACTCCTACAACCTAGCTAGAGTATCTGTATTCATATTTTTTCACCAACCAGCTTTACTTCTGTGCTATGGTAGCCTAATGTATAGAACTTGGGCCCAGACCACCTGTGTGTATTGTCATGTGATACAGGCAGGAGGCTGCGGCCCTACGAGGTATAACCATCACGCCTCTAAAACTTAGCCGGTCCAACAGAAAACGAAAATATTGCAATGAATATTAACAGTACTGTAGGTTATAATAATTTGACCAAATAATGCGTGCTACGGAATTCAAATATAATTAACCCGGCAAGCGCGATAGGCCTCACGGAAGGTTTCCTATAGGGAACGCGATAGGCCTCACGGAAGCAAGACCATAAAAAAAGCCTTCCCCCCCAAAAAAAGGGCCTATCAAAACAAAGGAATTTGTCTCTAGGTGAGATAATTCCCCTCCAGTACTCATCCATGTGTTTCTCACCACTCCCCCTCCCCTCCTTCCCCACCTTTTTCCCCCCTCCCCCCCCTCCTCAATTATCACCTATTTTTCCTCTTATTATCATCATTTATCGGTTATTTTTCTCTCCCGCGATAATGTAGCACAAGTGGGTTGCATAAAAGATCGTTATGCAACACCCAGACACTGGCACACACCGCCCCGCTCGTCTCAGTTGACTCCCAGACAGCGAGAGGGGAGGGCTGCCTGTGGCTCTCTCTCGCCTGAGATTATGACCGGGTGGCCAATAACTTCGTTTTTCACCACCCAAATGCTTTTCCAACTTATTTTAGCACTCTTGAAGGTTCATATATACATCATATATGTAAAATAAAAGCATACCGAAAACAAATAATGCTTTATATTGTAAATATAACAAATTCTGTCAGAATCCAAGGCTAGAAATGCACAAATAACTACCCTAGCACCTAGGTCTATATCGCGCTTGTCAGGTTAAGGAAAATACCTTAAAGTGGTCTAAAATTAAACCTATCTGGTATATACACCTTTAACCCTTAACTGGTGACGTGCATCATATGTCGAGTGAAAGAAATTTGAACTATGTGGCGGCTCACAACATAAGTTGTGTGGCATTTTCAGCACGTAATGTTGCTGAGAGAGAGAGAGACAAGTGGTGGCAGGAGAGTAGCGAGCGTATGACTGCTCCAGACCACCGCGGTGGACCAACTGACATGAATCCCACCCTCCTCCACCCTCTCACACTCGCTATACAGTGAATTGTTTAGGGAAAGTACCGAATTACATGGTTTTTGCACTCGTGTTGCGCGATTGTTGCAAGAAAACTAGCGGTCATACAAGGATCGTTGGGGTGTCATTGGAAAGCTCTGTTTTATGCCCTTTCAGGGATAGATACTTGTTTTACGCTCTGGGTCTTATTTAGGCATGACAATTATCACATAAACAGCCCTATTTTGGGTAAAAACACCCCACTGGTGGCTACATATTATTTACCGCCTAGGCCGCTCGTTAGGTGTTAAATACATTGATAATATGTCTTACAAATAACTACTTACATACCGTAGTGACTGTCTAGCGTGTGTGGGGTCCTCGTTCCGACTGAATGCTAATGTTATGAGGAACTTTACATCTACTGAAAAAGTTTCCTATTAGCGAATGTTTATGCAAATATAATTGATATGATAACCAAAAAAGTGTGTCTAGAACGAAGAGCACACGTGAATCAATGAATTGTATACAACTAGTGGAAATGTTCTATTACATTTGAATTTATTTCTTGAAGTATATAATTATAGCTATAGAAAATACACAACAATAAGAACAAATCAAAGACTAAAATGAGCTGAACTGACCGAAATGGTTAATCTCAACCCCAACTTCGAACAAGTACCGGTACTGGTATTTAGTTCAGGTTTGATATTATTCATGTAAAACTTCTCTCCAATGACAGTATCTATTTTATTGTAATAATCTATATTTTAAATCATAAATAAATTTTCAGATTTAGAGGAACTAGTGTTTACTGAAAATTATGATGTGATTGGTATAACAGAATCTTGGCTCAATACAGAAGATAGAGACTTTTTAGCAGAGTATTCACTTCCCGGTTATGTAATGTTTGAGAAAAGCCGAATAAATAAAAATGGAGGTGGCGTTTTATTTTATATCAAAGAAAGTCTTAACCCGACCCTCTTGTCAAAACCTCAAATTGTGAACGTCGACGCATCTTTTGTGCTAATAAAGAATAATAAAGGTACAAAAATAATACTTGCATTAATATACAGACCTCCAGCTCAATCAGTGCAAACTGACCGAGAAATTTATGAACGAATTGCAGATGTAAGTAACTCACAAGATACCGTATTTTTTGGCGACTTTAATTTACCTGTGACCAAGTTGGGCGATACTCTTACTTCACACTCCGGACATGACTTGTATACGAACTTGCAAGATAATTCGCTTTATCAATTTGTTCGAACACCGACCCGTGGTAATAACGTTCTTGACATTGTTCTTGCAACAAAAGAAGAATTAATAGAGAATTTGAATGTTGGTGATGAATTCAGTAACAGCGACCATCGTACGATAACTTTCACTTTAAACTTTACTAGTAACGAACCAAATAGTAGCATCGAAAAAGTCCCTAATTTCAAGAAAGCAAACCTTCATAAACTTAGAGCTATGTTTAAAGAAACTGACTGGAGCTTTTTAATTAACAATAACGACATAAATACATCTTGGAAGTTATTCGAAACCACTTACCTAAAAGCAGTGCAAGACTGCATACCATCGAAAATACGGCGTCCAGGCCATAATAATAAGCCCAAATGGTGGAATAAAGATATTTCAAACTGCCTGCTTGCTAAAAAATTTGCTAATGATAGATTAAAATCCTCACAAAATGACGAAGAACGGGTGAAATTTGTAGAGCTACGACGCAAAGCCAAAAAGTTAATTAAGCAAAGTAAAAAGACCCTAGAGCTACATATTGCGAATCAAAGTAAAACAAACCCGAAAGAATTCTATAGTTATGTCAGAAAGAAAAAAGTAGTTACTTCAACTGTTGGACCGTTAGTCGATGAAAATGGAGAATACACCAAAGACGAAGTACAAATGAGTAATGCCCTCAATACCTTCTTTGCATCAGTTTTTACAACAGAAGACCTCAGTGATATCCCTACACCATCGCCGATTCAGATTGATAATTCAGATGTTCTAAGCAATATCACCGTTACAGAGAGAGAAGTATTGAATTGTTTAGATAAACTCAAGGTAAATAAAACGACTGGACCTGATACAATCTCGCCTAGAGTTCTAAAGGAAGCTAAGGATGAGCTCTCCAAACCACTGACATTACTATTCAATAAATCCTTGCAGTCTGGAACTATGCCTGATCAGTGGAAGATAGCCAACGTAACACCGATATTAAAAAAAGGCAGCAAATCCCTACCCAGTAACTATCATCAAATTAGCTTAACCTCAGTTGTATGTAAAATGCTAGAAACGGTCATAAGAGACAGACTCGTAAATCACTTAGAGGAAAATAACATACTTAAAGATACTCAACACGGCTTTCGTAAAAAACGTTCCTGTTTAACAAACCTCTTAGACTTCTTCCACGATATCCTCAACCTCTACGATGAGAGTAAAGCTGTAGATATTATATACCTTGATTTTCAAAAGGCCTTTGACAAAGTTCCCCACAAACGTTTACGGCTAAAACTAAAAGCGCATGGAATACAAGACGGTGTGTTGAAATGGATAGAAAATTGGCTCAGCTACAGAAAGCAAAGAGTAGTCATAAACGGTAAGGCATCTAAATGGACCAATGTAAGTAGCGGGGTACCCCAGGGGTCAGTACTAGGACCAATTCTCTTTCTAATTTACATCAACGACATAGATGAGGGTCTCACCTGTACAATCTCAAAATTTGCTGACGATACAAAAATTGCAAATAGCGTACTCTCAAAAGAACAAGTTGACAATATGCAACACAATCTAGATAAATTGTCACATTGGGCCCAAATTTGGCAAATGAGTTTCAATGCGGATAAATGTAAAGTACTACATATCGGATACCTAAATGAGAAAGCAAACTATTCGATGAATGGCACTCAGCTTAAGAATGTAAACAGAGAAACCGATCTGGGAGTAACAATATCGAGTAACCTAAAACCGAGTCAACAATGTTCAGAAGTTGTTAAGAAGGCAAACAAAATAATTGGCTTTATAGGCAGGTCATTTGAGCATAAATCCAAAGACGTTATCCTAACCCTTTACAATTCCTTAGTCCGCCCTCTTCTGGAATACTGCGTTCAATGCTGGTGCCCTTATTACCAAAAAGACATAAACAAGCTAGAACGAGTTCAACATAGAGTTACCAGAATGATACCTAGCCTAAAGAACAAACCATACGAAGAGCATCTTAGAGAATTTAATCTATTTCCTTTAACCCAGCGCAGATTAAGAGGTGACTTAATTCAAGTGTTCAAAATCATCAAAGGCATCGACAATATGAACTGTAGTAAGTACTTCACTATCGACCAATCTAATTACACGCGGGGAAACGGTTGCAAAATTATTGGTAAATCTTTTAACTCACACGAATCTAAGAATTTCTTCTTCAATCGAGTTGTCAACTTGTGGAATGGGCTTCCCCGAGACGTTATAGACTGCAGCACCGTTCATTCATTTAAACTCCGCCTAGACAAATATCTCGCATCAAACCCGCGACTGACTGCGTTTGAAAATGAATAACTTTATTTTATCCTCCCCTCAGTTACTAACCCATATGTCCCCTACTAACTTCCTAGTCCTGCCACGGACATTAGTTCCAGGGCAGTAGTTCCCTTTCCAATGTTCCCTTACCCACTCTAAACCACTGTTTGGACACTTGATCCTCAGTGTTTTGGAGGACAAGCAGCCTAGAAGGGTCACTATACCTGTTGTTGCTTGATTTCCTTTGTACTCCTTTGATATGAAAGGCCTTCCTTTCAACTTTGTCTAGGAGTGCGGTGTGAGGGGATCCTCCCCACACATGTAAACAATACTCAATACAAGGACGCACCGTGCCCCTGTACAGAGCAAGAAGCTGTGCAGAGGTAAAGAGCCCCTTGAGGCAGTTGAGCACACCCAGCTCCTGGGTGGCTGCCTTAGCAAGACTGGTAATATGGTCCTTCCAAGTGAGATCAGAAGAAAGAGAGACACCAAGAATATTGTGAGAAGATGAAGGATTGGATTTAGTATTGTTGAAGTATAAGGAAAAGTGCTCTAGAAGTTCCGGACGGGTAGTAAAATGGAGAAATTGGGTTTTGGAAGCATTAAAGGTAACAAGGTTTTCTCTGCCCCAATTGGAAATAGAAGTTAGATCAGCGGATAAGTGTTCTATGGCTTCATTACCGTACGTTTGTTTTTGAGGAATTGCTGGCTGGGGCGTTCTGGAAAACTAATTGAGCAGTATAAGGTAGAGTCATCTGTGTGTGAATGGATGGGACTGTAGGTACAGTTGAGAAGATAGTTTAGGAGAATAGGACCGAGTTCACAGAGGCCAGTTCCATCTTCCAAGGTTTTTCCAGTAATGAGGTCGCTAATTCCCCCTTTGATAGATGTCTCACACTGAATACTGGAGAGTTTGACCCAAAAATAATTCGCCCCGACGTTTTGTCGACCCGAAATGAGTTCGCCCCGCTTGGAGAATTCGACCCGCAGCGAGTTTGACCCGTTTATGCCTCCTCCTACCTAATGGCCGGTTCACACGGTCATGTTTTCATCCACCGTCCACTGAGGGCTGGGAATTTCCAGGGCAAATCTCGCCGTGGTGTCATATTTCACTGGGAAATTGAGGAACCAACATGTTGGTTTCTTGGGTATTCGCAGCTCCCAGTTCTCGGGGGAGACCATGTACGCAGCTCCAAAGCCTGTCCAAACTCACCATCTGCGCATGCGTGTGAATTTATGCCCTGCCCCCGAAAAACAAATATTATATTAGATTAACCTAAACTAGCCTAACCTAATATAATATAATGTACCGGTAATATAACAAAAATAACAAAATCAAAATATAAAATACACTAGATCCGAGTGGGATTGAACACTGCTTTTCCTGTTTAAGAGGCCTAACCTCTACTGACTGAACTACGAAACGACATGGCAACAACGGTTTGAAGGCTATATTTTAACGCGGTTGGGCCTCGGGAGTGACCATTGAAGAAGAACAAGAAGAAGGCGTTGGGTGGAACAACTAGAGCTTACCTCATGTATTTATCTCACCCCTGCTCATTATAACCATCACCCTGCACCCCTGAGACCCTCTACAAACATGAGTGGCCCAAAGATGCACTGATATCACTATGTAAATTGATACATGTGCTTTTTGCTTGGTCATTCTCCGTCCACAGTCCATAACCTTTGACTCGCTCTCTCATGTGAACACTTTTTGAATCTCGCCGGAAATTTTACAGCAACTCTTCCCCGTCCTTCCCTCGGAATGGAAACTGAAAATTACCGTGTGAACCGGCCTTTAAGGGGTATTGGAGAATTCTCTCCATTCCGCTCTAACCCCCCTATCCTCCTGCCACTTCCCCAGCTCTTTTACATGGTCAGTTGGTCACTCACCCCGAACTTACTCACTCACCCTCCTCGCTCCCCCATTTTCTGGCATAGGCCTATAGTTCTTGTCATATATATCTATTTCTGACGACACTATATCTGTAAATAAAATATACTACGTCCAAGGAAAGGCGAGTGTATTTTCTGTCTGTGTAGCCATACCTCATGTTTCCCACTCCCCTGGAAAGAAGCAACATCCATCCAGTTCCTAAAAAGGGAGCCTCTTCAGATCCACCAAACTACAGACCAATATCTATAACTTCCACCCTTGGTGAAAATCTTCGAAACAATAAACAATCTCCAAATCAAGCATCTAGAGACTAGTAAATTAATCAGTGTTAACAGTATGGCGTTAGACATGAACGATCAACTGCAGACATTCTTTGCCATATTACACATCATATTAACCAAGCTACAGACCAACATGGTGAAACACATACAATAGCATTGGATATTTCAAAAGATTTTGATGCATCAATCCTTACTGTCGAAGATGTTATACTAAGGTCTTGCATCACTAATTCCACTAATCTCTTCTTATCTTCAAACAGAAAAGTCTTCCTTCTCAATTTTACTCCATAGCCTAAATGCTGGCGTTCCTCGGGGATCAGTTTAGGCCTCAACTCTCTTCCTTATTCATACAAATGATCTCCTATCTTTCACTCATAACCTTATACCGGTACATTCCTAAGCAGATGACTCAACACTCCACAGTTCCTTTACATTTATCAGTTCTTTCATGCAGCCTGCTATTATAAATGCCAAATTAAACACTGCAATTTCTCTGAACCAGAACCTATCTAAAATCAATGAATGGGGGGAAAAATAAAATAGTTTCATTTAATGCACAGAAAACCATGTAGGCTACATACCATTTTATAACAAACATAATTTTTCTGACTCCCACATCATTTTTGATAATGTAAATATTCCCACCTCCTCTAGTACTGGTATTGATATTCTTGGTGTAACATTGAACGCCAGCCTGAGCTGGACACCTTATGTTCTTAGATCCATTGCTTAAAATGTCATTAAGAAAATGGGACTTCTACACAGAGTTCGAGAATTTTCATTGACACGCAGTTAGCTATTATATATAAATGTCATGTTCGTTCTCAGATGGAATATTGTTCACCCTTGTGGAATGGATGTGGGGAGTGGTTGCATTGAGGCAGTTGGACAAAATTTAAAATAAAATATTTAGATTAATCAATATTCCTGTAATCACCCAGGATCTTCCTCCATTATTCATACGAAGAGATGTTGTATCCCTTGCATTACTCTACAGATATTTTCATGGTAAATGTTCTGATTAACTTTCTTCAATTGTACCATTCTCCGCATAAATCCCTGTAGAACTAGGGCAGCTGGAAATCCCCATGAATTCCCTCTCTCGCCTACTCCTCCAAAATGTAGACTTTTCACTTATCAAAATTCATTGATCCCCAAGAACTTCTACTCTTTGGAATTCACTTCTTTGGAGTTGCTTTCCACTAATTTGCAACCCTCAACAGTTTAAGTCCAATTGTTACAGACATTTTATGAATGGTGGATGCCTTTAGGCATATATGGACTTTTTTGTGTTGTCTTTGTTTTTCCTTCCTCTATTTATTTAGAAAATTAATATACAATATCTACATTATTGTATAACACATGAAATGCAAGTGTTTGGGTAAAACAAAATATAATAATACACAACATAGATTATAATCAAATACCGTACATCCGATTTTAATAAAAAAAAAATATATATTTTTGCTAATCCGATTTATTTCCAATCCTTCTACTATCACCATCACCACTATTACCATCATCACTAATATTATCACCATCATCACTACTACTGTCATCATCACTACTCTTATCATCACTATTACTATCTTCACCACCACTATCCTATGTGAAGGAAGGAAAGTTGTCGGAGCAATGGGAAGTACTGGTATGTGGAAGGTGAGAAATCTCGGAATGAAACATAAAACTGCAATGTATCAAGGGATTGTTGTACCAACAGTGATGTATGGGACTGAGACATGGGCTCTAAGGAATAAGGAGAGACAAAAGCTGAATGTGATGGAGATGAGCTGTTTGAGGAGTATGGAGTATGTGTGGAGTGACTCGTAGAGACAGATTGTGGAATGAAGTGATACGTAGGAGAGTGGGGCAACAGGAACATTTGTCAGCCAGAATGGACATAAGGATGCTGAGCTGGTATGGTCACGTTGAGCGAATGGAAGATGAAAGGCTTACAAAGAGAATATTTGAGTCAGATACAAGGGGAGGTAGAGGGATAGGAAGACCTCCATTGAGATGTAGAAATTGTGTAGGACAAGCATTGGAAGATAGAGGAATGACTATAGATCAGGCAAGATAAGTGGTAATAAATAGGAATGAATGGAGAATGCTAGTGAATAGATGAGTGTAAACGCGGTAGTTTGGGAGAGAGGGTCGGGCGCCAGTTGGACTATATAATAGTCCGTCAGGTGCCTGGCACAGGGAGCCTGTAATAATGAAAAGTACACCTGGATGCATGGTGGGCAGACTTGTGGTGGTGGCTTCACTGCATGTCTGCCTACAGAAATCGGAACCTCTCCAGGAGATCTGGGACCTGGGAATCTAGCTGGGGACCCCAAATGGGCCTGGGTATCTGGGTATTTCTCCTGGACGACGTAGATGTGTGTGATTTTGTGATTTATTATGTTTTAATTTTGTTTTTCTATTGTGTTGTGATGTCCCTGTTTGGGCTCTGTCTCGAGTCGACCACTCCCAACTAAAAATATATATATTTATATATATATATACAGTATAATTATATATACATATATATATATATATATTATATAGATATATATATATATATATATATATATATATATATATATATATATATATATATATATATATATATATATATATAATATATGTATATATATATATATATATATATACAGTATATATATATATATATATATATATACTATATACTGTATATGCAGTATATATACAGTATATACATATATATATATATATGTTGGTAAAGCCAGGTAATAAATGTTCTTTAATACATACGAGGTTGAAAGAAATGGCAATTTCTGCATTGGAAATTTTATTATTCAAAGTTTCCAGGTCTCTGATGAGTTTTCGCTGGGTGGCAGGAAGTAGATGAAGGAGATGAGCAAAATTCATGGTGGTACAGGGTTACATTACAGTACATGAAGATACAGGATATACGACGCGTTTCACTGGACAACCAGCATTATCAAGTAAGGAAGGAATGATATAAAAGGTTAACAGGAAGGGTATATAGAGGGTGGAGGATCAGAGGAGGCGGAAAACAGGGGGCAAAAGTCTGCTATTGGTGGAAGGGTAAACTAGGAGAGAGAAAGGGGGTAACCGCTTCACGCATGCGCACTGGATGCGGGATGGTGGTCAGTAGGTGGGGTCGAAGCTGATTGGCTGCGTGTCGAGGGGCGTGGCCTGAATTGTGTGGCGCCTGCAGAAGACGAAGCTGAAGGAGGTAGCGCGGGGGGCTGCGTCAAGGGCACCGGGGGGCGAGGAGGGGTGTTAGGTCCTGTAGGGTAGTGCCTTTTGGCAGAAAACTCATCAGAGACCTGGAAACTTTGAATAATAAAATTTCCAATGCAGAAATTGCCATTTCTTTCAACCTCGTATGTATTAAAGAATATATATATATGTATATATATATATATATATATATATATATATATATATATATATATATATATATATATATATATATAATATTTATATAAATATACAGTATATATATATATACTGTACATACATACATATATATATATACATACATATATACCGGTACTGTATATATATATATATATATTCAGTATATACATATATATTTATTTTATTTTATTTTTTTCTATATTCCAACTACTCCCACGCGGGCATAGGCTGAGAGCCTTTACACTACACCGCTGAACACGGTGAGGCCCGTGAGGTTATGTTCCAGTCTAGGAAGTGAGACATGCGAAGCACCCCGGCTCGAAGCAACCCCATCTTCTGAAGCTGCTTTGCCTCTGCGCTTCACAGTCTCATCCCCCACACTCGGACCCTCACTCTCAGAACGCCACCTATTGACCAATTAACTCACTAGGCATTGCCCCCCTGTAACATATTTTGAATATGGGAATATTCATACAATGCTATTTAATCAGGGAACAATAAGGGTATTTTGTTGGCATTTCGGTGTGTTGTGGTAATGCACTGAAACTAGGTACAGCACAAATTCCATCCCAATAATATCTTCCCGTTGACATATTGGGATTCGAACCCGGATCCATTGGATTACCAGTCCAGTGGCAAGACCACTCTGCCACATCTCCCCTTTATATGTACTGTATATATATATATATATATATATATATATATATATATATATATATATATATATATATAAATATACCGGTATATACCGGTAGCCTATATATATATATAAGGGGTATGTGCTAGAGTATATACAGTACATACATACATAAATACATGGGGAACACACGGACGGATTACCACCATCACAACTATTACCAGAATCACCATTATCATCACTAGTGTGATGCAGGTACAGAATGCCATCATCATCACTACCCGTACCACCACGAAAGAAACGGCACACATAACAGACACACAGATATACAGACACGGTGATTACAATTCCTTAACTATTGAGTGAATTACAAAAACAAATTGACTGACCGTTGCAATGACACCAACCGAATGTATGTGTGAAGTTTGGTGAAAAATCCATCGAACGGTCTATGAGGAGTTTCCAGAGACAGACCGAAAACGACGACAGACAGGCCAGCCGGCAGTGCACAGTATACAGGGTGGGGGTGGGGGGGATACCACTCTGTTATGCAGAGTTGATCAAAGAAAATAAAATGATACGGTACGGTACAGTAACTTGTAGCAGATTCAAGGCCACGGTACATATAGCCAATAAACTTGCTCCGCCGGCTTAAAGTGCTCGTGTGATGCTGCCTTATGCCCCTTTCCCACTGATGCGACTTCTCACGATTTTCATCGCTGACACCAATAAATTGGCACATTCGTGACATGTCTTAAACCCTTTCATGAAAAATCGTTTGACTCGCAAGGCCTCTCAAGGCCTCGCAAGGGCCCTCGCGGGTCGTCGCAAATGTTTGGACTGTTCAAAATTTTGGACGAGGACTCACGAGGGTTCGTTGCCCTCGCAAGCATCGTGCATTGCCAAGAGATCTGCGAGGGCTTCTGCGATCATCTGCGACATCGGCGAGACATCGCGGAGGGTTTCGCACAAAAAAACCTTTGCAACGCTGCATGGATGCTCACCGATGCTCTGCTCGCCGATGCTCTCAGATGTTCCGAGAACATCGAGGATGCCAAAGAGCACCTTCGGCGAGGTGGGTAAACAAAAATGATTAGGCCTATAGTGAACCTGTCAACCCTTTTTTCTATGCACCTCTCTTGGGGGGTTCACCTGTTTTTTTTCTCTTTCTCTCCTTTTCTCTCTTTCTCTGGTTTGTATCCATTCAGCCCCATTCAACCAACTGTTTTAAGACGTTCATCCCCATCCAAGTATCGATATCTTCCTGGCAAGCGATCGCGAACCAGCATTATATGGAGAAATCTGGCTTTGCCGGAGAAATTTTTCTATCGAAAAATGTACAAATTTAGCTTGCTCTCAACAACAAAATTTATATATGTTTGCTCGCTACCGCTCACCAGGAAAATATTGAAACCTGGATGGGGGTAAACGTCTTAAAACAGTAGGCTGAACGGGGCCGAACGGATACAAGGCAAGGAGAGAGGGAGAGAAAGAGAGAACAAAAAAAACGAGGAGAGAGGGAGAGAAAGAGAAAATAAAAAAAGGCGAGGTGGGCTCAGTTAAGCTAACGCAAACATTGAGCCCACCTCGCTGTTTTTGTTTTCTCTTTCTCTCCCTCTCTCCTCGTTTTTTTTTCTCTTTCTCTCCCTCTCTCTTTGCCTTTTATCCGTTCGGCCCCATTCAGCCTACTGTTTTAAGACGTTTACCCCCATTCCAGGTTTCAATATTTTCCTGGTGAGCGGTAGCGAGCCAACATATATATATTTTTTTTGAGAGCAAGCTACATTTGTACATTATTTGATAGAAAAATGTTTCCGGCGAAGCAGCCGGACATTGCCAATCTCCGAATTAAGTGGAGATGGGTCGTTTTTCTGGTTTCCTTTCTTCCTCATGGTTAACCCCATTAGTTTTCATATTTGATGACGTTTGGCCCATTAGTTTGGCGATTTTAAGACATTTCACCCCATTTCGTTGTCAATATTAAGACTTTCGTGTCATTTAGGCGTCGAGTTTTTCCTGGCTAGCGATAGCGAGCCTGTACTTTTTGAGGAACCGGCCTTCGGCCAGGATATTTTTCTATCGAAAAATTTACAAATTGATCTTGAAGGAGGGTGTTGGGGGGTGCTTTATATGCTTGATGGAGGTCTAGGGATGAAACTAAATAATCTCGCTGAGGTATTCGCCGAACCATCACTCAATTTGCCGATGACTTCGCATAATGTCGCCAATTACGTCTTACCCACCGGCGACATCGTCGCCGAGTGTAAACTTGTCAACGGTTTTTAACGGTCAAAATCGTTGACGTTGCAGAAATTCGTTGCGAATTGACAAGACTACATCCTCGGCGACGAAAATCGTATGAAATCGCATCAGTGGGAAAGGGGCATTAAAGTGCTTGTGTGACGCTGACTTAAAGTGATCGTGTGATGCTAGCTTAAAGTGCTTGTGTGATGCTTGCTTAAAGTGCTCATGTGACGCTGGCTTAAAGTGCTTGTGTGATGCTGGCTTAAAGTGATTGTGTGATGCTGGCTTAAAGTGCTTGTGTGACGCTGGCTTAAAGTTCTCGAGTGACGCTGGCTTAAACCCGATTAAAGATTGGTATAATGATAATGTCGAAGAGGTTGGGAGAGAGGTATCCTGACCAGGAGTCGAACCCATTCACTCCAGATATTTTTTGGGAGAGCTGGGCATCATATCCACTCGACCATGAGCGGATAGGCCTATAAGGGAAGCAACCTTAGTTTTTATTTGAACTACCGGTATGCCTTCATACACGTGTTCTTTAGTCAGGGATTATAATTTGCAAGCATATTAAATAAAATATTTCCAAATCGAATGTCAGATATTTAATTCCTTTATCACGATGTCGCCTTTCTGGCTAAAACTAGACGATGTTAAGCAGTTTCAGAGGGTTTATTGAGATCGTATTTACCCCCTTGAGTCCTAGAGTTAAATTATAAATGAAAATTAGACGATTTTATGCAGTTTGAAAAGGCCTTATGTTATTTAGAGGGTTTATTCGAGATCGTATTTACCTCTTTGAGCCCTAGAGGTAGATTATAAGCTAAAAGTAGAAAATTTTACAGTTTTAGAAAGACGTATGTTATTCTCTATCTATCTATCTATTGCCTGACGCCGTGATCCCCGAAGGGGTGGCCAAGAACGAACCGCCCCCATGCATCTCTGTCCCCAGTCAGTCGACGCCCCTCCCCCCAACCAGCACCGCCTTCGTTAATGTACTTCCTCACTCCATCCTTCCACCTCTCCCTCTCTGTCCCTCCACCTCGCTCTCATACACATTCTCTCGCTTCCATACGTTCCATATGGCCGAACCATCTCAAGTTGTTCCTTTTCACACTTTCCAGCACATCTACCTCCACACCACACCTCCTTCTTACTTCCTCATTAGTCTGTCTATCCCTCCATGTAACTCCGCACGCACTCCTTAAGTAATTCATTTCCACTGCTCTCACTCTTGGTCTGAGTCTCTCAACCAACGTCCATGCTTCGCTTCCGTAAGTCAGTGTCGGGATTACCACACTGTCATGCAAGGACTTCTTCACTTCCATGCTGACCACCCTATTTCTTGTTACTGCTTTTAGCATTCCTACAACCCTCTTCCCCTGTTGTACCCTCTCCCGCACTTCTTCATACATAGTCCCATCTTTACTCAACACACTGCCCAGATTCTTAAAAGAGTTGACGATCTCCATAGCCTGACCGTTCAGCTTCACCTCACACTCTGTGACTTCACCCCTTTCGAAGACCATAACCTTGCTCTTCCCCGCATTTACCTTCAAATTCCGTTTTTCGCACACTGTTCGACTTCCTCCTCCTGCAACCTCTCCACCCTCCTCTCGCCTCCCTCCAGCTCTCCTCACCCACTTCTTTTGTATCCTAACCTTAGCTACCACTACATAATGATCAGACACACCCCCTCCAATACCCCTATACACCCTAGCATCCATCACAGATTTCTTCATTCGTTCATCCACACAAAAATAATCAATCAATGACTTTCGTTCCACCACTGTCTTATCCTTCATCGTCAACATCCGTTTCCACGTGTACCTGTGGATCATTCTGTGTCGGAAGAAGGTGTTGGCTATCCACAGCCTCCTCCCCACACATACGTCCACAAGTGCACTACCATTCCCATTCACCTCTGATGGTACCCCCCACCCTCCCACCACTCCCTCAACTTTCCTATCACCCACCTTACCATTCATATCCCCAATCAGAAATATTCTTTCGTTCTTGTCAAATTCTCCAGGCACGCCTCCACTCCTCTTTCTTTCTTTCAAGTATATCCTGTGTCGGGGCATACACGCATACAATCACCCACGTTTGTATTCCTACTTTCATTCTCACCCACACAATCCTTGAACCCACAGACCCATACTCTCATACACATTCCTTCCATTTGCTACTTACAAACAAACATGCACCTTCTCTCGCTGTTCCTTCACTCACTCCAGCACACACACCCATTCCACACTCCCACTCTCTCACATCTGAACCTTTCCATTTGGTCTGTCATTCCACATACATCCAGCCTGGCATTCACTAACACTTCCAGAACCTCTCTCTCTTTTGTGCCATCATTCATGCCACTAACATTCCACGTAGCCATTCTCAGAATGTCCGAAGGAATGCCCTTAGTCGGTCGTGGTTCGTCAACATAGGTTCCGTCTGCATCCGAGGCTGTTTGTTCGTTTTTCTTTGCTTAGATATTTTTTCCGGGTGGGGGTCGCAAGCCCACCGACCCAACCTCTTTAGTCGCCTCTTACGACACCACGCGGAAGGCACGTGGGGCATATTCTATTCCCTAACCCCCAGGGTTACGTGTGTTATTCAGAGAGTTTATTGAGGTCATATTTACCCCCTTGATTCCTAGAGGTATATCATAAGGTAAAAATAGACGATTTTATGTACCGTAGTTTATAAAGGACCTATGTTATTCAGAGGGTTTATTGAGATCGTATTTATCCCCTTGAGTCCTAGAGGTACCGTACCGTAGATTAAAAGCTAAAATTAGACCATTTAAAGTGGTAAACAGTTTGAGAAGGACCTTAGTTATTCAGAGGGTTTATTGAGATCGTATTTACCCCTTTGAGTCGTAGAGGTACCGGTAAATGATAAAGTAAAGAAAATCGTGTCGTGCTAACCATACTAATTTGAAAATTACGCTTTTGTGCTGAAGGAGTTAAATTCAAGGTCACATGCAACCTTATTGGCCTAGGCAATTTTCTTTTTCTTTATTTATTTATTTTATTTTATTTATTTTATTTTTATTTGTTTTTATTTGTTTTTTTGCGTGGGGCCTAGCTGTAAAAATTCAAAGTATGCGTACAAATGAACACTTATTTGTTATAATATCAGTACACATAAACAATGTTCTAATCGTTACCGGTATGTGTTCCAATATGAATACCGGTAGCCTAGATATACCGAAACACACTGTTTATGGGTACCGGTACCGGTACCGTATTTTGCTTTATAAATTGTTTTATGTATTTATTTATCTATTTATTATATATTTTCCTGGCTAGACCTCAATCTAGCTCAAAAATACACCCCGAAGACCCCTCCTTCGAAATACATTTGTGCATTTTTCGGTAGAACATTTCCCCGGCCAATATATTAGATTCCTACTAAATTGCAGTCTTGCTGTCGCTCGCCAGGACAATAACGACACCTAAATGGCACGAAAGGTCTAAAAATTTACAAATAAATGGGGCAAAAGGTCTTAAAATCTCAAAGCTAATGGGGCTAAACATGAGGGAGAAGGGGGTATAGACAAAAAAACACCCCCTTTACGGCAATACAAAAGCACAGAAAACTCCAATGTCAACCCTACCTGAATCCTCCACGAAGCTGGCCAACAAGACGATATCCACCAGGAATGTGGCAAAGGATCTCATGGTTAACTCCTTCTGGATTATGCTGTCTATATCATGTACGTTTGTGTCACGTATGCCTGCTGCATGTTTTAATGGCTAACCTTAGACGATTTTATCCAAACCATAGTCTTTCAAGAAACGTGTCATTATCAAAACCATTGTCCTCATTATAAAAACCGAAGTATCATTTAAGTCTTCATTATCAAAACAGTGTTTGTCAATTAAGTTTTCATTTTCAAAACCAGTCTTTTAATTTATTATATAGTATGCATTATCAACACCATATCGTAGCTTTTCAATTAATCTTCATATTGAAAACCGTAGTATATTTTAAGTTGTCATTATTAAAACCAGTCTTTCAATTAAGTGTTCATTTTCAAAACCATAAATTTTGCAATTAACTTTTCTATGTACAAAAACAGTTTCAATTAATTGTCCTTATCAAAACCGTAGTAGCATATTTGTTTAAGTCTTCATTATCAAAACCATATTTTTTTCAATTAAGTTTTCATTGTCAAAACCTGTCTTTCAATTAACTTTATCAAAACCATAGGCTGTCAAGTAAGTCATCATTATCAAAACGATATTCTTTCAATTAAGTCTTCACTAGCAAAACCATAATACCGGTATTTCAAATAAGCATCATTAAAACCACAATCTTTCAATTAACTCTTCATTAAAACCACATTTTCAATTAAGCTTCAGTACCGGTAACCATATTCTTTCAATCAAGTCTTCATTATCAAAGCGACACTCTTTCAATAAAGCTTCATTAGTAAAACCACATTCTTTTCATTAAGACTTCATTAAGAAAACCACAATTATTAAATTAAATCAATATCAAAACCATGTCTTTCATCAAATGCTCATTACTAACACCACACTCTTTCAATTAAGTCATTATCAAAATCACAATCTTTCAATTAAATCTTCATTAGTAAAACCACACTCAAGTAAGATAAATATTAAAACCATATTCAGTCATTTCATATGTCTTTATTATTAAAACTGTAGTAGGCTATCAGTTAAGTCAGCCTCATGAAAACCACATTGTTTTCACCCAAGCTATATACCTTATCAAAATCATAGTATCAATCAAGTCTTAATTATCAAAACAATGTTTTTCATTAAGTCTTCATTATGAAAAACACACTCACTCAATCAAGTCTTCATTATGCAAACCGTTGTATCAATTTGTTGTCTTTGTTTATGGACACAAAAGGCAAAGCTGCCTGTAACAAGTGTCACCCCCAAAGTTGAAAGAGTGATAGAGAGCCAAATTCAAGGTAAATTCGGATGCCTTAGTCTCTAGCCCACTCATAAATATTCGTGGACTTTACCTGTTTACAATTATGGAAGTATATCTCTGGAAACTAATTTATTAACATAATTTTCTATACATCAACTACAAAACTATTATACAGTACTATTTTTTGACAACCAAGTTCCATCCAAAAATCAATCCCGGGTTCGAATCCCAATATGTCAATGGGAAGATATTATTGGGATGGAATTTGTGCTGTACCTAGTTTCAGTGCATTACCACAGCACACCGAAATGCCAAAGAAATACCCTCATTGTTCCCTGATTAAATCGCATTGTATGAATATCCCCATATTCAAAATATGCTACAGAGGGAATGCCTAGTGAGTTAATTGCTCAATAGGTGGCGTTCTGAGAGTGAGGGTCCGAGTCTGGGGGATGAGACTGTGAAGCACGGAGGAGAAGCGGCTTCAGAGATGGAGTTGCTTCGGGCCGTTAATAGGTGCTTTGCATGTCTCACTCCCTAGACTGGAACAGGACCTCACGGGCCTCACCGTGTTCAGCGGTAGAGTGTGCAGGTTTTTAGCCTATGCCCGAGAGGGAGTAGTTGGAATATAGAAGAAAACAAAATGCATACACAGAAACACAAGGTATCCAGGAATTTGCATGAGTGGGCTAAAGGCTGACATCCAAGTGTACCGTACGTTGAGTCAAAATGTCTCAACATGCGGAGTTGGAGGCACACTTTTTCATAAATTTTATCAATACCCAACTCTTTCATTTAAGGGAGCCCACCTCACTGTTTTGTTTCTTTCTCTCCCTCTCTCTTTGGTTTGTATCCATTCGGTCCCATTCAGCCTACTATTTTTAAGATGTTTACCCCCATCAAGGAGTCAATATTTTCCTGGTGAGTGATAGCGAGCCAGCATACATATATTTTTGTTTTGACAGCAAGCTAAATTTTTAAATTTTTCAATAGAAAAATTTCTCCGGCGAAGCCGGATTTCTCCATACAATGCTGGCTCGCTATCGCTCGCCAGGAAGAAATCGACACCTGGATGGGGATAAACGTCTTAAAACAGTTGGCTGAATGGGGCCGAATGGATACAAGCCAGGGAAAGAGAGAAAAGGAGAGAAGGATAAAACAAAAAAACGGTGACCCCCCTAAGTCTTTTTATCGGAAACCAGTCTTTATATTAAACTTAATTATTGAAACCACACTCTTTCAATTAAGTGTCAATATTAATACCACACTCAATTATATCTACATTGCCAAAACCGTAGTACCAATTAACCCCTTCTGTACCGGCGACGTCTTTTTAAATTTATTCTTGCTACATTGAAACGATTGGGTGTAGTTTAGTAGGGATCTGTGGCAGTGAAAAAGGTAAAGTGAGGTAGTAAGAAGCCTGTTCACTGCTGGAGGCACTTTTTAAATTGAAAATCGTCTAATAGCAGCCAGAATAAAGCTAAAAGGACGGCACCGGCACAAAAAGTGTTAAGGGGAGATGGTTCACTTTGTGGGCGATTTTCGCATGTATTCGTTATTTTTCTAGTTTCCTCCCTAGACCTCCATCAAATTAAAAACAAAACATCCATTAGATCCCCCTTCTAGATTAATTTGTAAATTTTTCGGTAGAAAAATGTCATGACCGAAGGCCGGTTCTTCCAACATTACAGGCTCACTATCGTTCGCCAGGGAAAACATCGACACCTAAATAGCACGAAAGGTCTAAATATTGACGAAGAAATGGAGCGAAAGGTCTTTAAATCGACTAACTAATGGGGCAAACATCTTAACATCTGAAAACTAATGGGGCTAAACATGAGGGAGAAAGTGGTCCAGAAAACCGGCCCATCCCCCCAAGTTGGTTAAGGGGACCGGCCGCTTTTTAGGATTAAAAAGCTCGAAATCCTGAAAATACCATTAGGTGTTAAAATGTGTTTATTCAACATCCCTTCATAAGCCAGTGAAATATTATTAGTGAAACCCATTGGAAATTAGTGAAAACCCATTGGAAATTGTTGGAAATTGTTTTTTGTTTATGTTTTCCAAACTTTTCCTGTATTTCTAAAAGCGTTATAGGCTATAGCGAACATTGAAATTGACAGGCTCAGTAACTGATGGTCGTACGAAGATCGTACATATATAAATGGAAAGAGCGTAAACTACTCTACAACCTCCCAAAAAGCTGTATCTTCTACTCTGCCGTGTTCCTGCGTAAAATATTGTAAGCCAAAAAAAAGGGTTAAAAATGTTCACCCAATTACCTTAGACTTTCACATGTTTTTCTTAACATCTGTTTTGTCGCACTTTGGGATCTTATAATTAATGTATTATTGACCCTCTAAGAATGTTTGATATACCATTGGAAAGCGTGTGAATTGTTCTATAAAGCTCTTGACGCCTTTTTTTTTATTTGAGACACAGCCCCTTGGCATATGTAGCTAACCACCGAGTACAACATCATTACCTAATTTCAGAGTCACCTAATTCCGCAATTAGATAAAAAAAACAAAAACAAGTGGATCAAGAGAGTTGTAAAACCACCTGTCCTGAGTTGTCTGATCCCTCTGAAAATATTACACAGTGCTTTGGTTTCGAATTATACGACTTCCGAATTTTTGTTCAATTTTCGAGCTAATTTCCACCCTAATTCAGGAACTAATTGACCTAGAATAAAAAAACAATTAACAAAAAAAGCCTTGTTACATCATCCTTTATACGTGTGTGAAATATCATTGAAATCGGACGAAGTTCAGTGACACCCCCTATTAAAAAGCGGCCGGTCCCCTTAAGTCAGCATTATCAAACCACACTCGTTCAGCTTCATCAACACCACAGTCTGTCAAATAAGTCTGTCAAATAAGTCTATCAAATAAATCTGTCAAATAAGTCTGTCAAATAAATCTGTCAAATAAGTCTGTCAAATAAGTCTGTCAAATAAGTCTGTCAAATAAATCTGTCAAATAAGTCTGTCAAATAAGTCTCAAATAAATCTGTCAAATAAGTCTGTCAAATAAATCTGTCAAATAAATCTGTCAAATAAATCTGTCAAATAAGTCTGTCAAATAAATCTGTCAAATAAGTCTGTCAAATAAACCTGTCAAATAAGTCTGTCAAATAAGTCAGTCAAATAAATCTGTCAAATAAGTCTGTCAAATAAGTCTGTCAAATAAGTCTGTCAAATAAGTCTATCAAATAAGTCTTCATTATTACCACCATATCCTGGCAATTAAGCCTTTTTATCAGAACAAATTTGTTCAACTAAATTTGCATTATTAAACCACATTATTTCAATGAAGCTTCGATATTAATACCACACTCTCAACTAAGGTCCATTACTAAAACCATATTCTATTAATTAAATCTTCATTTATTTGCAGATTTATGTATCTTTTAATATTGTTTTAGTTTCCTTCCGAGACCTCCATCAAGCTTAACAAAAAGGGACCCAGATACACCAACTTCAAGTTAAATTTGTGCATTTTTTCGATAGAAAGATGCCCCGACCGGAGGCCGGTTACTTCTATAATAGGCTACAGGCTTGCTATTGCTGCCAGGCAAAAATCGGCATCTAAAATGTACGAAAGGTCTAATAATTGAAAATGAAATGGGGTGAAAGGTCTTAAGATCACCAAACTAATGGAACAAACGTCTTAAAATTTCAAAACTAATGGGGGTAAACATGAGGCAGAAGGGGGCCCATAAAAAGCGACTAGCCCCCCCCCCCCCCCCTTAGTAAAACCATACTGTACTCTTTCAACTAAACCTTCATTATACTTGTTTTACATTTTTTTTTTTTTTTTTTTTTTTTGCATTAGTCAAATAGTTTTACAGACAAATTACAAATGTATCTCGAACGGGTGGCTTGGGGATGGGTTTAAAGCTGATAGGGGTTTAGGGAGCAAACCGGTACTTATTTATTTATGTATTTATTTATTTATTTATTTATATATATATCCATATATATATATACCCGGTATATATATATATATATATATATATATATATATATATATATATATATATATATATATATATATATATATATATATATATATATATATATATATATATATATATATATATATATATATATATATATATTATATATATATATATATATATATATATATATATATATATATATATATATATATATATATTGTTTTCCCCTCCTTAGACCTCTATCAAGCTTAATGCCCGCCTCCAAAATGTAAATATGTACATTTTTCGTTAGCAAATGTCCCAGCCAAAGGCCGATGCCTACTAAATAACAGGCTCGCTATCGCTCGCCAGGAAAGCATAGACAACTAAATGGAACGAAAAGTCTTAATATTGACAAACAAATGGGACAAAAGGTCTTATACCGGTAATCTGAAGACAAATGGGGCTATACATGAGGGAGAACGGGGTCCATAAAACACAATTCCCATCTTATACAACCATATTATTGCTTTACTATTGTTTTACTTTACCCCCTCGAGGATTATGACGCGGTATGACAGTTTATTTTGGCTATCATTAATGCAGAGTCTTCCTAAGCTGCATAAAATGTTCTAATGATAGCCTGAATAAAGTGTTAATACGCGTCATAATCCTCATGGGGTTAATATCAAATAATTAATACTGTCCGGCTTATCAGTTGTCTTTCTCAATTTATGCTTTCTATCATTCCATGATGTTAACCCCTTGTGGATTATGACGCGTTTTGATAGATTATCAGTTGACTTTCTCATTTTATGCTTTCTACCTTTCCATGATGTTAACCCCTTGTGGATTATGACGCGTTTTGATAGATTATCAGTTGACTTTCTTCAGTTTAGGAAGGAATTATTGGAGTCAGAGGGATGATTGAGGAACGGTGGCGCTAATAAGTCATGTCTCAACTGGCATTACGTTTGGCTCGCTCTGTGCTGTATTAATGTCCGTCAGATGTTGAATAGTTAAGTGATGGATCATGTGTGTATATCTCACTCGAAACGAATAAATCAAGTTTTAGATATTGCTGATACTAATTATTGATCGAAACATACTTGGTGCCGAGACATGACATATTATGCCGACTGTACTGGTAGTTTTGACCGCTTTGACTGCTAGAGAGCCTTCCAACACTGCATAATATCACCCAATGATATCCAGCAGAAACTGTCGAAAACTACGAAATGTCTTTCTTACTTTAGGCTGACTACTATTAGACGATTATAATATAATAGTTTCAGTAAAGGAAGTTATAGGGTTAAAAGGGCGTTTATTATTCAAAGTATATCTTTAGAAGTGATAATATGACCAAAATAATGTTATTCCGTATGCATTCTCTTGTATTCTTTTTCATTTTGTATTTGGAAATGATAAAATGGCCAACACAATGCTGGTTTATGTTATTGTTCTTATATTCACTCTCATATTGGCTTTGGAAGTGAAACAAATTGCCAATGCAATGTTATTTCGTGTTAATTTTCTTCTCATATTGTCTTTGGAAGTGATAAAATGACAACACAATGCTAGCTAGTCTTAACTTTCTTGTAATTCTTCTCATGTTGTCTTTAGAAGTGATAAAATTGCCAAACAATGCTATTTCATGTCATGCTAATTTTCTTGTATTCCATCTCATATTGTCTTTGGAAGTGATAAGCTTGCCAATACAGTGCTAGTTAATTTTTATTTTTTTGTATGCATTCTCATATTGTCTTAGGAAGAATGCTAATATGTGTGAATTTGCTTGTACTCCTTCTCATATTATCTTGGAAGGGAAGTGGCCAAAACAATGCCATTTTCTGTTAATTGTCTTACATTCCTTCTCATATTCATTCAAGTCTTCAAACAAAATTACTCCTGTTTGATACCCTACTTTAGACGTCGAGAAATTCCCTCCGTATATTGGTATTTGCTTTCTTAATTCCAGGCTAATACTAAGCGATTTTATGAACCTCAGAATATGCACTCGTAATCAAACCATTTTGCAGCAAAACGTAGATAACTAATTATTAACAATTACATATTTACGTAAACACATATATCTATTTCGGTTGCATATATATATGCAACGATATTTCCAACCTAAATATCAATCTATATTTTCGGCTAATATCGAAATGAACACAAGATCCCGAACGCACTCATCCCGATAAACGGTAAATTCCCAGAGAGACGGGGGTCCAGGAGCGTGAGCGGAACGCACCCTTCTCTTACAAGGTCACAGCCGATACTGACAAGCCCAGACCTCTTCCCCTCTCGGCCGGGCGCTGGAAAGAGAAACGCGAGAATGGAGGGGGAAGGGAGAGAGAGAGAGAGAGAGAGAGAGATTTACATAGATACACTGACAACACAAACCTTACGATCTAATCAAAACGATCTGGATATAATTCTAGTAGAGATAGCAGGACCCCAAACAGTGGAAAGTGAAACGAAAGGATAGCACAGAAGAAGAGAGAAATACATACTGTAGATACACTGACTACACAGACCATACGATGCAAACGAGGCGGTCAGGACTTAATCCTAATAGAGATAGCAGAACCCCCAAACAAAGGAAAGTGGAAGACAGGGATAGCACAGAAGAAGAGAGAAAATAATTTGTATATACACTGACTTCACAGACCTTACGATCCAAAAGAGGCGGTCAGGACTTAACTCTAGTAGAGATAGCAGAACCTGAAATACAAAGGAATACAAACTGCAACAGACCTATTGATCCTTACGGGACAGTTTGGATATCTAAACTATCAATCTACTGACTACGAGGTAAAGAAAAGGATAGCACAGAACAAGGCTCCTCCCCACCCACCACTCCCTCTAGCTAATGCTGGCATGGAAACAGTTGGAAAAATACCATGTAGTATGGAAAAACTGATACGGAATGTCGGATAGGACATGGAGAAAATGAAATTGATTTCTCTATTACTGCCATTCTGAAAGGGAACAGGTGTATGAATATCAATATAGTGTACATTGCGGTATGCGTTATTGCTTCATTACGCGTTAGTCTGAAGAAAAAACACTGCAAATTGGGGGTTATTTGCCAACTGTTTAATTACTGGAAAGTGGAAGGAAAGGATGGCACACAAGCGTGAGAGAAAAAATTACATAGATATACTTACTGTAGATACCCTGGCCGCACAGACTATACGATCCAAAAGAGGTGGTCAGGAATTAAATCTTGTAGAGATAGTAGAACCACAAACAAAGGAAAGTGGGAGACAAGAACAGCATAGATGAAGAGAGAGATATATTGACCACACAGACTTTACGATCCAAGCGAGGTGGTCCAGACTTAATTCTTGTAGAGACAGCAGAACCTCAAATAATGGAAAGTGGTAGGAAAGGATAGAACAAAAGAGAGAGAGAGAGAGAGAAAGACATATTAATAAACCATATCCTATCATATAAATACAAGAATTGGCTTTGAAATTCACACATAGTATAAATGGGGGGAGGGCGATTTCAGGACCCATTTCTCCCTCATCTTTAGCCCCATTAGTTTTGAGATTTAAAGATATTCGCCCCATTAGTTTGGCGATTTTAGGATATTTCGTGCCATTTAGGCTTCAATTTTTTTTTCTGGCGAGCAAGAGCAAGGCACTCCTGATTGCTTAACCCATTGCCTGCGGGTGACGTTCCTGAATGTTCTGGCAATTTACAGCAATTTACAGCCTCTAAAAGCCGTAGAAATTGAGTGTCAGTGGGCGGGAGCGTGAGGGACCCACCTCCGACCCTCAGAGCAGCGAGCGGCTCACTGAGGGAGTTGGTATCTCGTGCGGGTGTCTCACAGCAGTGTTGCCGAGCGAGCGAGAGCTAATAATTAGCGATTTTCCCGTATGTTTATGGTAATGCTGCGGGTGAACCCCACCACCTACGAAGCTCGTTCTGGTCTCATTTTGAAGCTATTTTCACCTAGTTTTCGGCAGAATACAGTTCATTTAATGCAGATGCTTGATTAATCATTCAGGAGTGCCTGAATATTCCCTAAATAGCCCAAATAAGCCCGCAGAAAAGTGTTAAGAAAAGGCCTGAATGAAATGAAATTTTTGCAGCAAAAAGCTAGAAGAAAAGAGCTTACAAATGACACCAGAACGAGCTCTGTAGCATGCGGGATACACCCACATTGTTAATACAGGCATGACAATATTCGCGAATTATTAGCAATGTCGCACTACATTTGCCTTTGGCAACACTGAATATATCTCGCGAGACCCCACCACAGACCCTCAGTACTGCGGCAGACGTGCCAGAGAGCGGATGGGGGCCTGCCGCTCTCCTGATATCTCGCACTCGTCTCTACAGGCTTTAATGAGCTTTAATTTGTTGGAAATTGCCAGGACGTGCCTGTACGGTCCCCACAGTGTAAGGGTTAAGGAGGAACCGGTCTTCGGCAGGGTATTTTTCTACCGAAAAATGCACACCTTCACCTGGAAGGGGGTATGAAGGGTATAATTTTAAGCATGATGGAAGTCTAGGGAGGAGACTAAAAAACAAATACTAAATAGATAAACAAATTAATATACACCTCCACTTAATTTGTGCTTTGTTTGTGTGGATATTGCACTGTAAGAATCAAGGGCACAAAAAGGGTATGCAAAGGTATGTTAGATCATTTGGTATATTGGTGGTGATTTACCTTGCTATGCCTGTGTTAGATAGCTTTATTACTACCTGTACAATGAGAGAAAGAAGCCGAGAGGAAACGGAATAAGATAAAACGGAGAGCATGGGAGGAGGAGAGGAAAGAAGACGAACGGGAAGAAAGGAGAATGGAGAGCGGAGAGAAAGGAGCGAAGACAACACCACCTTGACTCAACTCGATACAGGAAGTTTCCCCACCACCCAAACAAAGACGCCACAACATCACAAGGCCCACAAACATCACAAGTATCACAAGTCCACCAAGAAATGCCGCAGCCACAAGGAAACACGGAAAGAAAGCGACTCGAACATCAGGAGGCCCACCAAATTCAAACACGGTCGCCCTGATCGCTCTGACAGTAACCACCCAGGCTATGCCCGTCCTACGGGCACTCAGTAAACCCAGCACAAAGCCTGGTATGGTATAACACTACCAATATAACGTTAAATAATAAATATAGACATATTAGGTCATTGGGTATATTGATTGTGAATTACTACCAATATTTTTTGTTCTATGTGAGTGAGGGAGACAAAAGGCAGAACTGCCTGTGACGAGTGCCTCCCCTAGAGTTAAAAGAGTGACAGGGCCAAAATCAAGGGACGTTCGATCCAAAATGCCTGGACACACAGAGTTTGAAGCAATTTAAGTCATAGGATGATGGAAAGACTGATTCTGGGAGAGAGTCCCAGAGCTCAGCTGTTGAATAAAAGAAGGTTGAGAATAACGTTTCACTCTTGGGTTGGAGAGTTGCACAGAGTAGGGTTGGAATTGTGTTGCAAGATGAGTGCTACGTGCTCTACGAAGAGGAGGTGGTATACACTGAAAGAACTCTGAGGAACACTGATTGTTGTAATAGCGGTTGAATAGTGAGAGAGATGCAACATTGCGGCGAAGAGAGAGAGACTGCAGAGAGTTGGTGAGTGGACGTGAGTTAATGAGATGGAAGGCTCTCATTTCTACTTTGTTTGGAAGTGCTGTGTGAGAGGTTCCCCCCACACATGTGAACAATACTCAATACATGGACGCACTGTGCTACTGTACAGTGCAAGAAGCTGCGCAGGGGTAAAGAATCCCCGGAGACGTTTGAGCACACCTAGCTTCTGGGAAGCTGTTTTAGCAAAAGTGGTAATATGATTTTTCCAAGAGAGATCAGAAGAAAAAGAGACACCAAGAATATTAAGAGAAGATGAAGGGTTAATTTGTATGTTGTTGATATGTAAGTCATAGTTTTCTGGAAGGGGGCTATGAGTAGACAAATGGAGAAATTGAGTTTTTGGAAGCATTGAAAGTAACAAGGTTTTCTCTGCCCCAATTAGAAATAGTAGAGAGATCAGAAGATACCTGCTTTATGGCCTCCTTACATGAGTTTTGGAGTTCCTGCTGTGAGTGATTTCGTGGAAGGCTAGTTGAATAGAGTAATTTAGAGTCATCAGCATATGAGTGAATGGGGCTGGAGGTGCAATTGAGAAGGTCGTTAATGAATAATAATAAGATAATTGGATATAGGACAGAACTCTGAGGAACACCGGAGTTGATAGGTTGAGGAAGTGAACGGTGGCCGTCCACAGCCGCAGCTATGGAACGGCAGGAAAGGAGATTAGAGACAAAGGTACAGATGGAGGGATAGAAACCGAAGGAGGGCAGTTTGGAAATGAGGGATTTGTGCCAGACTCTATCGAAGGCCTTTGGTATGTCTAGCGCAACAGAAAAAGTAAGAAAGAAGATCACTAGTAGAGCAGCCCTTAACTTCTGGACTGCAGCAAGACTCTTAAGAGGTTCTACTGGGCGAATGCAGCCAGACTCTTAAGATCCAAGGCCTAAAAAAAACTTTTAAAACACCCCAGTGGCACTCAAAACAAAGCAATTTTTGATTAGGTGAGATAATTCCCCTCCATTACTTCTACCACTCCTACACATGTGTCCCCCCCTTCCCCTCCTCCCCCCCTCCCCCCCGTTTTTCCCCCTTTCCCCCCCCTCCTCAATTATCCGGTATTTTCCCTATTATTCCCGATATTAATCGAGTATTTTCATGCGAGGACAGGTGGGAGAGAGGGGGGTGGATGGAGGAGTGTATCTCCGACCCTCTAAGCCAATCTGAGAGCTCCCCATGTGCTCAGTATGCGAGACAAGAGAGAGTGAGAGTGTTTCTCTCTCGCTGGTCAAGGTCAGATTTCAACCGCGGGGTTAAAATATACGATTTTCACCAGCCAATTGCTGGTACCACTTGTTTTATTACTTTCCAATGTTCATATGTTCATATTAAAAGTAAAATAGGCGCATATGGATAAGTATTAATTATATATATGGTAATTTGACGATTTTAGTCAGGCATGAATCAGAATACCTTCGCATGGCGGGCACTTTCAAATACCATAGCTGCGCAGCTTTTGAGTTAAGGAAGCTATATTGGTGGTCTGAGAGTAGGTTATGGGTAGATAAATGCTCAAGAATTTTTGAAGTAAGAATAGTTTAAAAAACTTTAGAGATACAAGAAATGAGAGCAATTGGACGATAGTTGGAGGGTTGAGAGTGGTCACCCTTCTACAAGACTGGCCAATTCGTCTTAGGCAAATAATTGAGCTGGCTTGTTCAGCTTTTGCATGGGTATAGATCTTTGCCTACTCAGGTGGTCCGAACAACTCCATTCCCTGTTTCGACAACTCCTAGGGGTTCATATGGGGGTTTGAAAATTCTTAGGGAACATGGTAGTGCCAGATTGCTTACTGAGCCCAACTTGCGTCCATTTTTTAACCCACTTCCCGATGTCGTAGGACACCAAAAACAGGGGTGAATATGTGGACACCCTGGCTCTATCAGCTGTGCTAGCAATCATCTCTAGCGTAAACAGGGACCCGGGGAGCTCGGGATGTATGAAGGGTATACTAGGTCAACAAGACCGTCTGCCTCCCCAGATATTGCCTCAAGTCACCAAATATTGAGGAGGTCATAAAACATCTTCAAATTGGTCTTTTTAACTTGATTATAGGATATGTTGTGTGTCGATCCATATACTACATCTCCTCCTAGTTTCCTTGACGCAGTTTCATTATAAATGTGTTTTTATGGTACAAATAGTGATTCAACACAAACTGAGCGGCCACTGAAAGTCACCAGTGCATAGGGAAGAAAATGAACAATCCCATATAACTCAATTTTCTGATAGTGTTCGAACCTACAAATCTGATACAAGGGGTAAAATGAACTGCAAAATTCATTTCTGTAATAAAATTCCATAATATATCAAAAGCTTCCATGCAATCATGCCCGCTCACATTTTTCAGACCGCCATAGGCAACAATGAGCGGATGTTCTGTCCGTAGCTTGTATCTAGTTATAATAGACCTATCCACTCCGGAGCCGGGACAGCACATTTGTCATGGGTGATTTTTGCTGGCTTTATTCCGGTACTGTTTATACTCTTAGCTTCACGAAAATAACATGGTTATAAGCTACTTTCAGAGTTCTTTTCAACTGCATAGTCGTAAAAGCACTATGTCTGGAAACGGACATCTAATGGAATATTTTAATATTCGTAGGGAACTGACCTGTTTGGAAATCATGTTTTGACCCTTCACAACTGTATTTCTCTGTTAAATATAACTATTTTGGGTATACAAGGGTAATTTCTCATACTGAACTAAAATACTTGGCTAGTTTTGATTTTTGGCCAATACTTTTGTGAGAATATTTGTGTGATATCATTTATTAGTAACCTATTCAATTTAGTTAACCTAAGTATAATTATGTTGGTGAACACTGACACAGCCAAACAAAAATTATCTTCCTGTGACGTGTTTGAACCTAACCTAACCTCACCCCACCAAGAACCCCACTTTCTAATGATTATTCCAAACATATTTTTAGGTTAACCATTGCAAAATGCCCTTTGTAGAAACTACGTACAATCTCAAGCTGCTATATCTTCAGATAACTGAAATATGTACTAGTCATCACAATGTTCCCTAACATTAGTATCTCGGACAGGCCTGTTGCAAGATAACGTTCCCTAAGAAGTCTCTATTCACAATGTCCTATAGACCTAAAGCAGGCCAGTTTTTTTCCAGATTGACACTAAAGCTATCAAATGGTGTATTTGTGTCACAGATACATTAAAATTACCTTTTAGGAGTACCTCTGCAGTTGTCTTTGAGTTAGCTGTGGGCAGAAAACTAATTATGGAGAGGTAATTATAAGAGTGCCTTACTAACCTGAATTTCTTAGTAAGAAAATAGGCTATTCATATAGTGCCTTATGTGCCTTACTAACCTGAATTTTTAGTAAGATTTAGGTCACTCGATCCTAAAGTTAAGAAAGTGGAGGATATACTGTAGTTGACTAGATAGCAAACAACCAATATATAATCCCCAAAAAGGATATAATAAAATATATATTCTAGACAGTTTTGATTTATAAAAAACACAAGGCAGAAGGGTGGAGCACACAGGAGAAGCGGAGCTCTAGACGTTGCAGGGTGCTCCATATTGCTTTTATATGTAGCCCACAATCCTGCAATTACGTTTTCTATATTGCGTTGTTAGAGAAAACGATTATTATATGGCAGACTAAATTAAACATGCGATATTTCTAAGTAACTACAAATGTAAAGTCGACACCGATATATAGGGTGTAGAAGGGGAACGAAGCAGAGCAATATACAAAAGTGTAGTTACACTTGGTGGTATTGCACTGATTCTAAACAGTTTTTATTTGTACAAACACTAAATTTGTCGATACAATTGTAAAAACTAGGACAAACAAAAGAAAAACATGAAAAATTCCATTTTATTTTCCGATTTACATTATACGATGCCTCGACGTAGAGAAGAGCTCCGAAGATGCAGAGATCCCTTAAAGCCTTCTCCTCACGGTATCTGCTCCGTATATTCCAAGTACTTTCTACATACCGGTACCTTCTCTATCAACTCTGTCATATGCCTTCTCCAAGTCCATGAAGGCAGCATACAACTTTTGTCCCTTCTCAAGATATTTCTCCACAACATATTTCAGGGCAAAGATCTGAGCTACACATCCTCTTCCCTTCCTATGATGAATACGTATGTTAACCGTTTCCCCAGCAATACTGACTGAAAATGCCCAAATATATTGCATGTGCTCTTCTGATTTATCTAAAATATGTAAAATTATACCAAATACCAACTACATTAGCACAAAACTCAATCAATCACAGAAACATGATAAAAACATAGAATAAATACCCCAAAAGATGAATACGTTAACCCTTTCCCCAGCAATACTTACTGAACATGCACAAATAAATTGCATGTGCTCATCAGATTTAGTTGAAATATGTAAAATTACACCAAATACTAACTACATTAGCACAAAAATCAATCAAGCACTTTAACAGGATAAATAAAATGGAAGAAATAGCCCAAAAATGAATTTATCTATAGCCTACCGGTATATATTGCCGGACACCTTTATCCCCGAAGGGGTGACCATATGAACGAAACGCCTGCGTATTTCAAGCTCGCTTGAGTTATCACTCGATCGTCTTTTAGAGCTTTTCGGCCCGGGGTAATTACCACACCATCGCGTCATAAGGAGTTTGAGGGGGTTAAATTGCTAGATACATAGAGGAAGAGGAATGTCAAGTAAAGCTAAACAAAAGTATATAAGATATTTTTAACATGAGGTTTCTTATAATAATTTGTACCTCTGCAGTTTCTCCATGGCTAACGAAAAAGGTCACATTCCTAAGAAGCCCCAACCAAAAAGGCCAAGCTTCTGTACAGAAAAAATGCCACACCATTACCCTTATGGTGACCCTATCAAATAATCAAAACAACCACACTTCTTAACCCAATTCCGCGGGGCCCCTCATATGATGGAGACGATTTTCCGGCTATTTTGTAGCCTGTGAGCCAGGCCAGCTTTTGCAAGCAGCACGGATGGACGTCAGCCGGAGCCTACAGGCCCCGCCACGACACTGAGGTTTGTGTGAGAGAGAGCTCACTTATGTGCAGCGTCACACATAGCGAAAACAGAAAATAATTGGTAATTTTTAGCGATTTTGCCTATCGGATTTGGTAATTTTTAGCAATTTTACCCTTCGTTTGCAAGATCCTTACAAGAAAACCAGACGTCGTACAGGGATGATTCAGGAGTAATTTGAAAGCTATTACCGTACTTTCACGAATACATAATTGTATTACGCTCTGGCTTTTGCTTATGCATGAAAATGAGCAGGGAATGAAGGCAATTTCGGGCAATTATGCCTACTCGTACAGGAGTCCTTGGAGCGGCTTCGGTCGCGCCGGGAATTTCCACACCTCTCACACCACACACACACATCACACAGTTTTTCCTACACCGAGAAATGACTCTCCGGCTGTCATTTCTCGAAGACTTCTTAGCCGGAGACATTGAGAGCAACCCAGGACCCACCTACACATACATATGTCCAACTTGCTCAAAACCCATCACTTCGAGTCGCCACACTAAGGGTTCAGTTCTCTGCAATTCATGCAGGAACTGGACCTACTTCACCTTCACAACACTTGCCTCCAAGAAACACTACACGAACACCTGGACCTGTTCCTCATGCCCCTCCCTCTCCCAGTCAAATCCCTTGCCTAAAACCCGTCCACCTCTCCTCCCCAACCCACCTAACCTTCCCATATCATCCACTACCCCCCCTAAAACCCGTCCACCTCTCCTCCCTAACCCACCTAACCTTCCCATACCATCCACATCCTCAACTCAACACACCACACCCCATCCTAATCCCTTCCAACCCCCATCTCCTGCTCCCCAATCCCCACCCCCACCTCACCCATCCCAACCCCCAGCGCCTCCCGCACCCCCACCCCATCCTCGTGCAGCAGCACCCAACATACATCGTGCACATAACATTAACATTCTCCAATTGAACATAGATGGCATCAACACAAAGAAACACGAACTCTCACACTTCATCAAACAACACAACATACACATTGCCATCTTACAAAAAACAAAACTCTGCACAACACAAAAAACACCCACATTTCATTATTTCACCACCATCAGACAAGACCGGGCTGTCGGCGGAAGCGGTGGACTCATCACCCTGGTACACAAAGAAATATCATACATAGTTACCAGTGTACAAACCAAATCCCTCCTCCCCCCAAATGATAACACAACAGAAATACAATCAATTAAAATACTCACTGGCAACAACTCCAACATAACCATCATAAACACATACATCCCTCCCCAAACATCCCCTACAGTACCAAATGAATACAGACCACACTTACAACACATCACAAACACCCCACACATCATCCTGGGTGGTGACTTAAACGCCAAGACGTCGGCCTGGTTTGTCAACAACCCCGACACAGACAGAGGGCTGGTACTACAAAACCAAACTGATAACCTCATCATCCTTAACGACATCCATCGACATACCCATATTCCTCACCAAGCCCTCTATAACCCATCATCTCCAGACATCACCTTTTGCTCCCCAGAACTCGCCCCCACAACATCCTGGAGGGTGGTCAGAACCTTAGGCTCGAACCTTTGGGTTATCGAGGTTAGATGTACATGTGGAAACATCTAACAACCCCCTAGCGTCCCTGTGAGGGCCCCGCGGTGGTAGAGAGAGCCAGTCTCTTCCCAGCAGCCAGCCTACTAGGTGGGTGTGCGCGGCCCTTTAAACCAAGGGGCCTCCATTTTGCCCAGCCTGGCTGGTATTACCGCCCTAATATAACCCAAACGAAGTGCTATATCGTTGGGTTATCGATGGATTATTGTGTTATTCTTATTTAGGGTATAATAACCATGTTAGTGATGTGTTTTGCTAGTCTGGTGTACGTGACCAAGGTGGGCTCCACGAGGGGCCATGGTTTCGCTTGTTTGTGGATCACTTTCATACCTTATCGAGTCAATTATATTGCTATTTATCAGTTCAAGTAGTGTATCTTACTTGTATAAGTGTTTCTTGGTGAAAACACTTTTATTACTGGTCGAGCATTCTCTGGTGTAGGCTACGTGACCAAGGTGGTGGAGCCCACGAGGGGCCATGCTTTTTGCCTATACGTTTTGCTTGTTTGTGGATCACTTTCATATAAATATCAGTCAATTATATTGCTATTTATCAGTTCAAGTAGTGTATCTTACCTTGTACTAGTGTTTCTTAGTGAAAAAACTTTCATTACTGGTCGAGCATATTTTACCATGCTCCCTCAGCCCTGTGCATTTTTGCTCGATAATTTAGTGGTGGAAAGTGCTTGCATTTTTGCTCGATAATTTATTGGTGGAAAGTGCTTGGGAGGTAAGTTTTTTTATTGGCAAAAGCACTCTACATATACGGCTTGGTGGCCACGAGGGAATCTCAGCAGTGTGAGTAAGTACAGTCAACATTTTTGGTGGTGGTGGTGGTGGCGGCCACGAGTAGGTGGATGTGGTGATGGTGGTGGTGGTGATGGTCGTGATGGTGGTGATGGTCGTGATGGTGGTGGTGGTGGTGGTGGTGATGGTGATGGTCGTGGTAGTGGTGGTGGTGGTGGTGGTGAAGGTCGGGGTGGTGGTGGTGGTAGAGATGGTGGTGGTGGTGGTGGTGATGGTCGAGATGGTGGTGGTGGTGATGGTGGTGGTGGTGGTGGTGGTCATGGTCGGGGTGGTGATGGTGGTGGTGGTGGTGGTGGTGGTGGTGGTGTTGGTGGAGATGGTGGTGGTGTTGACACCAATAGGGTAGGGTCCCTTTTCTGACCATGGGTCAGGTCAGAAAATGAACCCAACCCTATTTGTGTCAACACCACCACCATCTCCACCACCACCACCACCACCACCATCTCCACC